>CM075864.1:5329933-5615247 GCA_038021265.1 Cyprinella venusta | reverse complement strand
TGATATCTCGGCTCTGGAAGGGTCTAGAGCCTCCATTTTTGCGCGCTGGTCGAAGTCTCGTGGCCCTCTGTCAGAATCCAGAGTTTCAAGAAAATCGGAGGGGGTCAAAATTTCGGCCAAAAAAAAAAATGACAGTGTTACCCCTTATGTTTTTTTTTTCAGGTCCAAATTTTGACTTTCGATATCTCGGCTCTGGAAGGGTCTAGAGCCTCCATTTTTGCGCGCTGGTCGAAGTTCTCGTGGCCCTCTGTCAGAATCCAGAGTTTCAAGAAAATCGGAGGGGGTCAAAATTTCGGCCAAAAAAAAAAATGACAGTGTTACCCCTTATGTTTTTTTTTCAGGTCCAAATTTTGACCTTCGATATCTCGGCTCTGGAAGGGTCTAGAGCCTCCATTTTTGCGCGCTGGTCGAAGTCTCGTGGCCCTCTGTCAGAATCCAGAGTTTCAAGAAAATCGGAGGGGGTCAAAATTTCGGCCAAAAAAAAAAATGACAGTGTTACCCCTTATGTTTTTTTTTCAGGTCCAAATTTTGACCTTCGATATCTCGGCTCTGGAAGGGTCTAGAGCCTCCATTTTTGCGCGCTGGTCGAAGTCTCGTGGCCCTCTGTCAGAATCCAGAGTTTCAAGAAAATCGGAGGGGGTCAAAATTTCGGCCAAAAAAAAAATGACAGTGTTACCCCTTATGTTTTTTTTTCAGGTCCAAATTTTGACCTTCGATATCTCGGCTCTGGAAGGGTCTAGAGCCTCCATTTTTGCGCGCTGGTCGAAGTCTCGTGGCCCTCTGTCAGAATCCAGAGTTTCAAGAAAATCGGAGGGGGTCAAAATTTCGGCCAAAAAAAAAAATGACAGTGTTACCCCTTATGTTTTTTTTTCAGGTCCAAATTTTGACCTTCGATATCTCGGCTCTGGAAGGGTCTAGAGCCTCCATTTTTGCGCGCTGGTCGAAGTCTCGTGGCCCTCTGTCAGAATCCAGAGTTTCAAGAAAATCGGAGGGGGTCAAAATTTCGGCCAAAAAAAAAAATGACAGTGTTACCCCTTATGTTTTTTTTTCAGGTCCAAATTTTGACCTCCGATATCTCGGCTCTGGAAGGGTCTAGAGCCTCCATTTTTGCGCGCTGGTCGAAGTCTCGTGGCCCTCTGTCAGAATCCAGAGTTTCAAGAAAATCGGAGGGGGTCAAAATTTCGGCCAAAAAAAAAATGACAGTGTTACCCCTTATGTTTTTTTTTCAGGTCCAAATTTTGACCTTCGATATCTCGGCTCTGGAAGGGTCTAGAGCCTCCATTTTTGCGCGCTGGTCGAAGTCTCGTGGCCCTCTGTCAGAATCCAGAGTTTCAAGAAAATCGGAGGGGGTCAAAATTTCGGCCAAAAAAAAAAATGACAGTGTTACCCCTTATGTTTTTTTTTCAGGTCCAAATTTTGACCTTCGATATCTCGGCTCTGGAAGGGTCTAGAGCCTCCATTTTTGCGCGCTGGTCGAAGTCTCGTGGCCCTCTGTCAGAATCCAGAGTTTCAAGAAAATCGGAGGGGGTCAAAATTTCGGCCAAAAAAAAAATGACAGTGTTACCCCTTATGTTTTTTTTTCAGGTCCAAATTTTGACCTTCGATATCTCGGCTCTGGAAGGGTCTAGAGCCTCCATTTTTGCGCGCTGGTCGAAGTCTCGTGGCCCTCTGTCAGAATCCAGAGTTTCAAGAAAATCGGAGGGGGTCAAAATTTCGGCCAAAAAAAAAAATGACAGTGTTACCCCTTATGTTTTTTTTTCAGGTCCAAATTTTGACCTTCGATATCTCGGCTCTGGAAGGGTCTAGAGCCTCCATTTTTGCGCGCTGGTCGAAGTCTCGTGGCCCTCTGTCAGAATCCAGAGTTTCAAGAAAATCGGAGGGGGTCAAAATTTCGGCCAAAAAAAAAAATGACAGTGTTACCCCTTATGTTTTTTTTTCAGGTCCAAATTTTGACCTTCGATATCTCGGCTCTGGAAGGGTCTAGAGCCTCCATTTTTGCGCGCTGGTCGAAGTCTCGTGGCCCTCTGTCAGAATCCAGAGTTTCAAGAAAATCGGAGGGGGTCAAAATTTCGGCCAAAAAAAAAAATGACAGTGTTACCCCTTATGTTTTTTTTTCAGGTCCAAATTTTGACCTTCGATATCTCGGCTCTGGAAGGGTCTAGAGCCTCCATTTTTGCGCGCTGGTCGAAGTCTCGTGGCCCTCTGTCAGAATCCAGAGTTTCAAGAAAATCGGAGGGGGTCAAAATTTCGGCCAAAAAAAAAAATGACAGTGTTACCCCTTATGTTTTTTTTTCAGGTCCAAATTTTGACCTTCGATATCTCGGCTCTGGAAGGGTCTAGAGCCTCCATTTTTGCGCGCTGGTCGAAGTCTCGTGGCCCTCTGTCAGAATCCAGAGTTTCAAGAAAATCGGAGGGGGTCAAAATTTCGGCCAAAAAAAAAAATGACAGTGTTACCCCTTATGTTTTTTTTTCAGGTCCAAATTTTGACCTTCGATATCTCGGCTCTGGAAGGGTCTAGAGCCTCCATTTTTGCGCGCTGGTCGAAGTCTCGTGGCCCTCTGTCAGAATCCAGAGTTTCAAGAAAATCGGAGGGGGTCAAAATTTCGGCCAAAAAAAAAATGACAGTGTTACCCCTTATGTTTTTTTTTCAGGTCCAAATTTTGACCTTCGATATCTCGGCTCTGGAAGGGTCTAGAGCCTCCATTTTTGCGCGCTGGTCGAAGTCTCGTGGCCCTCTGTCAGAATCCAGAGTTTCAAGAAAATCGGAGGGGGTCAAAATTTCGGCCAAAAAAAAAATGACAGTGTTACCCCTTATGTTTTTTTTTCAGGTCCAAATTTTGACCTTCGATATCTCGGCTCTGGAAGGGTCTAGAGCCTCCATTTTTGCGCGCTGGTCGAAGTCTCGTGGCCCTCTGTCAGAATCCAGAGTTTCAAGAAAATCGGAGGGGGTCAAAATTTCGGCCAAAAAAAAAATGACAGTGTTACCCCTTATGTTTTTTTTTCAGGTCCAAATTTTGACCTTCGATATCTCGGCTCTGGAAGGGTCTAGAGCCTCCATTTTTGCGCGCTGGTCGAAGTCTCGTGGCCCTCTGTCAGAATCCAGAGTTTCAAGAAAATCGGAGGGGGTCAAAATTTCGGCCAAAAAAAAAATGACAGTGTTACCCCTTATGTTTTTTTTTCAGGTCCAAATTTTGACCTTCGATATCTCGGCTCTGGAAGGGTCTAGAGCCTCCATTTTTGCGCGCTGGTCGAAGTCTCGTGGCCCTCTGTCAGAATCCAGAGTTTCAAGAAAATCGGAGGGGGTCAAAATTTCGGCCAAAAAAAAAATGACAGTGTTACCCCTTATGTTTTTTTTTCAGGTCCAAATTTTGACCTTCGATATCTCGGCTCTGGAAGGGTCTAGAGCCTCCATTTTTGCGCGCTGGTCGAAGTCTCGTGGCCCTCTGTCAGAATCCAGAGTTTCAAGAAAATCGGAGGGGGTCAAAATTTCGGCCAAAAAAAAAAATTGACAGTGTTACCCCTTATGTTTTTTTTTTCAGGTCCAAATTTTGACCTTCGATATCTCGGCTCTGGAAGGGTCTAGAGCCTCCATTTTTGCGCGCTGGTCGAAGTCTCGTGGCCCTCTGTCAGAATCCAGAGTTTCAAGAAAATCGGAGGGGGTCAAAATTTCGGCCAAAAAAAAAATGACAGTGTTACCCCTTATGTTTTTTTTTCAGGTCCAAATTTTGACCTTCGATATCTCGGCTCTGGAAGGGTCTAGAGCCTCCATTTTTGCGCGCTGGTCGAAGTCTCGTGGCCCTCTGTCAGAATCCAGAGTTTCAAGAAAATCGGAGGGGGTCAAAATTTCGGCCAAAAAAAAAAAATGACAGTGTTACCCCTTATGTTTTTTTTTCAGGTCCAAATTTTGACCTTCGATATCTCGGCTCTGGAAGGGTCTAGAGCCTCCATTTTTGCGCGCTGGTCGAAGTCTCGTGGCCCTCTGTCAGAATCCAGAGTTTCAAGAAAATCGGAGGGGGTCAAAATTTCGGCCAAAAAAAAAAATGACAGTGTTACCCCTTATGTTTTTTTTTTCAGGTCCAAATTTTGACCTCGATATCTCGGCTCTGGAAGGGTCTAGAGCCTCCATTTTTGCGCGCTGGTCGAAGTCTCGTGGCCCTCTGTCAGAATCCAGAGTTTCAAGAAAATCGGAGGGGGTCAAAATTTCGGCCAAAAAAAAAATGACAGTGTTACCCCTTATGTTTTTTTTTCAGGTCCAAATTTTGACCTTCGATATCTCGGCTCTGGAAGGGTCTAGAGCCTCCATTTTTGCGCGCTGGTCGAAGTCTCGTGGCCCTCTGTCAGAATCCAGAGTTTCAAGAAAATCGGAGGGGGTCAAAATTTCGGCCAAAAAAAAAATGACAGTGTTACCCCTTATGTTTTTTTTTCAGGTCCAAATTTTGACCTTCGATATCTCGGCTCTGGAAGGGTCTAGAGCCTCCATTTTTGCGCGCTGGTCGAAGTCTCGTGGCCCTCTGTCAGAATCCAGAGTTTCAAGAAAATCGGAGGGGGTCAAAATTTCGGCCAAAAAAAAAATGACAGTGTTACCCCTTATGTTTTTTTTTCAGGTCCAAATTTTGACCTTCGATATCTCGGCTCTGGAAGGGTCTAGAGCCTCCATTTTTGCGCGCTGGTCGAAGTCTCGTGGCCCTCTGTCAGAATCCAGAGTTTCAAGAAAATCGGAGGGGGTCAAAATTTCGGCCAAAAAAAAAAAATGACAGTGTTACCCCTTATGTTTTTTTTTCAGGTCCAAATTTTGACCTTCGATATCTCGGCTCTGGAAGGGTCTAGAGCCTCCATTTTTGCGCGCTGGTCGAAGTCTCGTGGCCCTCTGTCAGAATCCAGAGTTTCAAGAAAATCGGAGGGGGTCAAAATTTCGGCCAAAAAAAAAAATGACAGTGTTACCCCTTATGTTTTTTTTTCAGGTCCAAATTTTGACCTCCGATATCTCGGCTCTGGAAGGGTCTAGAGCCTCCATTTTTGCGCGCTGGTCGAAGTCTCGTGGCCCTCTGTCAGAATCCAGAGTTTCAAGAAAATCGGAGGGGGTCAAAATTTCGGCCAAAAAAAAAAATGACAGTGTTACTTACCCCTTATGTTTTTTTTTTCAGGTCCAAATTTTGACCTTCGATATCTCGGCTCTGGAAGGGTCTAGAGCCTCCATTTTTGCGCGCTGGTCGAAGTCTCGTGGCCCTCTGTCAGAATCCAGAGTTTCAAGAAAATCGGAGGGGGTCAAAATTTCGGCCAAAAAAAAAATGACAGTGTTACCCTTATGTTTTTTTTTCAGGTCCAAATTTTGACCTTCGATATCTCGGCTCTGGAAGGGTCTAGAGCCTCCATCTTTGCGCGCTGGTCGAAGTCTCGTGGCCCTCTGTCAGAATCCAGAGTTTCAAGAAAATCGGAGGGGGTCAAAATTTCGGCCAAAAAAAAAATTGACAGTGTTACCCCTTATGTTTTTTTTTCAGGTCCAAATTTTGACCTTCGATATCTCGGCTCTGGAAGGGTCTAGAGCCTCCATTTTTGCGCGCTGGTCGAAGTCTCGTGGCCCTCTGTCAGAATCCAGAGTTTCAAGAAAATCGGAGGGGGTCAAAATTTCGGCCAAAAAAAAAAATGACAGTGTTACCCCTTATGTTTTTTTTTCAGGACCAAATTTTGACCTTCGATATCTCGGCTCTGGAAGGGTCTAGAGCCTCCATTTTTGCGCGCTGGTCGAAGTCTCGTGGCCCTCTGTCAGAATCCAGAGTTTCAAGAAAATCGGAGGGGGTCAAAATTTCGGCCAAAAAAAAAAATGACAGTGTTACCCCTTATGTTTTTTTTTCAGGTCCAAATTTTGACCTTCGATATCTCGGCTCTGGAAGGGTCTAGAGCCTCCATTTTTGCGCGCTGGTCGAAGTCTCGTGGCCCTCTGTCAGAATCCAGAGTTTCAAGAAAATCGGAGGGGGTCAAAATTTCGGCCAAAAAAAAAAATGACAGTGTTACCCCTTATGTTTTTTTTTTCAGGTCCAAATTTTGACCTCCGATATCTCGGCTCTGGAAGGGTCTAGAGCCTCCATTTTTGCGCGCTGGTCGAAGTCTCGTGGCCCTCTGTCAGAATCCAGAGTTTCAAGAAAATCGGAGGGGGTCAAAATTTCGGCAAAAAAAAAAATGACAGTGTTACCCCTTATGTTTTTTTTTTCAGGTCCAAATTTTGACCTTCGATATCTCGGCTCTGGAAGGGTCTAGAGCCTCCATTTTTGCGCGCTGGTCGAAGTCTCTTGGCCCTCTGTCAGAATCCAGAGTTTCAAGAAAATCGGAGGGGGTCAAAATTTCGGCCAAAAAAAAAATGACAGTGTTACCCCTTATGTTTTTTTTTCAGGTCCAAATTTTGACCTTCGATATCTCGGCTCTGGAAGGGTCTAGAGCCTCCATCTTTGCGCGCTGGTCGAAGTCTCGTGGCCCTCTGTCAGAATCCAGAGTTTCAAGAAAATCGGAGGGGGTCAAAATTTCGGCCAAAAAAAAAAATTGACAGTGTTACCCCTTATGTTTTTTTTTTCAGGTCCAAATTTTGACCTTCGATATCTCGGCTCTGGAAGGGTCTAGAGCCTCCATTTTTGCGCGCTGGTCGAAGTCTCGTGGCCCTCTGTCAGAATCCAGAGTTTCAAGAAAATCGGAGGGGGTCAAAATTTCGGCCAAAAAAAAAAAATGACAGTGTTACCCCTTATGTTTTTTTTTCAGGTCCAAATTTTGACCTTCGATATCTCGGCTCTGGAAGGGTCTAGAGCCTCCATTTTTGCGCGCTGGTCGAAGTCTCGTGGCCCTCTGTCAGAATCCAGAGTTTCAAGAAAATCGGAGGGGGTCAAAATTTCGGCCAAAAAAAAAAATGACAGTGTTACCCCTTATGTTTTTTTTTCAGGTCCAAATTTTGACCTTCGATATCTCGACTCTGGAAGGGTCTAGAGCCTCCATTTTTGTGCGCTGGTCGAAGTCTCGTAGCCCTCTGTCAGAATCCAGAGTTTCAAGAAAATCGGAGGGGGTCAAAATTTCGGCCAAAAAAAAAAAAATGACAGTGTTACCCCTTATGTTTTTTTTTCAGGTCCAAATTTTGACCTTCGATATCTCGGCTCTGGAAGGGTCTAGAGCCTCCATTTTTGCGCGCTGGTCGAAGTCTCGTGGCCCTCTGTCAGAATCCAGAGTTTCAAGAAAATCGGAGGGGGTCAAAATTTCGGCCAAAAAAAAAATATGACAGTGTTACCCCTTATGTTTTTTTTTCAGGTCCAAATTTTGACCTTCGATATCTCGGCTCTGGAAGGGTCTAGAGCCTCCATTTTTGCGCGCTGGTCGAAGTCTTGTGGCCCTCTGTCAGAATCCAGAGTTTCAAGAAAATCGGAGGGGGTCAAAATTTCGGCCAAAAAAAAAAAATGACAGTGTTACCCCTTATGTTTTTTTTTCAGGTCCAAATTTTGACCTTCGATATCTCGGCTCTGGAAGGGTCTAGAGCCTCCATTTTTTCGCGCTGGTCGAAGTCTCGTGGCCCTCTGTCAGAATCCAGAGTGTCAAGAAAATCGGAGGGGGTCAAAATTTCGGCCAAAAAAAAAATGACAGTGTTACCCCTTATGTTTTTTTTTTCAGGTCCAAATTTTGACCTTCGATATCTCGGCTCTGGAAGGGTCTAGAGCCTCCATTTTTGCGCGCTGGTCGAAGTCTCGTGGCCCTCTGTCAGAATCCAGAGTTTCAAGAAAATCGGAGGGGGTCAAAATTTCGGCCAAAAAAAAAAAATGACAGTGTTACCCCTTATGTTTTTTTTTCAGGTCCAAATTTTGACCTTCGATATCTCGGCTCTGGAAGGGTCTAGAGCCTCCATTTTTGCGCGCTGGTCGAAGTCTCGTGGCCCTCTGTCAGAATCCAGAGTTTCAAGAAAATCGGAGGGGGTCAAAATTTCGGCCAAAAAAAAAAATGACAGTGTTACCCCTTATGTTTTTTTTTCAGGTCCAAATTTTGACCTTCGATATCTCGACTCTGGAAGGGTCTAGAGCCTCCATTTTTGTGCGCTGGTCGAAATCTCGTAGCCCTCTGTCAGAATCCAGAGTTTCAAGAAAATCGGAGGGGGTCAAAATTTCGGCCAAAAAAAAAATGACAGTGTTACCCCTTATGTTTTTTTTTCAGGTCCAAATTTTGACCTTCGATATCTCGGCTCTGGAAGGGTCTAGAGCCTCCATTTTTGCGCGCTGGTCGAAGTCTCGTGGCCCTCTGTCAGAATCCAGAGTTTCAAGAAAATCGGAGGGGGTCAAAATTTCGGCCAAAAAAAAAAATGACAGTGTTACCCCTTATGTTTTTTTTTTTCAGGTCCAAATTTTGACCTTCGATATCTCGGCTCTGGAAGGGTCTAGAGCCTCCATTTTTGCGCGCTGGTCGAAGTCTCGTGGCCCTCTGTCAGAATCCAGAGTTTCAAGAAAATCGGAGGGGGTCAAAATTCCGGCCAAAAAAAAAAATGACAGTGTTACCCCTTATGTTTTTTTTTTCAGGTCCAAATTTTGACTTTCGATATCTCGGCTCTGGAAGGGTCTAGGGCCTCCATTTTTGCGCGCTGGTCGAAGTTTCGTGGCCCTCTGTCAGAATCCAGAGTTTCAAGAAAATCGGAGGGGGTCAAAATTTCGGCCAAAAAAAAAAATGACAGTGTTACCCCTTATGTTTTTTTTTTCAGGTCCAAATTTTGACCTTCGATATCTCGGCTCTGGAAGGGTCTAGAGCCTCCATTTTTGCGCGCTGGTCGAAGTCTCGTGGCCCTCTGTCAGAATCCAGAGTTTCAAGAAAATCGGAGGGGGTCAAAATTTCGGCCAAAAAAAATGACAGTGTTACCCCTTATGTTTTTTTTTCAGGTCCAAATTTTGACCTTCGATATCTCGGCTCTGGAAGGGTCTAGAGCCTCCATTTTTGCGCGCTGGTCGAAGTCTCTTGGCCCTCTGTCAGAATCCAGAGTTTCAAGAAAATCGGAGGGGGTCAAAATTTCGGCCAAAAAAAAAATGACAGTGTTACCCCTTATGTTTTTTTTTCAGGTCCAAATTTTGACCTTCGATATCTCGGCTCTGGAAGGGTCTAGAGCCTCCATCTTTGCGCGCTGGTCGAAGTCTCGTGGCCCTCTGTCAGAATCCAGAGTTTCAAGAAAATCGGAGGGGGTCAAAATTTCGGCCAAAAAAAAAAATTGACAGTGTTACCCCTTATGTTTTTTTTTTCAGGTCCAAATTTTGACCTTCGATATCTCGGCTCTGGAAGGGTCTAGAGCCTCCATTTTTGCGCGCTGGTCGAAGTCTCGTGGCCCTCTGTCAGAATCCAGAGTTTCAAGAAAATCGGAGGGGGTCAAAATTTCGGCCAAAAAAAAAAATGACAGTGTTACCCCTTATGTTTTTTTTTCAGGTCCAAATTTTGACCTTCGATATCTCGGCTCTGGAAGGGTCTAGAGCCTCCATTTTTGCGCGCTGGTCGAAGTCTCGTGGCCCTCTGTCAGAATCCAGAGTTTCAAGAAAATCGGAGGGGGTCAAAATTTCGGCCAAAAAAAAAAAATGACAGTGTTACCCCTTATGTTTTTTTTTCAGGTCCAAATTTTGACCTTCGATATCTCGACTCTGGAAGGGTCTAGAGCCTCCATTTTTGTGCGCTGGTCGAAGTCTCGTAGCCCTCTGTCAGAATCCAGAGTTTCAAGAAAATCGGAGGGGGTCAAAATTTCGGCCAAAAAAAAAAAATGACAGTGTTACCCCTTATGTTTTTTTTTCAGGTCCAAATTTTGACCTTCGATATCTCGGCTCTGGAAGGGTCTAGAGCCTCCATTTTTGCGCGCTGGTCGAAGTCTCGTGGCCCTCTGTCAGAATCCAGAGTTTCAAGAAAATCGGAGGGGGTCAAAATTTCGGCCAAAAAAAAAATATGACAGTGTTACCCCTTATGTTTTTTTTTCAGGTCCAAATTTTGACCTTCGATATCTCGGCTCTGGAAGGGTCTAGAGCCTCCATTTTTGCGCGCTGGTCGAAGTCTCGTGGCCCTCTGTCAGAATCCAGAGTTTCAAGAAAATCGGAGGGGGTCAAAATTTCGGCCAAAAAAAAAAATGACAGTGTTACCCCTTATGTTTTTTTTTCAGGTCCAAATTTTGACCTTCGATATCTCGGCTCTGGAAGGGTCTAGAGCCTCCATTTTTTCGCGCTGGTCGAAGTCTCGTGGCCCTCTGTCAGAATCCAGAGTGTCAAGAAAATCGGAGGGGGTCAAAATTTCGGCCAAAAAAAAAATGACAGTGTTACCCCTTATGTTTTTTTTTTCAGGTCCAAATTTTGACCTTCGATATCTCGGCTCTGGAAGGGTCTAGAGCCTCCATTTTTGCGCGCTGGTCGAAGTCTCGTGGCCCTCTGTCAGAATCCAGAGTTTCAAGAAAATCGGAGGGGGTCAAAATTTCGGCCAAAAAAAAAAAATGACAGTGTTACCCCTTATGTTTTTTTTTCAGGTCCAAATTTTGACCTTCGATATCTCGGCTCTGGAAGGGTCTAGAGCCTCCATTTTTGCGCGCTGGTCGAAGTCTCGTGGCCCTCTGTCAGAATCCAGAGTTTCAAGAAAATCGGAGGGGGTCAAAATTTCGGCCAAAAAAAAAAATGACAGTGTTACCCCTTATGTTTTTTTTTCAGGTCCAAATTTTGACCTTCGATATCTCGACTCTGGAAGGGTCTAGAGCCTCCATTTTTGTGCGCTGGTCGAAATCTCGTAGCCCTCTGTCAGAATCCAGAGTTTCAAGAAAATCGGAGGGGGTCAAAATTTCGGCCAAAAAAAAAAAATGACAGTGTTACCCCTTATGTTTTTTTTTCAGGTCCAAATTTTGACCTTCGATATCTCGGCTCTGGAAGGGTCTAGAGCCTCCATTTTTGCGCGCTGGTCAAAGTCTCGTGGCCCTCTGTCAGAATCCAGAGTTTCAAGAAAATCGGAGGGGGTCAAAATTTCGGCCAAAAAAAAAAATATGACAGTGTTACCCCTTATGTTTTTTTTTCAGGTCCAAATTTTGACCTTCGATATCTCGGCTCTGGAAGGGTCTAGAGCCTCCATTTTTGCGCGCTGGTCGAAGTCTCGTGGCCCTCTGTCAGAATCCAGAGTTTCAAGAAAATCGGAGGGGGTCAAAATTTCGGCCAAAAAAAAAAAATGACAGTGTTACCCCTTATGTTTTTTTTTCAGGTCCAAATTTTGACCTTCGATATCTCGGCTCTGGAAGGGTCTAGAGCCTCCATTTTTGCGCGCTGGTCGAAGTCTCGTGGCCCTCTGTCAGAATCCAGAGTTTCAAGAAAATCGGAGGGGGTCAAAATTTCGGCCAAAAAAAAAAATGACAGTGTTACCCCTTATGTTTTTTTTTCAGGTCCAAATTTTGACCTTCGATATCTCGACTCTGGAAGGGTCTAGAGCCTCCATTTTTGTGCGCTGGTCGAAATCTCGTAGCCCTCTGTCAGAATCCAGAGTTTCAAGAAAATCGGAGGGGGTCAAAATTTCGGCCAAAAAAAAAAATGACAGTGTTACCCCTTATGTTTTTTTTTCAGGTCCAAATTTTGACCTTCGATATCTCGGCTCTGGAAGGGTCTAGAGCCTCCATTTTTGCGCGCTGGTCGAAGTCTCGTGGCCCTCTGTCAGAATCCAGAGTTTCAAGAAAATCGGAGGGGGTCAAAATTTCGGCCAAAAAAAAAAATATGACAGTGTTACCCCTTATGTTTTTTTTTCAGGTCCAAATTTTGACCTTCGATATCTCGGCTCTGGAAGGGTCTAGAGCCTCCATTTTTGCGCGCTGGTCGAAGTCTCGTGGCCCTCTGTCAGAATCCAGAGTTTCAAGAAAATCGGAGGGGGTCAAAATTTCGGCCAAAAAAAAAAAATGACAGTGTTACCCCTTATGTTTTTTTTTTTCAGGTCCAAATTTTGACCTTCGATATCTCGGCTCTGGAAGGGTCTAGAGCCTCCATTTTTGCGCGCTGGTCGAAGTCTCGTGGCCCTCTGTCAGAATCCAGAGTTTCAAGAAAATCGGAGGGGGTCAAAATTCCGGCCAAAAAAAAAAATGACAGTGTTACCCCTTATGTTTTTTTTTTCAGGTCCAAATTTTGACTTTCGATATCTCGGCTCTGGAAGGGTCTAGGGCCTCCATTTTTGCGCGCTGTTCGAAGTTTCGTGGCCCTCTGTCAGAATCCAGAGTTTCAAGAAAATCGGAGGGGGTCAAAATTTCGGCCAAAAAAAAAATGACAGTGTTACCCCTTATGTTTTTTTTTTCAGGTCCAAATTTTGACCTCCGATATCTCGGCTCTGGAAGGGTCTAGAGCCTCCATTTTTGCGCGCTGGTCGAAGTCTCGTGGCCCTCTGTCAGAATCCAGAGTTTCAAGAAAATCGGAGGGGGTCAAAATTTCGGCCAAAAAAAAAAAATGACAGTGTTACCCCTTATGTTTTTTTTTCAGGTCCAAATTTTGACCTTCGATATCTCGGCTCTGGAAGGGTCTAGAGCCTCCATTTTTGTGCGCTGGTCGAAGTCTCGTGGCCCTCTGTCAGAATCCAGAGTTTCAAGAAAATCGGAGGGGGTCAAAATTTCGGCCAAAAAAAAAAATGACAGTGTTACCCCTTATGTTTTTTTTTTTCAGGTCCAAATTTTGACCTCCGATATCTCGGCTCTGGAAGGGTCTAGAGCCTCCATTTTTGCGCGCTGGTCGAAGTCTCGTGGCCCTCTGTCAGAATCCAGAGTTTCAAGAAAATCGGAGGGGGTCAAAATTTCGGCCAAAAAAAAAAAATGACAGTGTTACCCCTTATGTTTTTTTTTCAGGTCCAAATTTTGACCTTCGATATCTCGGCTCTGGAAGGGTCTAGAGCCTCCATTTTTGCGCGCTGGTCGAAGTCTCGTGGCCCTCTGTCAGAATCCAGAGTTTCAAGAAAATCGGAGGGGGTCAAAATTTCGGCCAAAAAAAAAAATGACAGTGTTACCCCTTATGTTTTTTTTTCAGGTCCAAATTTTGACCTTCGATATCTCGACTCTGGAAGGGTCTAGAGCCTCCATTTTTGTGCGCTGGTCGAAATCTCGTAGCCCTCTGTCAGAATCCAGAGTTTCAAGAAAATCGGAGGGGGTCAAAATTTCGGCCAAAAAAAAATGACAGTGTTACCCCTTATGTTTTTTTTTCAGGTCCAAATTTTGACCTTCGATATCTCGGCTCTGGAAGGGTCTAGAGCCTCCATTTTTGCGCGCTGGTCGAAGTCTCGTGGCCCTCTGTCAGAATCCAGAGTTTCAAGAAAATCGGAGGGGGTCAAAATTTCGGCCAAAAAAAAAAATATGACAGTGTTACCCCTTATGTTTTTTTTTCAGGTCCAAATTTTGACCTTCGATATCTCGGCTCTGGAAGGGTCTAGAGCCTCCATTTTTGCGCGCTGGTCGAAGTCTCGTGGCCCTCTGTCAGAATCCAGAGTTTCAAGAAAATCGGAGGGGGTCAAAATTTCGGCCAAAAAAAAAAAATGACAGTGTTACCCCTTATGTTTTTTTTTTCAGGTCCAAATTTTGACCTTCGATATCTCGGCTCTGGAAGGGTCTAGAGCCTCCATTTTTGCGCGCTGGTCGAAGTCTCGTGGCCCTCTGTCAGAATCCAGAGTTTCAAGAAAATCGGAGGGGGTCAAAATTTCGGCCAAAAAAAAAAATGACAGTGTTACCCCTTATGTTTTTTTTTTCAGGTCCAAATTTTGACCTTCGATATCTCGACTCTGGAAGGGTCTAGAGCCTCCATTTTTGTGCGCTGGTCGAAATCTCGTAGCCCTCTGTCAGAATCCAGAGTTTCAAGAAAATCGGAGGGGGTCAAAATTTCGGCCAAAAAAAAAAATGACAGTGTTACCCCTTATGTTTTTTTTTCAGGTCCAAATTTTGACCTTCGATATCTCGGCTCTGGAAGGGTCTAGAGCCTCCATTTTTGCGCGCTGGTCGAAGTCTCGTGGCCCTCTGTCAGAATCCAGAGTTTCAAGAAAATCGGAGGGGGTCAAAATTTCGGCCAAAAAAAAAAATATGACAGTGTTACCCCTTATGTTTTTTTTTCAGGTCCAAATTTTGACCTTCGATATCTCGGCTCTGGAAGGGTCTAGAGCCTCCATTTTTGCGCGCTGGTCGAAGTCTCGTGGCCCTCTGTCAGAATCCAGAGTTTCAAGAAAATCGGAGGGGGTCAAAATTTCGGCCAAAAAAAAAAAATGACAGTGTTACCCCTTATGTTTTTTTTTTTCAGGTCCAAATTTTGACCTTCGATATCTCGGCTCTGGAAGGGTCTAGAGCCTCCATTTTTGCGCGCTGGTCGAAGTCTCGTGGCCCTCTGTCAGAATCCAGAGTTTCAAGAAAATCGGAGGGGGTCAAAATTCCGGCCAAAAAAAAAAATGACAGTGTTACCCCTTATGTTTTTTTTTTCAGGTCCAAATTTTGACTTTCGATATCTCGGCTCTGGAAGGGTCTAGGGCCTCCATTTTTGCGCGCTGGTCGAAGTTTCGTGGCCCTCTGTCAGAATCCAGAGTTTCAAGAAAATCGGAGGGGGTCAAAATTTCGGCCAAAAAAAAAATGACAGTGTTACCCCTTATGTTTTTTTTTTTCAGGTCCAAATTTTGACCTCCGATATCTCGGCTCTGGAAGGGTCTAGAGCCTCCATTTTTGCGCGCTGGTCGAAGTCTCGTGGCCCTCTGTCAGAATCCAGAGTTTCAAGAAAATCGGAGGGGGTCAAAATTTCGGCCAAAAAAAAAAAATGACAGTGTTACCCCTTATGTTTTTTTTTCAGGTCCAAATTTTGACCTTCGATATCTCGGCTCTGGAAGGGTCTAGAGCCTCCATTTTTGTGCGCTGGTCGAAGTCTCGTGGCCCTCTGTCAGAATCCAGAGTTTCAAGAAAATCGGAGGGGGTCAAAATTTCGGCCAAAAAAAAAAATGACAGTGTTACCCCTTATGTTTTTTTTTTCAGGTCCAAATTTTGACCTCCGATATCTCGGCTCTGGAAGGGTCTAGAGCCTCCATTTTTGCGCGCTGGTCGAAGTCTCGTGGCCCTCTGTCAGAATCCAGAGTTTCAAGAAAATCGGAGGGGGTCAAAATTTCGGCCAAAAAAAAAATGACAGTGTTACCCCTTATGTTTTTTTTTCAGGTCCAAATTTTGACCTTCGATATCTCGGCTCTGGAAGGGTCTAGAGCCTCCATTTTTGCGCGCTGGTCGAAGTCTCGTGGCCCTCTGTCAGAATCCAGAGTTTCAAGAAAATCGGAGGGGGTCAAAATTTCGGCCAAAAAAAAAATTGACAGTGTTACCCCTTATGTTTTTTTTTTCAGGTCCAAATTTTGACCTTCGATATCTCGGCTCTGGAAGGGTCTAGAGCCTCCATTTTTGCGCGCTGGTCGAAGTCTCGTGGCCCTCTGTCAGAATCCAGAGTTTCAAGAAAATCGGAGGGGGTCAAAATTTCGGCCAAAAAAAAAAATGACAGTGTTACCCCTTATGTTTTTTTTTCAGGTCCAAATTTTGACCTTCGATATCTCGGCTCTGGAAGGGTCTAGAGCCTCCATTTTTGCGCGCTGGTCGAAGTCTCGTGGCCCTCTGTCAGAATCCAGAGTTTCAAGAAAATCGGAGGGGGTCAAAATTTCGGCCAAAAAAAAAAAATGACAGTGTTACCCCTTATGTTTTTTTTTCAGGTCCAAATTTTGACCTTCGATATCTCGACTCTGGAAGGGTCTAGAGCCTCCATTTTTGTGCGCTGGTCGAAGTCTCGTAGCCCTCTGTCAGAATCCAGAGTTTCAAGAAAATCGGAGGGGGTCAAAATTTCGGCCAAAAAAAAAAATATGACAGTGTTACCCCTTATGTTTTTTTTTCAGGTCCAAATTTTGACCTTCGATATCTCGGCTCTGGAAGGGTCTAGAGCCTCCATTTTTGCGCGCTGGTCGAAGTCTCGTGGCCCTCTGTCAGAATCCAGAGTTTCAAGAAAATCGGAGGGGGTCAAAATTTCGGCCAAAAAAAAAAAAATGACAGTGTTACCCCTTATGTTTTTTTTTCAGGTCCAAATTTTGACCTTCGATATCTCGGCTCTGGAAGGGTCTAGAGCCTCCATTTTTTCGCGCTGGTCGAAGTCTCGTGGCCCTCTGTCAGAATCCAGAGTGTCAAGAAAATCGGAGGGGGTCAAAATTTCGGCCAAAAAAAAAATGACAGTGTTACCCCTTATGTTTTTTTTTCAGGTCCAAATTTTGACCTTCGATATCTCGGCTCTGGAAGGGTCTAGAGCCTCCATTTTTGTGCGCTGGTCGAAGTCTCGTAGCCCTCTGTCAGAATCCAGAGTTTCAAGAAAATCGGAGGGGGTCAAAATTTCGGCCAAAAAAAAAAATATGACAGTGTTACCCCTTATGTTTTTTTTTCAGGTCCAAATTTTGACCTTCGATATCTCGGCTCTGGAAGGGTCTAGAGCCTCCATTTTTGCGCGCTGGTCGAAGTCTCGTGGCCCTCTGTCAGAATCCAGAGTTTCAAGAAAATCGGAGGGGGTCAAAATTTCGGCCAAAAAAAAAAAAATGACAGTGTTACCCCTTATGTTTTTTTTTCAGGTCCAAATTTTGACCTTCGATATCTCGGCTCTGGAAGGGTCTAGAGCCTCCATTTTTTCGCGCTGGTCGAAGTCTCGTGGCCCTCTGTCAGAATCCAGAGTGTCAAGAAAATCGGAGGGGGTCAAAATTTCGGCCAAAAAAAAAATGACAGTGTTACCCCTTATGTTTTTTTTTCAGGTCCAAATTTTGACCTTCGATATCTCGGCTCTGGAAGGGTCTAGAGCCTCCATTTTTGCGCGCTGGTCGAAGTCTCGTGGCCCTCTGTCAGAATCCAGAGTTTCAAGAAAATCGGAGGGGGTCAAAATTTCGGCCAAAAAAAAAAAATGACAGTGTTACCCCTTATGTTTTTTTTTCAGGTCCAAATTTTGACCTTCGATATCTCGGCTCTGGAAGGGTCTAGAGCCTCCATTTTTGCGCGCTGGTCGAAGTCTCGTGGCCCTCTGTCAGAATCCAGAGTTTCAAGAAAATCGGAGGGGGTCAAAATTTCGGCCAAAAAAAAAAATGACAGTGTTACCCCTTATGTTTTTTTTTCAGGTCCAAATTTTGACCTTCGATATCTCGACTCTGGAAGGGTCTAGAGCCTCCATTTTTGTGCGCTGGTCGAAATCTCGTAGCCCTCTGTCAGAATCCAGAGTTTCAAGAAAATCGGAGGGGGTCAAAATTTCGGCCAAAAAAAAAAATGACAGTGTTACCCCTTATGTTTTTTTTTCAGGTCCAAATTTTGACCTTCGATATCTCGGCTCTGGAAGGGTCTAGAGCCTCCATTTTTGCGCGCTGGTCGAAGTCTCGTGGCCCTCTGTCAGAATCCAGAGTTTCAAGAAAATCGGAGGGGGTCAAAATTTCGGCCAAAAAAAAAAATATGACAGTGTTACCCCTTATGTTTTTTTTTCAGGTCCAAATTTTGACCTTCGATATCTCGGCTCTGGAAGGGTCTAGAGCCTCCATTTTTGCGCGCTGGTCGAAGTCTCGTGGCCCTCTGTCAGAATCCAGAGTTTCAAGAAAATCGGAGGGGGTCAAAATTTCGGCCAAAAAAAAAAATGACAGTGTTACCCCTTATGTTTTTTTTTTTCAGGTCCAAATTTTGACCTTCGATATCTCGGCTCTGGAAGGGTCTAGAGCCTCCATTTTTGCGCGCTGGTCGAAGTCTCGTGGCCCTCTGTCAGAATCCAGAGTTTCAAGAAAATCGGAGGGGGTCAAAATTTCGGCCAAAAAAAAAAATGACAGTGTTACCCCTTATGTTTTTTTTTTCAGGTCCAAATTTTGACTTTCGATATCTCGGCTCTGGAAGGGTCTAGGGCCTCCATTTTTGCGCGCTGGTCGAAGTTTCGTGGCCCTCTGTCAGAATCCAGAGTTTCAAGAAAATCGGAGGGGGTCAAAATTTCGGCCAAAAAAAAAAATGACAGTGTTACCCCTTATGTTTTTTTTTTCAGGTCCAAATTTTGACCTCCGATATCTCGGCTCTGGAAGGGTCTAGAGCCTCCATTTTTGCGCGCTGGTCGAAGTCTCGTGGCCCTCTGTCAGAATCCAGAGTTTCAAGAAAATCGGAGGGGGTCAAAATTTCGGCCAAAAAAAAAAAATGACAGTGTTACCCCTTATGTTTTTTTTTCAGGTCCAAATTTTGACCTTCGATATCTCGGCTCTGGAAGGGTCTAGAGCCTCCATTTTTGTGCGCTGGTCGAAGTCTCGTGGCCCTCTGTCAGAATCCAGAGTTTCAAGAAAATCGGAGGGGGTCAAAATTTCGGCCAAAAAAAAAAATGACAGTGTTACCCCTTATGTTTTTTTTTTCAGGTCCAAATTTTGACCTCCGATATCTCGGCTCTGGAAGGGTCTAGAGCCTCCATTTTTGCGCGCTGGTCGAAGTCTCGTGGCCCTCTGTCAGAATCCAGAGTTTCAAGAAAATCGGAGGGGGTCAAAATTTCGGCCAAAAAAAAAATGACAGTGTTACCCCTTATGTTTTTTTTTTCAGGTCCAAATTTTGACCTTCGATATCTCGGCTCTGGAAGGGTCTAGAGCCTCCATTTTTGCGCGCTGGTCGAAGTCTCGTGGCCCTCTGTCAGAATCCAGAGTTTCAAGAAAATCGGAGGGGGTCAAAATTTCGGCCAAAAAAAAAATGACAGTGTTACCCCTTATGTTTTTTTTTCAGGTCCAAATTTTGACCTTCGATATCTCGGCTCTGGAAGGGTCTAGAGCCTCCATTTTTGCGCGCTGGTCGAAGTCTCGTGGCCCTCTGTCAGAATCCAGAGTTTCAAGAAAATCGGAGGGGGTCAAAATTTCGGCCAAAAAAAAAATTGACAGTGTTACCCCTTATGTTTTTTTTTTTCAGGTCCAAATTTTGACCTTCGATATCTCGGCTCTGGAAGGGTCTAGAGCCTCCATTTTTGCGCGCTGGTCGAAGTCTCGTGGCCCTCTGTCAGAATCCAGAGTTTCAAGAAAATCGGAGGGGGTCAAAATTTCGGCCAAAAAAAAAAAATGACAGTGTTACCCCTTATGTTTTTTTTTTCAGGTCCAAATTTTGACCTTCGATATCTCGACTCTGGAAGGGTCTAGAGCCTCCATTTTTGTGCGCTGGTCGAAGTCTCGTAGCCCTCTGTCAGAATCCAGAGTTTCAAGAAAATCGGAGGGGGTCAAAATTTCGGCCAAAAAAAAAAAATGACAGTGTTACCCCTTATGTTTTTTTTTCAGGTCCAAATTTTGACCTTCGATATCTCGGCTCTGGAAGGGTCTAGAGCCTCCATTTTTGCGCGCTGGTCGAAGTCTCGTGGCCCTCTGTCAGAATCCAGAGTTTCAAGAAAATCGGAGGGGGTCAAAATTTCGGCCAAAAAAAAAAAATGACAGTGTTACCCCTTATGTTTTTTTTTCAGGTCCAAATTTTGACCTTCGATATCTCGGCTCTGGAAGGGTCTAGAGCCTCCATTTTTGCGCGCTGGTCGAAGTCTCGTGGCCCTCTGTCAGAATCCAGAGTTTTAAGAAAATCGGAGGGGGTCAAAATTTCGGCCAAAAAAAAATGACAGTGTTACCCCTTATGTTTTTTTTTTCAGGTCCAAATTTTGACCTCCGATATCTCGGCTCTGGAAGGGTCTAGAGCCTCCATTTTTGCGCGCTGGTCGAAGTCTCGTGGCCCTCTGTCAGAATCCAGAGTTTCAAGAAAATCGGAGGGGGTCAAAATTTCGGCCAAAAAAAAAAATGACAGTGTTACCCCTTATGTTTTTTTTTTTCAGGTCCAAATTTTGACCTTCGATATCTCGGCTCTGGAAGGGTCTAGAGCCTCCATTTTTGCGCGCTGGTCGAAGTCTCGTGGCCCTCTGTCTGAATCCAGAGTTTCAAGAAAATCGGAGGGGGTCAAAATTTCGGCCAAAAAAAAAAAATGACAGTGTTACCCCTTATGTTTTTTTTTCAGATCCAAATTTTGACTTTCGATATCTCGGCTCTGGAAGGGTCTAGAGCCTCCATTTTTGCGCGCTGGTCGAAGTTTCGTGGCCCTCTGTCAGAATCCAGAGTTTCAAGAAAATCGGAGGGGGTCAAAATTTCGGCCAAAAAAAAAAATGACAGTGTTACCCCTTATGTTTTTTTTTTTCAGGTCCAAATTTTGACCTCCGATATCTCGGCTCTGGAAGGGTCTAGAGCCTCCATTTTTGCGCGCTGGTCGAAGTCTCGTGGCCCTCTGTCAGAATCCAGAGTTTCAAGAAAATCGGAGGGGGTCAAAATTTCGGCCAAAAAAAAAAATGACAGTGTTACCCCTTATGTTTTTTTTTTTCAGGTCCAAATTTTGACCTCCGATATCTCGGCTCTGGAAGGGTCTAGAGCCTCCATTTTTGCGCGCTGGTCGAAGTCTCGTGGCCCTCTGTCAGAATCCAGAGTTTCAAGAAAATCGGAGGGGGTCAAAATTTCGGCCAAAAAAAAAAATATGACAGTGTTACCCCTTATGTTTTTTTTTCAGGTCCAAATTTTGACCTTCGATATCTCGGCTCTGGAAGGGTCTAGAGCCTCCATTTTTGCGCGCTGGTCGAAGTCTCGTGGCCCTCTGTCAGAATCCAGAGTTTCAAGAAAATCGGAGGGGGTCAAAATTTCGGCCAAAAAAAAAAAATGACAGTGTTACCCCTTATGTTTTTTTTTTTCAGGTCCAAATTTTGACCTTCGATATCTCGGCTCTGGAAGGGTCTAGAGCCTCCATTTTTGCGCGCTGGTCGAAGTCTCGTGGCCCTCTGTCAGAATCCAGAGTTTCAAGAAAATCGGAGGGGGTCAAAATTCCGGCCAAAAATAAAATGACAGTGTTACCCCTTATGTTTTTTTTTTCAGGTCCAAATTTTGACTTTCGATATCTCGGCTCTGGAAGGGTCTAGGGCCTCCATTTTTGCGCGCTGGTCGAAGTTTCGTGGCCCTCTGTCAGAATCCAGAGTTTCAAGAAAATCGGAGGGGGTCAAAATTTCGGCCAAAAAAAAAATGACAGTGTTACCCCTTATGTTTTTTTTTCAGGTCCAAATTTTGACCTCCGATATCTCGGCTCTGGAAGGGTCTAGAGCCTCCATTTTTGCGCGCTGGTCGAAGTCTCGTGGCCCTCTGTCAGAATCCAGAGTTTCAAGAAAATCGGAGGGGGTCAAAATTTCGGCCAAAAAAAAAAAATGACAGTGTTACCCCTTATGTTTTTTTTTCAGGTCCAAATTTTGACCTTCGATATCTCGGCTCTGGAAGGGTCTAGAGCCTCCATTTTTGTGCGCTGGTCGAAGTCTCGTGGCCCTCTGTCAGAATCCAGAGTTTCAAGAAAATCGGAGGGGGTCAAAATTTCGGCCAAAAAAAAAAATGACAGTGTTACCCCTTATGTTTTTTTTTTCAGGTCCAAATTTTGACCTCCGATATCTCGGCTCTGGAAGGGTCTAGAGCCTCCATTTTTGCGCGCTGGTCGAAGTCTCGTGGCCCTCTGTCAGAATCCAGAGTTTCAAGAAAATCGGAGGGGGTCAAAATTTCGGCCAAAAAAAAAATGACAGTGTTACCCCTTATGTTTTTTTTTCAGGTCCAAATTTTGACCTTCGATATCTCGGCTCTGGAAGGGTCTAGAGCCTCCATTTTTGCGCGCTGGTCGAAGTCTCGTGGCCCTCTGTCAGAATCCAGAGTTTCAAGAAAATCGGAGGGGGTCAAAATTTCGGCCAAAAAAAAAATTGACAGTGTTACCCCTTATGTTTTTTTTTTCAGGTCCAAATTTTGACCTTCGATATCTCGGCTCTGGAAGGGTCTAGAGCCTCCATTTTTGCGCGCTGGTCGAAGTCTCGTGGCCCTCTGTCAGAATCCAGAGTTTCAAGAAAATCGGAGGGGGTCAAAATTTCGGCCAAAAAAAAAAATGACAGTGTTACCCCTTATGTTTTTTTTTCAGGTCCAAATTTTGACCTTCGATATCTCGGCTCTGGAAGGGTCTAGAGCCTCCATTTTTGCGCGCTGGTCGAAGTCTCGTGGCCCTCTGTCAGAATCCAGAGTTTCAAGAAAATCGGAGGGGGTCAAAATTTCGGCCAAAAAAAAAAAATGACAGTGTTACCCCTTATGTTTTTTTTTCAGGTCCAAATTTTGACCTTCGATATCTCGACTCTGGAAGGGTCTAGAGCCTCCATTTTTGTGCGCTGGTCGAAGTCTCGTAGCCCTCTGTCAGAATCCAGAGTTTCAAGAAAATCGGAGGGGGTCAAAATTTCGGCCAAAAAAAAAAATATGACAGTGTTACCCCTTATGTTTTTTTTTCAGGTCCAAATTTTGACCTTCGATATCTCGGCTCTGGAAGGGTCTAGAGCCTCCATTTTTGCGCGCTGGTCGAAGTCTCGTGGCCCTCTGTCAGAATCCAGAGTTTCAAGAAAATCGGAGGGGGTCAAAATTTCGGCCAAAAAAAAAAAATGACAGTGTTACCCCTTATGTTTTTTTTTCAGGTCCAAATTTTGACCTTCGATATCTCGGCTCTGGAAGGGTCTAGAGCCTCCATTTTTTCGCGCTGGTCGAAGTCTCGTGGCCCTCTGTCAGAATCCAGAGTGTCAAGAAAATCGGAGGGGGTCAAAATTTCGGCCAAAAAAAAAATGACAGTGTTACCCCTTATGTTTTTTTTTCAGGTCCAAATTTTGACCTTCGATATCTCGGCTCTGGAAGGGTCTAGAGCCTCCATTTTTGCGCGCTGGTCGAAGTCTCGTGGCCCTCTGTCAGAATCCAGAGTTTCAAGAAAATCGGAGGGGGTCAAAATTTCGGCCAAAAAAAAAAAATGACAGTGTTACCCCTTATGTTTTTTTTTCAGGTCCAAATTTTGACCTTCGATATCTCGGCTCTGGAAGGGTCTAGAGCCTCCATTTTTGCGCGCTGGTCGAAGTCTCGTGGCCCTCTGTCAGAATCCAGAGTTTCAAGAAAATCGGAGGGGGTCAAAATTTCGGCCAAAAAAAAAAAATGACAGTGTTACCCCTTATGTTTTTTTTTCAGGTCCAAATTTTGACCTTCGATATCTCGACTCTGGAAGGGTCTAGAGCCTCCATTTTTGTGCGCTGGTCGAAATCTCGTAGCCCTCTGTCAGAATCCAGAGTTTCAAGAAAATCGGAGGGGGTCAAAATTTCGGCCAAAAAAAAAAATGACAGTGTTACCCCTTATGTTTTTTTTTCAGGTCCAAATTTTGACCTTCGATATCTCGGCTCTGGAAGGGTCTAGAGCCTCCATTTTTGCGCGCTGGTCGAAGTCTCGTGGCCCTCTGTCAGAATCCAGAGTTTCAAGAAAATCGGAGGGGGTCAAAATTTCGGCCAAAAAAAAAAATATGACAGTGTTACCCCTTATGTTTTTTTTTCAGGTCCAAATTTTGACCTTCGATATCTCGGCTCTGGAAGGGTCTAGAGCCTCCATTTTTGCGCGCTGGTCGAAGTCTCGTGGCCCTCTGTCAGAATCCAGAGTTTCAAGAAAATCGGAGGGGGTCAAAATTTCGGCCAAAAAAAAAAAATGACAGTGTTACCCCTTATGTTTTTTTTTTCAGGTCCAAATTTTGACCTTCGATATCTCGGCTCTGGAAGGGTCTAGAGCCTCCATTTTTGCGCGCTGGTCGAAGTCTCGTGGCCCTCTGTCAGAATCCAGAGTTTCAAGAAAATCGGAGGGGGTCAAAATTTCGGCCAAAAAAAAAAATGACAGTGTTACCCCTTATGTTTTTTTTTTTCAGGTCCAAATTTTGACCTTCGATATCTCGGCTCTGGAAGGGTCTAGAGCCTCCATTTTTGCGCGCTGGTCGAAGTCTCGTGGCCCTCTGTCTGAATCCAGAGTTTCAAGAAAATCGGAGGGGGTCAAAATTTCGGCCAAAAAAAAAAAAATGACAGTGTTACCCCTTATGTTTTTTTTTCAGATCCAAATTTTGACTTTCGATATCTCGGCTCTGGAAGGGTCTAGAGCCTCCATTTTTGCGCGCTGGTCGAAGTTTCGTGGCCCTCTGTCAGAATCCAGAGTTTCAAGAAAATCGGAGGGGGTCAAAATTTCGGCCAAAAAAAAAAATGACAGTGTTACCCCTTATGTTTTTTTTTTTCAGGTCCAAATTTTGACCTCCGATATCTCGGCTCTGGAAGGGTCTAGAGCCTCCATTTTTGCGCGCTGGTCGAAGTCTCGTGGCCCTCTGTCAGAATCCAGAGTTTCAAGAAAATCGGAGGGGGTCAAAATTTCGGCCAAAAAAAAAAATGACAGTGTTACCCCTTATGTTTTTTTTTTTCAGGTCCAAATTTTGACCTCCGATATCTCGGCTCTGGAAGGGTCTAGAGCCTCCATTTTTGCGCGCTGGTCGAAGTCTCGTGGCCCTCTGTCAGAATCCAGAGTTTCAAGAAAATCGGAGGGGGTCAAAATTTCGGCCAAAAAAAAAAATATGACAGTGTTACCCCTTATGTTTTTTTTTCAGGTCCAAATTTTGACCTTCGATATCTCGGCTCTGGAAGGGTCTAGAGCCTCCATTTTTGCGCGCTGGTCGAAGTCTCGTGGCCCTCTGTCAGAATCCAGAGTTTCAAGAAAATCGGAGGGGGTCAAAATTTCGGCCAAAAAAAAAAATGACAGTGTTACCCCTTATGTTTTTTTTTTTCAGGTCCAAATTTTGACCTTCGATATCTCGGCTCTGGAAGGGTCTAGAGCCTCCATTTTTGCGCGCTGGTCGAAGTCTCGTGGCCCTCTGTCAGAATCCAGAGTTTCAAGAAAATCGGAGGGGGTCAAAATTCCGGCCAAAAATAAAATGACAGTGTTACCCCTTATGTTTTTTTTTTCAGGTCCAAATTTTGACTTTCGATATCTCGGCTCTGGAAGGGTCTAGGGCCTCCATTTTTGCGCGCTGGTCGAAGTTTCGTGGCCCTCTGTCAGAATCCAGAGTTTCAAGAAAATCGGAGGGGGTCAAAATTTCGGCCAAAAAAAAAATGACAGTGTTACCCCTTATGTTTTTTTTTCAGGTCCAAATTTTGACCTCCGATATCTCGGCTCTGGAAGGGTCTAGAGCCTCCATTTTTGCGCGCTGGTCGAAGTCTCGTGGCCCTCTGTCAGAATCCAGAGTTTCAAGAAAATCGGAGGGGGTCAAAATTTCGGCCAAAAAAAAAAAATGACAGTGTTACCCCTTATGTTTTTTTTTCAGGTCCAAATTTTGACCTTCGATATCTCGGCTCTGGAAGGGTCTAGAGCCTCCATTTTTGTGCGCTGGTCGAAGTCTCGTGGCCCTCTGTCAGAATCCAGAGTTTCAAGAAAATCGGAGGGGGTCAAAATTTCGGCCAAAAAAAAAAATGACAGTGTTACCCCTTATGTTTTTTTTTTCAGGTCCAAATTTTGACCTCCGATATCTCGGCTCTGGAAGGGTCTAGAGCCTCCATTTTTGCGCGCTGGTCGAAGTCTCGTGGCCCTCTGTCAGAATCCAGAGTTTCAAGAAAATCGGAGGGGGTCAAAATTTCGGCCAAAAAAAAAATGACAGTGTTACCCCTTATGTTTTTTTTTCAGGTCCAAATTTTGACCTTCGATATCTCGGCTCTGGAAGGGTCTAGAGCCTCCATTTTTGCGCGCTGGTCGAAGTCTCGTGGCCCTCTGTCAGAATCCAGAGTTTCAAGAAAATCGGAGGGGGTCAAAATTTCGGCCAAAAAAAAAATTGACAGTGTTACCCCTTATGTTTTTTTTTTCAGGTCCAAATTTTGACCTTCGATATCTCGGCTCTGGAAGGGTCTAGAGCCTCCATTTTTGCGCGCTGGTCGAAGTCTCGTGGCCCTCTGTCAGAATCCAGAGTTTCAAGAAAATCGGAGGGGGTCAAAATTTCGGCCAAAAAAAAAAATGACAGTGTTACCCCTTATGTTTTTTTTTCAGGTCCAAATTTTGACCTTCGATATCTCGGCTCTGGAAGGGTCTAGAGCCTCCATTTTTGCGCGCTGGTCGAAGTCTCGTGGCCCTCTGTCAGAATCCAGAGTTTCAAGAAAATCGGAGGGGGTCAAAATTTCGGCCAAAAAAAAAAAATGACAGTGTTACCCCTTATGTTTTTTTTTCAGGTCCAAATTTTGACCTTCGATATCTCGACTCTGGAAGGGTCTAGAGCCTCCATTTTTGTGCGCTGGTCGAAGTCTCGTAGCCCTCTGTCAGAATCCAGAGTTTCAAGAAAATCGGAGGGGGTCAAAATTTCGGCCAAAAAAAAAAATATGACAGTGTTACCCCTTATGTTTTTTTTTCAGGTCCAAATTTTGACCTTCGATATCTCGGCTCTGGAAGGGTCTAGAGCCTCCATTTTTGCGCGCTGGTCGAAGTCTCGTGGCCCTCTGTCAGAATCCAGAGTTTCAAGAAAATCGGAGGGGGTCAAAATTTCGGCCAAAAAAAAAAAATGACAGTGTTACCCCTTATGTTTTTTTTTCAGGTCCAAATTTTGACCTTCGATATCTCGGCTCTGGAAGGGTCTAGAGCCTCCATTTTTTCGCGCTGGTCGAAGTCTCGTGGCCCTCTGTCAGAATCCAGAGTGTCAAGAAAATCGGAGGGGGTCAAAATTTCGGCCAAAAAAAAAATGACAGTGTTACCCCTTATGTTTTTTTTTCAGGTCCAAATTTTGACCTTCGATATCTCGGCTCTGGAAGGGTCTAGAGCCTCCATTTTTGCGCGCTGGTCGAAGTCTCGTGGCCCTCTGTCAGAATCCAGAGTTTCAAGAAAATCGGAGGGGGTCAAAATTTCGGCCAAAAAAAAAAAATGACAGTGTTACCCCTTATGTTTTTTTTTCAGGTCCAAATTTTGACCTTCGATATCTCGGCTCTGGAAGGGTCTAGAGCCTCCATTTTTGCGCGCTGGTCGAAGTCTCGTGGCCCTCTGTCAGAATCCAGAGTTTCAAGAAAATCGGAGGGGGTCAAAATTTCGGCCAAAAAAAAAAAATGACAGTGTTACCCCTTATGTTTTTTTTTCAGGTCCAAATTTTGACCTTCGATATCTCGACTCTGGAAGGGTCTAGAGCCTCCATTTTTGTGCGCTGGTCGAAATCTCGTAGCCCTCTGTCAGAATCCAGAGTTTCAAGAAAATCGGAGGGGGTCAAAATTTCGGCCAAAAAAAAAAATGACAGTGTTACCCCTTATGTTTTTTTTTCAGGTCCAAATTTTGACCTTCGATATCTCGGCTCTGGAAGGGTCTAGAGCCTCCATTTTTGCGCGCTGGTCGAAGTCTCGTGGCCCTCTGTCAGAATCCAGAGTTTCAAGAAAATCGGAGGGGGTCAAAATTTCGGCCAAAAAAAAAAATATGACAGTGTTACCCCTTATGTTTTTTTTTCAGGTCCAAATTTTGACCTTCGATATCTCGGCTCTGGAAGGGTCTAGAGCCTCCATTTTTGCGCGCTGGTCGAAGTCTCGTGGCCCTCTGTCAGAATCCAGAGTTTCAAGAAAATCGGAGGGGGTCAAAATTTCGGCCAAAAAAAAAAAATGACAGTGTTACCCCTTATGTTTTTTTTTTTCAGGTCCAAATTTTGACCTTCGATATCTCGGCTCTGGAAGGGTCTAGAGCCTCCATTTTTGCGCGCTGGTCGAAGTCTCGTGGCCCTCTGTCAGAATCCAGAGTTTCAAGAAAATCGGAGGGGGTCAAAATTTCGGCCAAAAAAAAAAATGACAGTGTTACCCCTTATGTTTTTTTTTTTCAGGTCCAAATTTTGACTTTCGATATCTCGGCTCTGGAAGGGTCTAGGGCCTCCATTTTTGCGCGCTGGTCGAAGTTTCGTGGCCCTCTGTCAGAATCCAGAGTTTCAAGAAAATCGGAGGGGGTCAAAATTTCGGCCAAAAAAAAAAATGATAGTGTTACCCCTTATGTTTTTTTTTTCAGGTCCAAATTTTGACCTCCGATATCTCGGCTCTGGAAGGGTCTAGAGCCTCCATTTTTGCGCGCTGGTCGAAGTCTCGTGGCCCTCTGTCAGAATCCAGAGTTTCAAGAAAATCGGAGGGGGTCAAAATTTCGGCCAAAAAAAAAAAAATGACAGTGTTACCCCTTATGTTTTTTTTTCAGGTCCAAATTTTGACCTTCGATATCTCGGCTCTGGAAGGGTCTAGAGCCTCCATTTTTGTGCGCTGGTCGAAGTCTCGTGGCCCTCTGTCAGAATCCAGAGTTTCAAGAAAATCGGAGGGGGTCAAAATTTCGGCCAAAAAAAAAAATGACAGTGTTACCCCTTATGTTTTTTTTTTCAGGTCCAAATTTTGACCTCCGATATCTCGGCTCTGGAAGGGTCTAGAGCCTCCATTTTTGCGCGCTGGTCGAAGTCTCGTGGCCCTCTGTCAGAATCCAGAGTTTCAAGAAAATCGGAGGGGGTCAAAATTTCGGCCAAAAAAAAAAATGACAGTGTTACCCCTTATGTTTTTTTTTCAGGTCCAAATTTTGACCTTCGATATCTCGGCTCTGGAAGGGTCTAGAGCCTCCATTTTTGCGCGCTGGTCGAAGTCTCGTGGCCCTCTGTCAGAATCCAGAGTTTCAAGAAAATCGGAGGGGGTCAAAATTTCGGCCAAAAAAAAAATGACAGTGTTACCCCTTATGTTTTTTTTTCAGGTCCAAATTTTGACCTTCGATATCTCGGCTCTGGAAGGGTCTAGAGCCTCCATTTTTGCGCGCTGGTCGAAGTCTCGTGGCCCTCTGTCAGAATCCAGAGTTTCAAGAAAATCGGAGGGGGTCAAAATTTCGGCCAAAAAAAAAATTGACAGTGTTACCCCTTATGTTTTTTTTTTTCAGGTCCAAATTTTGACCTTCGATATCTCGGCTCTGGAAGGGTCTAGAGCCTCCATTTTTGCGCGCTGGTCGAAGTCTCGTGGCCCTCTGTCAGAATCCAGAGTTTCAAGAAAATCGGAGGGGGTCAAAATTTCGGCCAAAAAAAAAAAATGACAGTGTTACCCCTTATGTTTTTTTTTTCAGGTCCAAATTTTGACCTTCGATATCTCGACTCTGGAAGGGTCTAGAGCCTCCATTTTTGTGCGCTGGTCGAAGTCTCGTAGCCCTCTGTCAGAATCCAGAGTTTCAAGAAAATCGGAGGGGGTCAAAATTTCGGCCAAAAAAAAAAATGACAGTGTTACCCCTTATGTTTTTTTTTCAGGTCCAAATTTTGACCTTCGATATCTCGGCTCTGGAAGGGTCTAGAGCCTCCATTTTTGCGCGCTGGTCGAAGTCTCGTGGCCCTCTGTCAGAATCCAGAGTTTCAAGAAAATCGGAGGGGGTCAAAATTTCGGCCAAAAAAAAAAAATGACAGTGTTACCCCTTATGTTTTTTTTTCAGGTCCAAATTTTGACCTTCGATATCTCGGCTCTGGAAGGGTCTAGAGCCTCCATTTTTGCGCGCTGGTCGAAGTCTCGTGGCCCTCTGTCAGAATCCAGAGTTTTAAGAAAATCGGAGGGGGTCAAAATTTCGGCCAAAAAAAAATGACAGTGTTACCCCTTATGTTTTTTTTTTCAGGTCCAAATTTTGACCTCCGATATCTCGGCTCTGGAAGGGTCTAGAGCCTCCATTTTTGCGCGCTGGTCGAAGTCTCGTGGCCCTCTGTCAGAATCCAGAGTTTCAAGAAAATCGGAGGGGGTCAAAATTTCGGCCAAAAAAAAAAAATGACAGTGTTACCCCTTATGTTTTTTTTTTTCAGGTCCAAATTTTGACCTTCGATATCTCGGCTCTGGAAGGGTCTAGAGCCTCCATTTTTGCGCGCTGGTCGAAGTCTCGTGGCCCTCTGTCTGAATCCAGAGTTTCAAGAAAATCGGAGGGGGTCAAAATTTCGGCCAAAAAAAAAAAATGACAGTGTTACCCCTTATGTTTTTTTTTCAGATCCAAATTTTGACTTTCGATATCTCGGCTCTGGAAGGGTCTAGAGCCTCCATTTTTGCGCGCTGGTCGAAGTTTCGTGGCCCTCTGTCAGAATCCAGAGTTTCAAGAAAATCGGAGGGGGTCA
Organism: Cyprinella venusta; assembly: GCA_038021265.1. Taxonomy (NCBI): domain Eukaryota; kingdom Metazoa; phylum Chordata; class Actinopteri; order Cypriniformes; family Leuciscidae; genus Cyprinella; species Cyprinella venusta. Next base: position 5,585,300 of record CM075864.1, on the reverse strand, counting down.
AAATTTCGGCCAAAAAAAAAAATGACAGTGTTACCCCTTATGTTTTTTTTTTTCAGGTCCAAATTTTGACCTCCGATATCTCGGCTCTGGAAGGGTCTAGAGCCTCCATTTTTGCGCGCTGGTCGAAGTCTCGTGGCCCTCTGTCAGAATCCAGAGTTTCAAGAAAATCGGAGGGGGTCAAAATTTCGGCCAAAAAAAAAAATGACAGTGTTACCCCTTATGTTTTTTTTTTCAGGTCCAAATTTTGACCTTCGATATCTCGGCTCTGGAAGGGTCTAGAGCCTCCATTTTTGCGCGCTGGTCGAAGTCTCGTGGCCCTCTGTCAGAATCCAGAGTTTCAAGAAAATTGGAGGGGGTCAAAATTTCGGCCAAAAAAAAATGACAGTGTTACCCCTTATGTGTTTTTTTCAGGTCCAAATTTTGACCTTCGATATCTCGGCTCTGGAAGGGTCTAGAGCCTCCATTTTTGCGCGCTGGTCGAAGTCTCGTGGCCCTCTGTCAGAATCCAGAGTTTCAAGAAAATCGGAGGGGGTCAAAATTTCGGCCAAAAAAAAAAAAATATGACAGTGTTACCCCTTATGTTTTTTTTTCAGGTCCAAAATTTGACCTTCGATATCTCGGCTCTGGAAGGGTCTAGAGCCTCCATTTTTACGCGCTGGTCGAAGTCTCGTGGCCCTCTGTCAGAATCCAGAGTTTCAAGAAAATCGGATGGGGTCAAAATTTCGGCCAAAAAAAAAATGACAGTGTTACCCCTTATGTTTTTTTTTTTCAGGTCCAAATTTTGACCTTCGATATCTCGGCTCTGGAAGGGTCTAGAGCCTCCATTTTTGCGCGCTGGTCAAAGTCTCGTGGCCCTCTGTCAGAATCCAGAGTTTCAAGAAAATCGGAGGGGGTCAAAATTTCGGCCAAAAAAAAAAAATGACAGTGTTACCCCTTATGTTTTTTTTTTCAGGTCCAAATTTTGACCTTCGATATCTCGGCTCTGGAAGGGTCTAGAGCCTCCATTTTTGCACGCTGGTCGAAGTCTCGTGGCCCTCTGTCAGAATCCAGAGTTTCAAGAAAATCGGAGGGGGTCAAAATTTCGGCCAAAAAAAAAATGACAGTGTTACCCCTTATGTTTTTTTTTTTCAGGTCCAAATTTTGACCTCCGATATCTCGGCTCTGGAAGGGTCTAGAGCCTCCATTTTTGCGCGCTGGTCGAAGTCTCGTGGCCCTCTGTCAGAATCCAGAGTTTCAAGAAAATCGGAGGGGGTCAAAATTTCGGCCAAAAAAAAAAAATGACAGTGTTACCCCTTATGTTTTTTTTTTCAGGTCCAAATTTTGACCTTCGATATCTCGGCTCTGGAAGGGTCTAGAGCCTCCATTTTTGCGCGCTGGTCGAAGTCTCGTGGCCCTCTGTCAGAATCCAGAGTTTCAAGAAAATCGGAGGGGGTCAAAATTTCGGCCAAAAAAAAAATGACAGTGTTACCCCTTATGTTTTTTTTTCAGTTCCAAATTTTGACCTTCGATATCTCGGCTCTGGAAGGGTCTAGAGCCTCCATTTTTGCGCGCTGGTCGAAGTCTCGTGGCCCTCTGTCAGAATCCAGAGTTTCAAGAAAATCGGAGGGGGTCAAAATTTCGGCCAAAAAAAAAAAAAATATGACAGTGTTACCCCTTATGTTTTTTTTTCAGGTCCAAAATTTGACCTTCGATATCTCGGCTCTGGAAGGGTCTAGAGCCTCCATTTTTACGCGCTGGTCGAAGTCTCGTGGCCCTCTGTCAGAATCCAGAGTTTCAAGAAAATCGGATGGGGTCAAAATTTCGGCCAAAAAAAAAATGACAGTGTTACCCCTTATGTTTTTTTTTTTCAGGTCCAAATTTTGACCTTCGATATCTCGGCTCTGGAAGGGTCTAGAGCCTCCATTTTTGCGCGCTGGTCAAAGTCTCGTGGCCCTCTGTCAGAATCCAGAGTTTCAAGAAAATCGGAGGGGGTCAAAATTTCGGCCAAAAAAAAAAAATGACAGTGTTACCCCTTATGTTTTTTTTTTCAGGTCCAAATTTTGACCTTCGATATCTCGGCTCTGGAAGGGTCTAGAGCCTCCATTTTTGCGCGCTGGTCAAAGTCTCGTGGCCCTCTGTCAGAATCCAGAGTTTTGAGAAGATTGGAGAAACTTAAATTTTCACCCCCCGAAAAAAAACATAAGGGGTAACACTGTCATTTTTTTTTTCTGGTCAAAATTTTGATTTTCAATATCTCAGCTCTGGAAGGGTCTAGAGCCTCAATTTTTGCACGCAGGTCCATGTCTCGTGGCCCTCTATCAGAATCCAGAGTTTTGAGAAGATTGGAGAAACTTAATTTTTCACCTCCCGAAAAAAAACATAAGGGGTAACACTGTCATTTTTTTTTTCTGGTCAAAATTTTGATTTTCAATATCTCAGCTCTGGGAGGGTCTAGAGCCTCAATTTTTGCACCCAGGTCCATGTCTCGTGGCCCTCTATCAGAATCCAGAGTTTTGAGAAGATTGGAGAAACTTAATTTTTCACCCCCCGAAAAAAAACATAAGGGGTAACACTGTCATTTTTTTTTCTGGTCAAAATTTTGATTTTCAATATCTCAGCTCTGGAAGGGTCTAGAGCCTCAATTTTAGCAACCAGGTCAATGTCTCGTGGCCCTCTATCAGAATCCAGAGTTTTGAGAAGATTGGAGAAACTTAATTTTTCACCCCCCGAAAAAAAACATAAGGGGTAACACTGTCATTTTTTTTTTTTCTGGTCAAAATTTTGATTTTCAATATCTCAGCTCTGGAAGGGTCTAGAGCCTCAATTTTTGCACCCAGGTCAATGTCTCGTGGCCCTCTATCAGAATCCAGAGTTTTGAGAAGATTGGAGAAACTTAATTTTTCACCTCCCGAAAAAAAACATAAGGGGTAACACTGTCATTTTTTTTTTCTGGTCAAAATTTTGATTTTCAATATCTCAGCTCTGGGAGGGTCTAGAGCCTCAATTTTTGCACCCAGGTCCATGTCTCGTGGCCCTCTATCAGAATCCAGAGTTTTGAGAAGATTGGAGAAACTTAATTTTTCACCCCCCGAAAAAAAACATAAGGGGTAACACTGTCATTTTTTTTTTCTGGTCAAAATTTTGATTTTCAATATCTCAGCTCTGGAAGGGTCTAGAGCCTCAATTTTTGCACCCAGGTCCATGTCTCGTGGCCCTCTATCAGAATCCAGAGTTTTGAGAAGATTGGAGAAACTTAATTTTTCACCCCCCGAAAAAAAATATAAGGGGTAACACTGTCATTTTTTTTTCTGGTCAAAATTTTGATTTTCAATATCTCAGCTCTGGAAGGGTCTAGAGCCTCAATTTTTGCACCCAGGTCCATGTCTCGTGGCCCTCTATCAGAATCCAGAGTTTTGAGAAGATTGGAGAAACTTAATTTTTCACCCCCCGAAAAAAAAACATAAGGGGTAACACTGTCATTTTTTTTTCTGGTCAAAATTTTGATTTTCAATATCTCAGCTCTGGGAGGGTCTAGAGCCTCAATTTTTGCACCCAGGTCCATGTCTCGTGGCCCTCTATCAGAATCCAGAGTTTTGAGAAGATTGGAGAAACTTAATTTTTCACCCCCCGAAAAAAAACATAAGGGGTAACACTGTCATTTTTTTTTCTGGTCAAAATTTTGATTTTCAATATCTCAGCTCTGGGAGGGTCTAGAGCCTCAATTTTTGCACCCAGGTCCATGTCTCGTGGCCCTCTATCAGAATCCAGAGTTTTGAGAAGATTGGAGAAACTTAATTTTTCACCCCCCGAAAAAAAACATAAGGGGTAACACTGTCATTTTTTTTTCTGGTCAAAATTTTGATTTTCAATATCTCAGCTCTGGAAGGGTCTAGAGCCTCAATTTTTGCACCCAGGTCCATGTCTCGTGGCCCTCTATCAGAATCTAGAGTTTTGAGAAGATTGGAGAAACTTAATTTTTCACCCCCCGAAAAAAAACATAAGGGGTAACACTATCATTTTTTTTTTCTGGTCAAAATTTTGATTTTCAATATCTCAGCTCTGGAAGCGTCTAGAGCCTCAATTTTTGCACCCAGGTCCATGTCTCGTGGCCCTCTATCAGAATCCAGAGTTTTGAGAAGATTGGAGAAACTTAATTTTTCACCCCCCGAAAAAAAACATAAGGGGTAACACTGTCATTTTTTTTTCTGATCAAAATTTTGATTTTCAATATCTCAGCTCTGGAAGGGTCTAGAGCCTCAATTTTTGCACCCAGGTCCATGTCTCGTGGCCCTCTATCAGAATCCAGAGTTTTGAGAAGATTGGAGAAACTTAATTTTTCACCTCCCGAAAAAAAAACATAAGGGGTAACACTGTCATTTTTTTTTTGGTCAAAATATTGATTTTCAATATCTCAGCTCTGGAAGGGTCTAGAGCCTCAATTTTTGCACCCAGGTCCATGTCTCGTGGCCCTCTATCAGAATCCAGAGTTTTGAGAAGATTGGAGAAACTTAATTTTTCACCCCCCGAAAAAAAACATAAGGGGTAACACTGTCATTTTTTTTTCTGGTCAAAATTTTGATTTTCAATATCTCAGCTCTGGAAGGGTCTAGAGCCTCAATTTTTGCACCCAGGTCCATGTCTCGTGGCCCTCTATCAGAATCCAGAGTTTTGAGAAGATTGGAGAAACTTAATTTTTCACCCCCCGAAAGAAAACATAAGGGGTAACACTGTCATTTTTTTTTCTGGTCAAAATTTTGATTTTCAATTTGTCAGCTCTGGAAGGGTCTAGAGCCTCAATTTTAGCACCCAGGTTCATGTCTCGTGGCCCTCTATCAGAATCCAGAGTTTTGAGAAGATTGGAGAAACTTAATTTTTCACTTCCCGAAAAAAAAAAACATAAGGGGTAACACTGTCATTTTTTTTCTGGTCAAAATTTTGATTTTCAATATCTCAGCTCTGGGAGGGTCTAGAGCCTCAATTTTTGCACCCAGGTCCATGTCTCGTGGCCCTCTATCAGAATCCAGAGTTTTGAGAAGATTGGAGAAACTTAATTTTTCACCCCCCGAAAAAAAACATAAGGGGCAACACTGTCATTTTTTTTTTCTGGTCAAAATTTTGATTTTCAATATCTCAGCTCAGGGAGGGTCTAGAGCCTCAATTTTTGCACCCAGGTCCATGTCTCGTGGCCCTCTATCAGAATCCAGAGTTTTGAGAAGATTGAAGAAACTTAATTTTTCACCCCCCGAAAAAAAACATAAGGGGTAACACTGTCATTTTTTTTCTGGTCAAAATTTTGATTTTCAATATCTCAGCTCTGGAAGGGTCTAGAGCCTCAATTTTTGCACCCAGGTCCATGTCTCGTGGCCCTCTATCAGAATCCAGAGTTTTGAGAAGATTGGAGAAACTTAATTTTTCACCTCCCGAAAAAAAACATAAGGGGTAACACTGTCATTTTTTTTTCTGGTCAAAATTTTGATTTTCAATATCTCAGCTCTGGAAGGGTCTAGAGCCTCAATTTTTGCACCCAGGTCCATGTCTCGTGGCCCTCTATCAGAATCCAGAGTTTTGAGAAGATTGGAGAAACTTAATTTTTCACCCCCCGAAAAAAAACATAAGGGGTAACACTGTCATTTTTTTTTCTGATCAAAATTTTGATTTTCAATATCTCAGCTCTGGAAGGGTCTAGAGCCTCAATTTTTGCACCCAGGTCCATGTCTCGTGGCCCTCTATCAGAATCCAGAGTTTTGAGAAGATTGGAGAAACTTAATTTTTCATTTCCGAAAAAAAAAACATAAGGGGTAACACTGTCATTTTTTTTTCTGGTCAAAATTTTGATTTTCAATATCTCAGCTCTGGAAGGGTCTAGAGCCTCAATTTTTGCACCCAGGTCCATGTCTCGTGGCCCTCTATCAGAATCCAGAGTTTTGAGAAGATTGGAGAAACTTAATTTTTCACCCCCAGAAATAAAACATAAGGGGTAACACTGTCATTTTTTTTTTCTGGTCAAAATTTTGATTTTCAATATCTCAGCTCTGGAAGGGTCTAGAGCCTCAATTTTTGCACCCAGGTCCATGTCTCGTGGCCCTCTATCAGAATCCAGAGTTTTGAGAAGATTGGAGAAACTTAATTTTTCACCCCCCGAAAAAAAACATAAGGGGTAACACTGTCATTTTTTTTTTTTGGTCAAAATATTGATTTTCAATATCTCAGCTCTGGAAGGGTCTAGAGCCTCAATTTTTGCACCCAGGTCCATGTCTCGTGGCCCTCTATCAGAATCCAGAGTTTTGAGAAGATTGGAGAAACTTAATTTTTCACCCCCCGAAAAAAAACATAAGGGGTAACACTGTCATTTTTTTTTCTGGTCAAAATTTTGATTTTCAATATCTCAGCTCTGGAAGGGTCTAGAGCCTCAATTTTTGCACCCAGGTCCATGTCTCGTGGCCCTCTATCAGAATCCAGAGTTTTGAGAAGATTGGAGAAACTTAATTTTTCACCCCCCGAAAGAAAACATAAGGGGTAACACTGTCATTTTTTTTTCTGGTCAAAATTTTGATTTTCAATTTGTCAGCTCTGGAAGGGTCTAGAGCCTCAATTTTAGCACCCAGGTTCATGTCTCGTGGCCCTCTATCAGAATCCAGAGTTTTGAGAAGATTGGAGAAACTTAATTTTTCACTTCCCGAAAAAAAAAACATAAGGGGTAACACTGTCATTTTTTTTCTGGTCAAAATTTTGATTTTCAATATCTCAGCTCTGGGAGGGTCTAGAGCCTCAATTTTTGCACCCAGGTCCATGTCTCGTGGCCCTCTATCAGAATCCAGAGTTTTGAGAAGATTGGAGAAACTTAATTTTTCACCCCCCGAAAAAAAACATAAGGGGCAACACTGTCATTTTTTTTTTCTGGTCAAAATTTTGATTTTCAATATCTCAGCTCAGGGAGGGTCTAGAGCCTCAATTTTTGCACCCAGGTCCATGTCTCGTGGCCCTCTATCAGAATCCAGAGTTTTGAGAAGATTGAAGAAACTTAATTTTTCACCCCCCGAAAAAAAACATAAGGGGTAACACTGTCATTTTTTTTCTGGTCAAAATTTTGATTTTCAATATCTCAGCTCTGGAAGGGTCTAGAGCCTCAATTTTTGCACCCAGGTCCATGTCTCGTGGCCCTCTATCAGAATCCAGAGTTTTGAGAAGATTGGAGAAACTTAATTTTTCACCTCCCGAAAAAAAACATAAGGGGTAACACTGTCATTTTTTTTTCTGGTCAAAATTTTGATTTTCAATATCTCAGCTCTGGAAGGGTCTAGAGCCTCAATTTTTGCACCCAGGTCCATGTCTCGTGGCCCTCTATCAGAATCCAGAGTTTTGAGAAGATTGGAGAAACTTAATTTTTCACCCCCTGAAAAAAAGCATAAGGGGTAACACTGTCATTTTTTTTTTCTGGTCAAAATTTTGATTTTCAATATCTCAGCTCTGGAAGGGTCTAGAGCGTCAATTTTAGCACCCAGGTCCATGTCTCGTGGCCCTCTATCAGAATCCAGAGTTTTGAGAAGATTGGAGAAACTTAATTTTTCACCCCCTGAAAAAAAACATAAGGGGTAACACTGTCATTTTTTTTTTCTGGTCAAAATTTTGATTTTCAATATCTCAGCTCTGGAAGGGTCTAGAGCCTCAATTTTTGCACCCAGGTCCATGTCTCGTGGCCCTCTATCAGAATCCAGAGTTTTGAGAAGATTGGAGAAACTTAATTTTTCACCCCCCGAAAAAAAATGTAAGGGGTAACACTGTCATTTTTTTTTCTGGTCAAAATTTTGAGTTTCAATATCTCAGCTCTGGAAGGGTCTAGAGCCTCAATTTTTGCACCCAGGTCCATGTCTCGTGGCCCTCTATCAGAATCCAGAGTTTTGAGAAGATTGGAGAAACTTAATTTTTCACCCCCCCAAAAAAAATGTAAGGGGTAACACTGTCATTTTTTTTTCTGGTCAAAATTTTGAGTTTCAATATCTCAGCTCTGGAAGGGTCTACCGCCTCAATTTTTGCACCCAGGTCCATGTCTCGTGGCCCTCTATCAGAATCCAGAGTTTTGAGAAGATTGGGGACACTTAATTTTTCGGCCAAAAAAAAAAAAAACACTGTGAGGTGTAACACTGTCGTTTTTTGTTCTGGTTGAAATTTTGAGTTTCAATATCTCAGCTCTGGAAGGGTCTACCGCCTCAATTTTTGCACTCAGGTCTAAGTCTCATGGCCCTCTATCAGAATCCAGAGTTTTGAGAAGATTGGGGAAACGTAATTTTTCGCCAAAAAAAAAAAAAAACGTAAGGGGTAACACTGTCATTTTTTTTTTTTTGGTTGAAATTTTGAGTTTCGATATCAACGGGAAGAAACTCCTGTAACTTCAGTGCCCAACCCGGTATCACGACACGACGTGAAATAATCACGTTAGTCCATTTTGGAAAACGTGTAGATGTCACGGTTTAACCCTCTCAAACGTGATACTTACACTTAAAATTAAACTTTAACTTTAACTGTATTACATCAACGTTAAACCATGTTAACCGTGTTCACCATAACCTTTTAAATACTCGACCTAGTTCCGTTGCTTAGCAACGGGAAGAAACTCATGTAACTTCAGTGGCCAACCCGGTATCACAACAAGACGTGAAATAATCACGTTGGTCCACTTTGGAAAACGTGTAGATGTCACGCCACGGTTTTACTGATAGTGATAGTCAGAGGCCTGTGTGTGCTGAGCTGAAACCTGAATATACAGTCGACAAAAAAAAACAACAACAAAAAAGATGCATGTATGTCTCCAATATAGCCTTATATAGCCTATACAGTATATTTACATGTTTATAATGTGAACATAACAAATTCAACATATATTTTTAATTCGTTATTTTAACACATTATAAACATTTACTAAGCAGTGCACCATTAAAACCTTGGCAAGAGTTTACATCAAAGATTTATGTTGTTACTTAGAAATTAAATGAGCTGTTCCTGAAAATATTATTTTAGTATAATAATAAATGTTTAGTTTGACAGTTTTTACAATCCAATCATTGTTTTCAAACTTTAAAATAATACAGTGATAATACAGTAATTATGTGATAAATAAGTTTCCAAAATGTTTTATTTTGTTACACTTACTGATGTTCAACTAAAAACTTAGGAAACGTACATTTCGTCCCTCAGAAAAAATTGCACGCATGCTCAGCTCATCAACTCATCAGTTCTCAGTATGTCGAACGTGTCCGAAAGCAGTTCTCGGTTCTGTACTGGTGATCCGAGAACCGCTGTACCCATGGCTACACCTGTACGTTCGGTAGTACACTCATGCGCAGTATCAGCTGCTCGTGCTCATCACTTCTCTCAGCAGCACCAACATGTCTACGTTCAGTGAACTTTTTGAGTTACTGGGATAAAATGTACTCCTGGATATTGGTTTATTTCGATTCGGAGGGACTGTCAGGCATGTCTGAAAGTGAGTAACTTTAGTAACGTGTGGTTTAGCGCTGACGCAAGACGCGAACTGTTTTGAACGATTCAGTCCGATTTAGTGTACTGGTTCGACCAGTTCACTAAAAAGAACCGGTTCAAAAGAACGATTCGTTCACGAACTGGCCATCACCAGTGTGTGCTGGTTTTACTTGAGCGCTGCTCTGCCATGACAGCTGTTGACCTGAAAGAAAAAGAGTTTACGCTAATGGCCACTATAGAACTCCGTATGGCATTACTAATAATACAACAGCGGGGCTCGATAAGGAGTTTGGGCTAGTTAGTGATGCATTTATGCCGTTAATCTGTACGAGGAGGGACTTCTATTACGTTGAACAATATGCAGGGATTTAGAGACTCAAAACTCCCAAAAAAAACCCTCGCAAACCAAGTAACTCGAGTTCTTTAGATTTATTTCAAATGACAGCAAGACCCAAGATAAAACATAACCAAAACAGTACACAAACCAAAAACATTAGTGGCACCACATAGTATTGTACATACAGTAACGTCGTTTTAGGTTCAGTAACAGACATCATGTCCACTGTCAGAAAAAAAGGTACGAAAGCAGTCACTGGGGCGGTACCTTTTCAAAAGGTACACTTTTGTACCTAAAGGGTGCATATTGGTACCTTCATGGTACATATTTGTACCCTTTAGGTACAAAAGTGTACCTTTTGAAAAGGTACCGCCCCAGTGACAGCTTTCGTACCTTTCTTTCTGACAGTGTCTGATCATTTTTTATTCTGCTTCTTAACTTTACACATACACCACCAAACAGATAAAACCTTAGTGCCTCAAAAAGCCATCAACATCACATATATCCTCACGGAAAATAGAGAAATATAGTGTTCATCCCTTCATTTCAAACAAAACTGCTTTGACAACTATCTCAGGCAGGAAGTGCTTCACTTGGTCCGTAAACTATCCGAAAATTATTAAGTATAAATTTAAGCGTTTGTTTCAAGTTAGACTAAAAGGTTAGAAAAACATTTTTAATAGCATATCAGCAGAATATAAAAAGCTTGAATTGTAATTTATATTCACACGCCAAACTCTCAATTCAACAAAAACACACAGGCGACACTTTTAATGTTTAAAAAATAATTTACCGAACAACAACTCCGTTACGCATGAGTATAACATTCATACTGGAAAAAAAGTTTTTGCAAATATATATATAAAAAATACTTTGCACATTAAAGTTGTTCGCTCCAAACTTAGATATGTAGTCAAAACATAATGCCGTTTGCCTAGTTGTTCTAGCCATTAAAAATCTGTTTTGAACGGAGTGCATATCATTAAGTGCAAATCATTTGCCTTGAACACATTGTGCATATTTCTAAATATAGTCGTCAGATTTTGGTGGTCGTTTTGCATTTGATCAGCAGCAACAGTATTTATGTTTTGCAGAACTCCTCTTGTCACTATAATATTGACCCCCGAGTTTAAGATTAGTGCTATTGCTTTGTCTCGGTCAGTTACATGTAGCAGTTTGTTCAGCGAATGTCAGAGTAGTGCATTGCATCATGTTCCCCGATCCCCTGAATGTAAGCTCAGGATCAAGTTTTTGGGCCCAGGGAGTGGGAACACATTAAATGCAGTGTTTTTGTGCTCACGAGTCTTTTGGATTTCCAACAGGCACTGAAGGCTTTACTATGGTCCTATAATTGCACAGTGAGTCTCTCCCTGTAGTGAGAGGTGGTTCTGAAGAGTCATGTGACTTCATGCATCTGAGATGCAGCTCTGGATCTTATCAATCCACAGTTGGGCGCTCTGAGCATCCGCTGCACAGAAGTTGTACACCCGCTTAGTGGTCTTCAGCTGCAGGGACAAAGAGAGATTTGAAGTGATTTTATGGGCTTTTTCAGCAAGGAAAGGACACATTTAATTGATCAAAAGTTACATTAAAGTAGTTTACTTTAAAAAAAAAACTTTTGCTGATAATTTACTCATCCCCACATCATCCAAGATGTCCATGTCTTTCTTTCTTCAGTCGAAAAGAAATTAAAGGGATAGTTCACTTTGAAATTAATTTTTGACATGTTTTAGCTTACCTCCTGGGCATCCAAGATGTAGATGTCTTTGTTTCCGCAGTATCTTCAATTTTGATCATTTTAGGTAAAACCGTTGTTGTCTGTCAGTCATACACTGAAGGTGCAGGGGGAGCAAAGAGCAGTCAAAATTAAACATTATTTAATGACTCGTAAATGTAAGTACACATTGATGCCCTAAGACACAAAACGAGTGGTTTTTGTGAGAAAACGAACAGTATTTATATCTTTTTACCTTGTGTAACCATATCCACGGCCAACTGATCTCAGAGTAGGGCGCTTCGGTCAGCACATGCGCTGAAAGTGATCGCTTGCGCGTGCCTACGTCACTCTTTGTTTATACAGAGATTTCGGAAGTTTTACCTTTCACTTAACATATTTAGATATACGGGAAACCGCAATGAAAGACGATTTCGGTATATCTAAATATGTTTAGTAAAATGTAAAACTTCCGAAATCTCCGTGTAAATATTGAGTGACGTCACACACAAGCGATCACTTCCGGCGTAACATTGAACTGATTCAGTTCGGTTCAGTTGGACACTGCACAACTGATTCAGCTCACTTGGGCGTCACTGTGATTACAAGAGGTAAAAAAAGATATAAATAATGTTCGTTTTCTCACAAAAACCGCTCGTTTTGTGTCTTAGGGCATCAATGTGTACTTACATTTATGAGTCATTAAATAATGTTTAATTTGGACTGCTTTTTGAGATGGACCCCCTGCACCTTCAGTGTATGACAGACAACAACGGTTTTACCTAAAATGATCAAAATTGAAATTTCAAAGTGAACTATCCCTTTAAGGTTTTTGATGAAAACATTCCAGGATTTTTCTCCATGTAACGGACTTCAATGGGAACCAAACGGTTTAAGGTAACAAAAGACACTTTCAGTGCAAACTGCACACTGTTCAAAGGGCTTTAAATGATTCCAGACGATGAATAAGGGTCTTATCAAGCGAAACGATCGCTCATTTAATAAATAAATAACAAAGTTTAAGTTTTATAAGCTCAAATGGTCGCCTTGCTCTGTTCTGTGATGCGCGTTCGTGACTCTCCTGTTCGAACTCGTTCATCAAAATGAACAAATCTTTTTTCGTGTCATTTGGTTCATTCAACGAACGAAATGAACGAGTTGACTCGGGAAAACATTCGTTCATTTTGATGAATGAGTTCAAATAGGAGAGTCACGAATGTGCAACACAGAACAGAGCAAGGCGAACAATTGAGCTTATAAAACTTAAACTTTGTTATTATTTTTTTTTTAATGAGTGATCGTTTCACTTGATAAGACCCTTATTCGTCGTCTGGAATCGTTTAAAGCCCTTTGAAGCTGCACTGAAACTCTCATTTGGATCTTGAACCGTTTGGTTCCCATTGAAGTCCATTATATGGAGAAAAATCCTGGAATGTTTTAATCAAAAACCTTAATTTATTTTCGACTGAATAAAGAATGGCAGCAGCAACCTGGTTTTCTCAGAAGGTCTCCCATTTTCAGGCACAATGTTAGTACAGTAACAGTTAAAGGAGCCTCACGTGCTGTATTATCACCGGGAGGAATACTTACATCAAAGAAAGCTTTTTCACTGATGTGTTTGGGGGCTCCTATGGTTGGTGTGGCGATCAGGACAGACTCCACTTCAGCCAGGTCAATATATCCACGACAGCTTGTGTCCTCATCCGTCTCATAATACCTCAGCTATAGAGAGAGTCGTTTAAAATACAGAAATAATAGAATGAATTCAGGTAAAGTTCAAAAACCATAATCGACAACTCACCTGATGTTTTGTTATGTCCAGAACAAACCACCTAGCTTTCCACGCCTTAAGTAATGCCCCTCGCTTGTACAGAATTCCCTCAAATGATCTGTATAAACAAAGAATTGATAGCTTGTTTGCTTTATCCGTGAAGTTAGTTGAAGCGGTATCCACAGTGTTGTCTGTCGTTGTTACCTATTGTCTTCATTCTTCGGTGTAAACTGATTGTAGAGTGTGGCTGCTCTGCGATTAACACCATTTACTGCAGTGGGGGTGCTGTCCTCTCCGAGGCCGCTGTCGGGGAGGTGTAACATGGAGCGGCGCTGATAGGCCTGCAGGTTGGACGTGGGGATCAGGCCAGAGATGGACACTGACTCTTTCCGCATCTATGAGATTAAATGCACAACAGGTGAGATCAGGAGATCTGAAGACAGACACTTTGCTAGTTTGCTACTTGTTCACTGCTTTGGAGCTTTTTAAAGGGGACATATCATGAAAATTGGTGTTTAAGTGCTTTAATCGGGCCCCCGGTGCATCTGCCAACCCAGAAAACGTGGAAAGTGAAACCCAGTAACTTTGTTTTGGTAAGCCTCTCCCTGAAAGCAAGTCAAAAAATAAGCGGTTTAGATTTCGCTCCCTTTCTGACGTAGGAAAAGGATCATATTATAATATTACCGCCCCTTAATCTGCATGTTTCCACCCACGGCACCGCCATTTGGTTTTCGCAAGCGACTACAGTGTAACCAGCTCTAAAGCATTGGCAAAAGTTCAAGCAAAGCATGAAAACTGTTCTGTCGTTTCTGCACGGACGAGCACAGAACACTATTTGACCAAAAAATGTCACAGCTGTCTTATAAAGACCCCAAGGAACTGTGTCAACTTGTGAAAATGTTAAACGTTTGTTCATTGATTCATTCGTTCATTCATTTGTTCATTCATTCGTCCATTCAGTCATTCATTCATTCGTTTATTCGTCCATTCATTCACTCCTACATTCATTTATTCATTTGTTTGTTCGTTTGTTCATTAATTCGTTTGTTCATTCATTTGTTTATTCATTCATTTATTTGTTCATTCGTTAGTTTGTTTATTAGTCCGTTCATTCTTTTGTTCATTCATTTAATCATTATGCAAAGGTGATGAGGGAGTGGTGGGTCCAGGTGAAGGCAGAGGGCTGACAGGTTGAGATGAAGGTGTGGGCTCTGAGGACGGAAGTGTGGACCTGAACTCGGCCTTGCTTAAGGGGCTTGAGTGAGCAGAGGGGATGACAAGTGGTGGTGGATGAACGGTCAAAATGTGATGGTTAGGAGGAGGTGGGAGAGGGAGGCTGGGAGGGACTATGGTCTCTGGCTGGACGTTCTCTGACTCTGGCTGGATGGTCTCGGGCTCTGGCTGGATGGTCTCGGGCTCAGGCTGGACGGTCTCGGGCTGGAGGTCCCTGGCGAGGGCTGGGCAGGCCTGGATGGAACCAGCGGTGAGGAGAGTTCAGGCTCGGCAGGGCTGGATGGGACCAGCGGTGAGGAGAACTCAGGCTCTGTGGGGCTGGACGGGACCAGCGATGAGGAGGGTTCAGGCTTAACAGGGCTGGACGGGACCAGCGGTGAAAAGAACTCAGGCTCTGCGGGGCTGGACGGGACCAGCGATGAGGAGGGTTCAGGCTCGGCAGGGCTGGATGGGACCAGCGGTGAGGAGAACTCAGGCTCTGTGGGGCTGGACGGGACCAGCGATGAGGAGGGTTCAGGCTTAACAGGGCTGGACGGGACCAGCGGTGAAAAGAACTCAGGCTCTGCGGGGCTGGACGGGACCAGCGATGAGGAGGGTTCAGGCTTAACAGGGCTGGACGGGACCAGCGGTGAAAAGAACTCAGGCTCTGCGGGGCTGGACGGGACCAGCGATGAGGAGGGTTCAGGCTCGACGAGGCTGGACGGGACCAGAGTTGAAGAAGGCTCAGGCTCGGCAGGGCTGACGGTGAGCGCAGGCTCGGCAGGGCTGACGGTGAGCTCAGGCTCGGTGGGGCTGGACGGAACCAACGATGAGGAGGGTTCTGGCTGGAAGGCGATGATGGCTGGTGGGGTGAAGATGGTGGGTGTGTGTGTGGTTGAGTGGTGCTGTTATCTTCAGCTTCACCAACGGTGAAGGCTGACCCACTCAACCACAACACATGGTCCAGGTAACAGGAGAGGGTTCCTGGAAACGCAGCTGCTGGGGCTTGCTGGTACAGATGATTATCCAAACCCAGCCAAAAGACAGTCTTGGAAATATCATCTGATCAGCTTACTCCAGCAGAGAGTTCCAGGAATAGAGGCAAATGCTCCAATTCAATTACTTTACTGAAGACTCAAACCAGGTACAGGTATACGAAGACGGACAGGACCACTCACAAACTCAGAGCAACATTCAACAACGACCGACAAAGACTGACTGATGAGGGAGAACTAAATACAAGCAGGAATCAAGCATAATGAGGTGAAAACAGGTGATACAGATGAACAAGACGATGAACAGGAGGCTGATGAGGGAGTGAGTTCAGGTGTGGTGACAAGAGGATCCTGGGAAGTGTAATACTGATGACAAGACAGACTGGTGCAGACGGACTGTGACAATTAGATTGCTTGTAGAACAAAAATGGTCTGAGTAATCTTGTTTTGAAAAATCATTCATCAGTGCCTGATGAAGACCTGATGGTCAAAACGTTGCTTTTTTAATTAAAAAATTTTGTAGCAGTACTTCAATGTGCGGACTTCACATTTCTTTATTCTTGTTTATCTCATTTAGTTGTCCTGCACCTGAGCCCAATTTGGGTGTTTGAGATTTTCACTCCAATTTTGCCTATTTTTTAACTATTTGAACAGAACATGCCAGAAAAACAATATAATTATACCTTATTCACAAACTTATTTGGCCATTGCAAAATGTTTCTGTTTATTCATCATCATGGTAGCTGAGGAACTCATTGAATCGTGTCCGAATGCGTTGGCATGAATCTTGCTCGAGGGTCCCCTCAAGGTTAGAGTCATCATCTGAACAGTGTATTAAACACTTGCTTGCCATACTTCTCTATTTTGTGATGTACCTTGCTTTGAAAATAACAGAAATACCGGTAGATCAAGAATAATGAACATCTAAATTTGTGATGCCAAAAATAGAAAGAATTGTGAAGTAATCTGGTTTTGAAATCACATGAAAGTTCAGCCATTATAGCCCTCAATCGGATCATGGGGTCTATACGACCCCAATCAACTTTTACTTACAGTAATAAATAAAAGGTTCCCTTCATCTCAGTGGAATAAGATTTAACAACGATTTAACAGGGTAACATTCAACAACGACTGATCAAGACTGACTGAATGAGGGAGAACTAAATATAAGCAGGAATCAAACATAATGAGGTCAAAACAGGTGATACAGATGAACAAGACGATGAACAGGAGGCTGATGAGGGAGTGAGTTCAGGTGTGGTGACAAGAGGATCCTGGGAAGTGTAATACTGATGATCAGGCTGGACTGTCTCGGGCTCAGGCTGGACGGTCTCGGGCTCAGGCAGGAAGGTCTCGGGCTCAGGCTGGAAGGTCTCGGGCTGGACGGTCTCGGGCTGGACGGTCTCGGGCTCAGGCTGCACGGTCTCGGGCTCAGGCTGGAAGGTCTCGGGCTGGACGGTCTCGGGCTCAGGCTGGAAGGTCTCGGGCTCAGGCTGGACGGTCTTAGGCTGCACGGTCTCGGGCTCAGGCTGGAAGGTCTCGGGCTCAGGCTGGACGGTCTTAGGCTGCACGGTCTCGGGCTCAGGCTGGAAGGTCTCGGGCTCAGGCTGGACGGTCTTAGGCTGCACGGTCTCGGGCTCTGGCTGGAAGGTCTCGGGCTCAGGCTGGACGGTCTTAGGCTGCACGGTCTCGGGCTCAGGCTGGAAGGTCTCGGGCTCAGGCTGGACGGTCTTAGGCTGCACGGTCTCGGGCTCAGGCTGGAAGGTCTCGGGCTCAGGCTGGACGGTCTTAGGCTGCACGGTCTCGGGCTCTGGCTGGAAGGTCTCGGGCTCAGGCTGGACGGTCTTAGGCTGCACGGTCTCGGGCTCAGGCTGGACGGTCTCGGGCTCAGGCTGGACGGTCTTAGGCTGCACGGTCTCGGGCTCTGGCTGGACGGTCTCAGGCTGGAAGGTCTCGGGCTCAGGCTGGACGGTCTCGGACTCAGGCTGGACGGTGTCGGGCTCAGGCTGCACGGTCTCGGGCTCAGGCTGGAAGGTCTCGGGCTCAGGCTGGACGGTCTTAGGCTGCACGGTCTCGGGCTCTGGCTGGACGGTCTCGGGCTCTGGCTGGACGGTCTCAGGCTGGAAGGTCTCGGGCTCAGGTTGGACGGTCTCGGACTCAGGCTGGACGGTGTCGGGCTCAGGCTGGACGGTCTCGGGCTCAGGCTGGACGGGCTCAGGCTGGAAGGTCTCCAGCTGGACGGTCTCAACAGGGCTGGAAGGAACCAGCGATGAGGAGGGCTCAGGCTGGAAGGCGATGATGGCTGGTGAGGTGAAGATGGTGGGTGTGTGTAGTTGAGTGGTGCTTTCATCTTCAGCCTCACCAACGGTGAAGGCTGACCCACTAAACCACAACACATGGTCCAGGTAACCAGCGAGGGTTCCTGGAAACATTGCTGCTGGGGCTTGCTGGTACAGATGATTATCCAAACCCAGCCAAAAGACAGTTTTTAAGATATCATCTGACCAGCTTACCCCAGCAGAGAGTTCCAGGAAACTGGCGACATACTCCTCAATTGAGTGTCCATCTTGGAATACGTTGAATGAGCGGGGGTGAGGAGAATCCCCATGCTGCAACACTGGGTCGGTCAATCTGTCACGGGTGTGGAGCAGGCAGAAGGAACAGGAGGAGTCCAGATTCACGAAGATAATATTTTAATTCAAAGTACAGGCAGGAAGACAGGGTAACACCAGGTAACATTCAACATTGACCGACAAAGACTGACTGAATGAAGGAGAACTAAATACAGGCAAGAATCAAACATAACGATGTGAAGACAGGTGAAACAGATGAACAAGATGAGGAACAGGTGGCTGATGAGGGAGTGAGTTCAAATGAAGAGACAAGAGGATCCTGGGAAGTGGAGTGCAGTAGACGCAGACAGAACGGTGCAGACGCAGACTGTGACAGTGTGTATACTGTGTATATTTATTTTGTATAAATATAAATACACACACATGCATGTATATTTAAGAAAAAAATCTTAATTAAATATAAAATATTTATATTATATGTAATATAAATTATATATAAATCTATAAACAGTATATAATTTAAAATATTTCTTAAATACTGTATATACAAGCATGTGTGTGTATTTATATATATAAAATAATTATACACAGTGCACCCACATATATTATGTAAACACAAACTTTTATTTCGGATGCGATTAATCGTGATTAATCGTATGACGGCCCTAATAAAAAGTAATTATGCTAGAATTTTTTATAATGTTAAAATTCTATAAAAAAAAATACACTCAACATAATGTTGAAATGGGATTTTAGATATGTTGTACTGGTTTCTGAACATTCTTCATTTTGGCAAATCTTGCTGTATTGATTGAAGGTCTGAATTGGAGTTCTTCTCCAACAACAAAATGTATCAAAACGTCCAGGTGCGTCTAAAAGTTGTAACCTGAGTGTCTCTCTGAGGATGCACAGCACTACTGGTTATTTCTGAGATTTTGAATGAGTGAGATTCATGTGTTTTGTTAATGTTTGTATCCGAAGCTTGTGTAAAGGATTGGTCGTCTTTTGAACGGAGGTGCAGGGCAGGAGCTTATTTGCATTTAAAGGGACACACAAAAACGGCGTGTTTTTGCTATAAGCTATAATAAGTGATCTGAGGGGTATTTTCAGCTGAAATTTCACAGACACATTCTGGGGACACTAGATTTATATTGCATCTTGTGAATAAGGGCATAATATGTCACCTTTAAAGCCTGTTTCAAACTGCATTAAAGCTCCAGCGTCAATGCAGAAATGTTAATATGGCCGCGTAATAATGCATGTTGCATTTGTGTGTGATGTGAAACAGGCCTAATACTGTGCACATGCACATTTACAATATACTATATGGAAAACTAAACAGGGAATAGAGTGCCGAAGTGAGGACGTCACTTTGTAGGACAACTCGGAAGCTAGCGGCGCATGGGTTCCCTCGATCGAAAAGCTATGCATTTTCCCCATAGACTTTTGGAAAATCGCAAAACATATGATCTGTGTTCAACAAAGAGTTGTGACCCCTCAAGATAATCTTTACAAGTTAATCCAAAATTTATACATTTTAAAGCCTAGATAAAGTTTTTAAAAAACACAAGCAGACACAATAAAGTTTAAAAAACCACAATCAGATTATAACTGGTGTGTTTTATGTCATAGATCAAAACGTGAAAATATTTAGAGGCTTTGTTCACCACAGACCTTATTTCAGGCGATTTAGCAAAAACCCATTCAAAAATCCCATAGACTTTAGAAGGAGGGAACCTGGAGTGCTAAAATGCTAACTCACTTCCGCGTTTTGACCAACAGAGTGACGTTGTAACTTCGGCACTCTATGTGAAGGAAAGAGGAACAAAAAATAGGTGATAAGTGGCAGTACTCACATTGCCCTCCAGTTTGAGGTCTTCCTGGATGCTGTCTAGAAGCTTCTCCAGCGTGGTGTGCCAGGGCTCAGACTGCTGTCCCAGCTCTCCCTCCAGCCTCTCAATGTCCTGCAACCATACAAATACATTTCAAGGCTTCCTATCTTACAGGTTCCTTTGATCAAGCCCTATTCAGATGGGATTAGTTTAACATAGAGTGATTTTCAGTCCAGATTTTCGGTGATTTTAGTCCAGTCCGAATGTGCCATCTCAGTATCATTACGGACAATGTCAGTAAAGATTATAGCAACTTTTACTTTTGCAAAAATGTCTGAAATTACCTCAGGTAATGCTTATCCTGTGTAAATAGACCAGCTGTAAATATGTACGTAAATATTCTGTCATTTTCTGTTTTGCAAGTATTGAGGCGCTTAAAAGCATTTAGTTGTGTTTTAGGCAGTGGAACAAGTCTGTGGCAAAACTCGAGTGTTTTCAAAAGAAGATCAAACGCACCTGTTAGAGACATAAAACTTCTTTTAGCTTTAGGTACTGTAAGTGCCTATTACCAACAGAATCCAATCTAAATTATATGAATTGAATTAATAAATCATTCGACCAGACCTAACAATTATATATATATATATATATATATATATATTTATCTGTATGCCTCTGCACACAACGTAATGTCATACGCACTTTCGGCTACGTCGCCCGTGACCTTTTGAACATAATCACGTAATGCGTGACGTTACAAACGCGCCTCATAGAATAGAGCAAGGCTAGCATTTGTCCTTAGAAAAGTTACATTTTTGGAATAAGTTTTGAAATAACCGATCGTTTCGCATGATAAGACCCTTATTCATCGTCTGGTGTCGTTTAAAGACTTTTGAAGCTGCATCTGAAACTGTTATTAACTGTCTTTTGGACCTTGGACCGTTTGGTTCCCATGTAAGTCCATTATATGGAGAAAAATCCTGGAATGTTTTCATCAAAAACCTTAATTTCTTTTTGACTGAGGAAAGAAAGACATGGACATCTTGGATGACATGGGGGTGAGTAAATTATCAGCAAACGTTTTTTGAAAAAAAAAATTTTTTTGGGAAAAAAAAACAAAAAAAACTTTTTTTTGGAAATAGGCTCATTTTACCACTCCCCCAGAGTTAAACAGTTGGGTTTTACCGTTTTCTAATATATTCAGCCGATTTTCTGATATTTAGAAGAATATTAGAAAATCATTTGAATGGATTTGAAAATGGTAAACCTCAACTCTTTAACTCTGGGGGAGTGGTAAAATGAGCCTATTTCCAAAAAAAAGTGGAGTATCCCTTTAATAATTCAGACGTCCTGTGGTACAATTAAATTACTCCATCTACCCTTATAAAACACCCCTGTCCAAATTGGTGTAAGAAATCTTTGGTTCCCGCAAATGTCTGAAATTTAAGCTTCTGTCCTCACAGTGTTCGAGACCATACAAAAAAACAAAAAAAATCCCGTCACTCTTCTGATTGGCTGTGATTTTGAGATTTTGGCCCTGATAAAGAGAAACTAAAAATGGACAAAGACATATGGACTCACAGCCAATAGTTTGGTGATGGCATCAGGCTGTGCGCGGCTCACACTGCTGTAACAGGGCCAGACGATCCTTCTCTTGGTGGTGGCGATGGTGTCTGAGTCTACCGAGCTCTGTGAGCGCACTGCGAGCATACACCAGTCATAAGAGGGGCCTGTGGACAGCGTCTCCCCTGTGTAGAACTCCCATGTTGTCAGATTGGGAATCGAAATCAATGGTTTCAACACCGGCTAAGAAGAAAAGGACAGAAACCATTGTTTATTGTATATTTCAGTTTTGACATTATATAAAAGATGCTGTCAGTGATGTTAGTCGCTGTGTGCCACAATCAGTCACCCTCCTTCTTTCCAAAAACGTACCCTTGCACGCACTAGTTTTCATTAATCGGAAAGAACCGAATCCGATATCCAGACTGATCTAATGAAATGGCGTATGTATAACACGCCAATTCGTATTTCCATTTTTGGCATGCTATCAACACGCATAATCACTTTTCAGCGTGTTTATGAACGCCGTTGAATTAACGTTACATTACTGTATATATAAATATATGACCTACCCCAACCCCGTCCCTAAAACCTAATTAACCTAATAAATGGGGTTAATAGCATTTATGAGTCTTCCCCTACCATCCTAGGAAAAAAATATCACTCCCCAGATGTAGATCTACAATTTGCTTCATTTCGCTCAGATATTCAACGGCGTGTACATACACGCGGAATCACTCAAATCACTTAACAGCGTAGACATAGCTCAAAATGCGTATAGATAACGCGCCACTTGACTTGGAAGTGGCGTGTATGTTCACGTAAAAGTCATGATGCGATATCAGATTCTGAAATTTCAGTGTATATGAACACTAAATCTTAGTTTCGCAGACAAGGTTTACATTAAGCCTGGTTTAGGTTTTAGTTCAATTAGGACATTTAAGTAGATTTTCTAAATGTGTCTTAGAAAAAAAAACATCACTGGTGTGCATTTTGAGAAATTTACATATTTTAAGATATGGCAGTGCAAGTTTTTTTTTTTTCAGTTAAAACAGCCCAAACTTGCATTTTTATTCTGGGACTAGCTTAAGTCTTTGAAACCAAGGGTAAACTTTGCAAATCCGATTTAGATTTGTATCGCCGGCGGTCGCCATGTTCAAAACCGAAGAAAGCCAAATTTGATAAATAGAGATACCACAAGCATAATTGCCATGGTGACATGTTTGAAAAAGCTGACATATTTCAGAAGAGCTTTTTACGCAAATATTGAGCTCATTGATATTGACGTAAGACGTGAGGTATAAATAAATGTTCATCACGGTATTGAGCTCAGTCTGATCGACTGAAGTGTTTACAAGAAGACTTTTCAGTCCAACTGACCCATCAATCAGATTATAAACAGATCATTTGCTATTGACATTTCAGGACTGTGAATTCAATGATATATATTAGGTAATAGGACATTATTTTGAGTGTTATTCCAAAGCAAAAGAACCTTGACACTTGTTCTTTCTCAACCTTAAAGGGATACTCCACTTTTTTTGGAAATAGGTTCATTTTACAACTCCCCCAGAGTTAAACAGTAGAGTTTTACCGTTTTTTAATCCATTCAGCCGATTTTCTGATATTTAGAAGAATATCAGTAACCAGACAGTTTCTGGTCTCATTGACTTCCATAGTATATTTTTCTCCTACTATGGAAGTCAATGAGACCAGAAACTCTCTGGTTTCTCATATTCTTCTAAATATCAGAAAAATCATTTGAATGGATTCGAAAACAGTAAAACTCAACTGTTTAACTCTGGGGGAGTTGTAAAATGAGCCTATTTCCAAAAAAAGTGGAGTATCCCTTTAAAGAAATCTTGTTTAAGTTTCAAGATTATAATGTGCAGCGCCATTCACAGTGTTTGGTTGTGAAAGGGGAGCGGGAAAGAAAGAAGAAACAGGCCACAGGATCCTTTGCTCTCACTAAACTTCGTCAAATATGTTTTTGTTTGGGCTATGGGTGACTATGGATGAACTGATTCACCCATTTTGAAACAATGTCAGGGATGACTGCCAGTAAGAAGATCCCTATGTGGAAAAACAACCTTTACTCAGAGCCTGGATTTGAGCAGACTGGGACCACCTGATTCAGATGTAACAAGAATGCTTTATAAGGTCAAAGATGCTGTTTTGCAATTGTGGGGAACTATTCTTCACTGTGGGAATAGACGACAACATATTTGGGACCGGTCACCAACATAACCTCTAAGCAGAGTGCTCTAGGGTAACAGCCATTAGAGCCGTCTGGTGCTTCGACACACACCCAGATAGACTCTTTACCTCTGTTTCTGATGGGCTGTACAGGTAGTTGAAGAAGATAGGGCTCTTGCGGTGCATTCTGTTGATACACTCCCAGATACAGATTCCTCTCTTGGACTGCTTTTCTCCTTTGTCCTCAAACAATGTGCCTTTATTGAGGAGACACAAAGGAGCACTTGTTAACCCCGAGTAATGTGATCAGGTGTGAAACAAAATATCAGAAGTCAAGTCTGATAAGATTAGCAGCACTTTAAAGAAGTGCTTCCAAAGGTCGTCAAGGCCGTTACAGGTAGGTAAGACTTTTCCGAGCAAGATTGCACATGTCTGTCTGTTGTAATACTACAATGACATTCAAATCCATGTTTATTTCAAGAGCACATCTGAAAAAACATTTGCACAATAATGTAATTATGACAATAATAATAATAAAAAAGGTTGTTCTACACACCGTGCTCCAGGCGCTCGTAGTCCGAGTCCAGAAGGAAGTTTTTGAAGCGACTGGAGATGTAGTGGTATGCCAGAAACTTCAGATAGTATTGATTAAATTCGAACTCAAGGGGGTACTGGTTGTGAACCTGGAATAGGAAAGTTAAAGGGTTAGTTCACTCAAAAATGAAAAATCGGTCAGTATTTACTCACCCTCATGTTGTTCCAACCCCGTAAGACCTTCGTTCATCCTCGGAACACGAATTAAGATATTTAAGATTTTAAGATCGCTCCTGCATACTAGTCCGTAGGCTTCTTGAGGGAATGACAATTGCTGGCCTCGAAAAGTTATTAAAGACATCGTTAAAATAGTCCAAGTGACTACAGGAGCTCAATCTTAACTTTATCAAACGACGAAAATACTTTTTGTGCGCAAAAAACAACAAAAATAACGACTTTATTTCAACTATTTGTTTATTTCTCCCTCTGCCTCGAGTCAGGTTACTAGTTTAATAGCGTAAGCTTCTGTTATTGTACGTCACACGCATCACACATGACCAGCGTCGGCCAATAGTGAGCCTACGTGTGACGTAGCTCTACGCTATCACACTACGTTAACTGACTAGAGGCCCATGGAGAAGTAAGTGAATAGTTGAAATAAAGTCGTTATTTTTGTTTGTTTTTGCGCACAAAATGTGTTCTCGTCGTTTGATAAAGTTAAAGGAGAACTCCGGCGAACAATGAACCTTTGGTCTAATAAATCATCGGTACCTAGTCAATCGTTCTCTGGGGTTTGTTTTCATGATAATCGAATGTATAGAGTTTTATCTCTAAAAACTGTTTAGCGTATAATGCTAGTAATGGGGGCATTGACCAACTAAAATGAAATCGCTAGTTTATACCACTAACAAGGCTCAAAATAGCCCCACACTAACGCAGTAACATAACAAGGCTCCATACATGCAAAACGAAGCATTGAGAACTTTGTAAGTGTACAGACCGTTTAATAAGAACATAAGTTATGAAGACCGTTTACTTCGTGTATACATTCAGAAGGCATCTTAGGAAATAGTCTCGATAAGTCGATCCCCGAACGCCGTGCTGAGTAAGCTGAACTGTATGAAGTTCAACGAACTTCTGAACTGTATGAACGGCGTTCGGGGATCGACTTATCGAGACTATTTCCTAAGATGGCTTCTGTATGTCTACACGAAGTAAACGGTCTTTATAACTTATGTTCCTATTAAACAGTCTGTACACTTACAAAGTTCTCAATGCTTCGTTTTGCATGTATGGAGCCTTGTTATGTTACTGCGTTAGTGTGGGGCTATTTTGAGCCTTGTTAGTGGTATAAACTAGCGATTTCATTTTAGTTGGTCAATTCCCCCAGTGCTAGCATTATACGCTAAACAGTTTTTAGAGATAAAACTCTTTACATTCGATTATCATGAAAACAAATCTCAGAGAACGATTGACTAGGTACCGATGATTTATTAGACCAAAGGTTCATTGTTCGCCGGAGTTCTCCTTTAAAATTGAGCCACTGTAGTCACTTGGACTATTTTAACGATGTCTTTAATGACTTTTCGATGCCAGCAAGTGTCATTCGCTCAAGAAGCCTATGGACTAGTATGCAGGAGCGATCTTAATATCTTTAATATCTTAATTTGTGTTCCGAAGATGAACGAAGTTCTTACGAGAGTAAATTTTTCCTCCATTTTTGGGTGAACTAACCCTTTAACGTGTCATATTGGAGGAGCTTTTTGGAGAAAACGATTAGGAAATGGCCAGGAAATGATTAGTTGAAGAGATTTTAGAAAAGTACCAAAATAACAGCAACAGGAGGGACATAATGTGATAATGTGGTGCCAGCAGGATCTAGACAGAAGAGCTTGTGAATTTCTCACTCTCCGGGCCACCTGGACTTCCTGGCAAAAACAACAGCTGCCTCTAAGATGAGACACTTCTATTTTCAGATGCATTCGCTATATTTCTGTGACATTGGAGGACCTCCACTGGGTCACTGAAGTGCTCTACGCCTTGATTTCATCACACATGCCTAAAAACAATGCATGTCTGTAAAACCATGGGAGTGGTGCGCACGTCTCCACAGGGAGAAAAACTTTTCCTGCCCTTTACTTATTCTAATGTAGCACAGACCCCCAGAATTACTGCTAAATGTGCGGATGTTGGGAGGATGTGATGGCGAAACAGTCAAGCAAGTACAGTGCTGGCTGCAGGTTGAAACACCATCTGTGTACGATCATTTCAGACGGGCCGAACAAGCATCTCTGTCTAAATGACTTGGCCACCATGGGGATTGCAAAAGGAAAGCTAGAGCATGCTCTCTGACAGCTGAGTGCTTCTCATCCTCCTCCTCCTGGCTGGACGCTGCAGGAATGCTGTGAGCTCATGGACGAAGCATGGTGAGAACAAGAAAGGGGTGTGTGTGTGAGAAGCAGTGTGTGAAAAAGAGAGATGGAGCAATTGGTCATTTGTTTTTTAGCTGAAATGTACTCAAATTTAACATAGGCGGTCCCATTTGGTGCAATCTGGGGTTACGGTGTCACGCTCAAGTACACAATGGTCATGGGGTTCATGAGTCGCTACATTTGCAGTTTGAATCTACAGCCTTAGGCCGTGTGTCCACTAGAGCCCGACCGATAAAGGATTTTGAAGGCCGATACCGATACAAATATTTTTGGGTTTTAAAATCCGATATATCGGTCGATATTTATTTTTATTTTTATTTTTTCAGAAACGCGCAACACTACATTAACAGATTTCCCCAACATTAGTTATTTGTAGTTATTTATGAATTTTAACTAAAATAAAATGCTAATGCATTTTAAAAAGAAACTTGTTTCTTTTATTGTCACAACAGAACAGACTGATGGGAGTTGCATTAGCTAGCTTTGTGGTTAGCTAGTCTATGATGAGCCATAATTACTGCATATTGCACAAATTTTGTCATGCTTATTCGAGTTAAGAGAACTGATGGGGATGATCTTTTAATTGTTATTCAAGCAATGTATGTATCGTGACCAACTCAATGATTGTTGCCAACAGGGGCGGTGTAGAGCGCCCTCTGGTGGACAAACTATAAAACTCCAACTCTCATGACATGGTTGAAGCGTGTTTCGTCCGTTTTTATTTTATTTTTAAAATATTCATTTATCGGCCATTATAACTGCCGATACCGATAGTTTGGAAAATGCCTAATATCGGCCGATAATATCGGTCTGCCGATATATCGGTCTGGCTCTAGTGTCCACCAAAGCGTTTTTCCACGCCTGGCGTATGTTTTCAATTGTTTTCAATGGGAGCGCCGCGATTTTTAAACGCCATGAGCGTAACCAGGCGCTGAGTGGTTTTTTCATGCTGAAGTGCCGAGTGCCAGTGTTTTTTACTGATTGCCGAGAGTTGAAAAATGCCCAACTTTGGATAAAACGCAGCGCTCATCACTGTCACTTTTTACCCAGGCAATCACAGTGGAGGAGGGGCAGGACTAAACCACACTGACCAACTGTCACAACATTCTTTCTGTACAACGACATCAACCAACAGAGCTAACCGCACAAAATGGATGAAAAATTAATTTCTGGTATGAAACAAATTATCTGCGAAATCAGTTACAAGTAAACTGTGCTGCGGATATTCTGTATCATAGCAACGACACGTCTCAACGGAAAAACCGCTGCCAAAACGCTCTCAAAACGTCTTCAGTAGAGTGTCTGGCCTTTTCAGCTGGCTAAAAACGCTTCGGTGGACACACGGCCTTAGGGTTTTCCAGTCCAGATCTTTAACCACCACGATGGAAGACATCAGAAGATCGCTTATCCAAGGATCATCAAGGTCATTAATTCTTTGAGCAAGACACGTAACTCCGGGCAGCTTTGGATAAATGTGTTTGCAACATGACTGCTTATAAGGCCAACTTGCCTGATGGACACAGTCAAGAAACTGGAGGAAGATGGGAGTAAAGCCGCTGCCCTGGCTGCTGGGGGTCAGGGTGCCACGTTGGCTGAATTTGTGGCCAAAAGACAGCCACTCTTTCTCCAAAAGCACCTGAAAGCCCTCTAGAGTCCTGTAGAATGGATCACTGAGCACCTGCGTGAGGGAAACCACCTACAGAAACATTGGGAGAGGAAGAGAGGAAAATAACCATTAGTTGGGTCCAACGCTTGCTATGTGCCCAATGCAAGTAAATATTGGCCCTATTGGACCTGACCCTTGCTGACCCAATGTAAGAATCAGTGACTGTCGCAACCGAAAGCTTTTACCTGAAAACAAAATTTACCATCAGTACCAGAACTCCATGTGGCAGCCTAATAATAATAATATGTGCAATTCTGAACAGTAAGGGCCAGATTTGATAAACAGGCAGACGGACCACACAATCTACCAAGAGCAGCACAAATTAGAGTTTGGTTTAAAGGGATACTCCACTTTTTTTTGGAAATAGGCTCATTTTACCACTCCCCCAGAGTTAAACAGCTGAGTTTTACCGTTTTCGAATGCATTCAGCTGACTTTCTGAGAACATCAGTAACCAGACAGTTTCTGGTCTCATTGACTTCCATAGTAAGACTATGGAAGTCAATGAGACTAGAAACTGTCTGGTTACTGATATTCTTCTAAACATCAGAAAATCGGCTGAATGCGTTTGAAAACTGTAAAACTCAACTCATAAACTCTGGGGAAGTTGTAAAATGAGCCTATTTCCAAAATTAAGTGGAGTATTGCTTTAAGATATTCGTTTTTGGAGCGTAAAACCAGTAAATTGACAAACTCAAACCTTAGTGAACCGTGTTGCGTGATTCATTTAAATACTCTCCTCCCATAAATTTTGCATCTGAAAGGGAAACTCCTCCAAATGCATATGCAATAAGGTCAGCCTGTGCCATTTCAGTAATCTAATTTGTTTAGTAAATCCTGACAATAGTTTTTTTTTAACGCCAAAAGAAGGTTTGCGCTGACGCAAGCTGTTAATAAATCTGTCTTCACATTTTTGTGACAGGTGCTGTTTCCCAGAGATTAGCTAATCTTGAGTGACACAATGGCCTGCACTGTTTGTCACAAGAATTTAAAGTCAGCATTAAATCAAAATTTACCCTATTTACTTAGTGCACATTACAAGTCGAGTGGTGAACAAGCAATCCATACAAATTAATCCACAGAAGAAGAAAAACGTCGCCTTTGTAATCTTTAGCCAAAATCTGAATATTTTTTTCTCCTCTTGAACGGCGTTTCTTGGGATTAGATGCGAGGTCTGCTGAAATCAACCCCTGCCACCTATTACATATTTCAGAGATACGTCACAGTACTGTAGTAAAGACACCTGGTATACCCAGAGGTTTTTTAAATATATAATCAAAAATGCAAAATATGAATACCAATTCAAAAAATGTCTGCCCGATGCATAATTAAATTTCAATTTCTGTTGCAGTTTCTCCTTTTAGTTAGGGCAAAGCTTTAAACTGCAACATAATCAGTCTTCATGAATTATATAAAGATTATCAGAGCAACATCGCAAACCAATAAGCAATGAAGACTAAAAGCATGGCCACATGACAAAAGCATGATTTTGTTCTCCAACAGAGCCAGACATATGGAGCCTATTTAGGTGAATACAGCAGAGAGAATGGCAGGGAAAGTGAACAGTAACGGTCTTGTTCAGACACGTGCCTGATTCTGGCGCTGACCACTGCTAAATTTTATAACCCGAGTTGACAGCCAGAGAACACAGTTCTGTTTCTGATGACCATTAACTGAAGTGGCCATGGAAAATATGAGCTGTGACTAGTAGTGTTTCTCTAATGCAACAAAATAAATCCTTAAACATCCCAGTTTTCAATTGAAAATGTGTTTTTGAATAAAGTATGTTCTCCTATCCCAGTTTAATGTGGAAGTCAACTAGGCATTTTGCAGACCGACATGTCAATTTTTGGGGGTAACACTACCTGAAAATGATCTATTTCTCCGTAAATCAATGTTTTTTTTTGTTTTTTTAACAATCAAAAGATAATGGAAGAGCATTTGGAATCTTGTTTGGAAACATCAATTTGGAAGTTGCATTTTGTCATCTTATTATTAATATTTGAATCCGATAACATTCAAAGACAAGGGAAACACACCCCCCTCCACCCGAAAAAACACTCTCTGCTATTAACTTGGTTGTAAAATCTTGTCTGATCTTTATCTGAAACATTGTTGTCTTAACTTGTTCGGCTCCATACTGTCAGTAGCTAAAATTTCGAAGCACACGACACACTGCAGTCTCTCTTCTGCAGTGCGAATCCGGACACCGGACGTGCCACAACAGCTTCAGGCTGTATACCTGATGCGACCAAGTGAACGATGCAAAACCAGTTGTCCTTTGTGTCAGAATTTGCGCGAGTGCAAACGGCATCAGTTTACTGTCTGGGATATGTCATGTCGTACCGCATCACAGATCGTAGACAACATCACTGATTATAATCTGTTCGATTTGCTTTTGTCACGTTACAACGCTCACATCTGGTATAGACACTTTGTTTTGGTACTAGTTGTGACGTTTGAAGTAGATTCATTGTCTGCCTCACATTTAT
The DNA here is from genome assembly GCA_038021265.1 of Cyprinella venusta. NCBI lineage: Eukaryota > Metazoa > Chordata > Actinopteri > Cypriniformes > Leuciscidae > Cyprinella > Cyprinella venusta. The sequence goes on along the minus strand of CM075864.1, from coordinate 5,554,528 downwards.
CAGACACTGGCCATCCTTTCACAAACCAACGCTAATGATAAAGGGTGCCATGTGCGTAGTATTTCGAAGTAGTGTCATATAGTGTTACATATGACGAAAAAGGATGAGAACGGACAGCACAAGCTTGTCCTTGCTTAGTGCAGAATTCACATCCTTAGTTCTCAATTCTTATTCTTCAATTGCGCCATTGAGTGGTCTGTCTTTGATCGACAACAACCACTACAACTGATAACAGATCCTCTCATGCAGGTACTGAGAAACATATCTTGTTTCTCAGTACTAAAATGTCTCGGGTAATAAAATGTCAAATTTATATTTAGTCAATTTAAAAAAGTGGAGTATCCCTTTAAGGCCCAGGTATACTTCATTTCCCATGCTCTGCTCTGTATAGTGAGCCATTCAAAGTATGCTCCCTTGGCCATGTGCGCAGAAAGCGCAATATCAAGTGAACTTTGTTTTTAAGCACTCTAGTCACTCACACATGCACTGTTGTACACGCACACAAAAATTAGGCTGCATGTGGACTCTAGGCGTTTCTCAATGTCAAGGAAGGATCCTCGGAAGCCGGAATTTCGAGGATGCTACGTCATCGACGTCCGTCGAAAGACTGTTCCAATGTCGAGGATCCTCAGAATTTCAACCAAGGACTGAGTCCTTCGTTCGGAAAATATCCCATACACAGGAAAGGATGCATAGGTGTAGCCTTCACGCACTTAAATCACCCACAATCCTATGCGCAGCTTTGCTATCTGGTTCAAAAAATAAAAAGTGCCGAAGTGCCGGAATCGGAGTGATAACAGCAATATGCTCTCAAATGTAAGCAAGTATAATTTCAGTTTAGACATTTATTTAATGTTTGTTAACATTTCGGCTCAAAAAAATTGCTGAGGGGATTTAAAGCTGTTCCCTTTTACTGGTGATGACTTTTTAATTTTTACTTTATATAACGTTATAGCCTTTTTGTTGGTCACATATTTTACCATTGCATGTGTTTTAACAGCTAACGTTAGATCATGTTGCTATTGGACGTAGTTCTGTTCACTCCGGTAATATAACTTAGTCATTTTTGAATGAATAAACTCCTTTTCAAATCAATATTTTGTGTCAAATTATTGATTTTATTTGGTAGGTAGCCATGTTATAAGTGGGAAAATGTATAGCGAGGCGGTTGTTACAGCGAATAAAACCCATTCAGGCTGATTCAATCAAGACCCCTCCGCTTTAGAGTTTGCGGGGTTGCTATAACAACCGCCTGGTTATACATCCCTTATACTTTATTTATTTATTTCTATGAGGACTGACAAGACAAAATAAGGACTGTCAAGTGTATTTAAAAACTGCAGTACACCAGCACTATGATTTTTGCAGCGCCGAAGCGACTTTTCACTGATGTAATGACGCAATGACGTGCACTTGCTAGCCTGTTCCATTTACGTGTTCTCCGAATGCTAAAGAGGACCCTTGCCTAGCCTCTGAAGGAAATGACTTGGAAGGACCCGTCCTGCCAAGGAACTATCCTTGACATTGAGAAACACCTAGTGTACGCAGATGTCTGAAGTATACTTTGGGCTTTAGCCTTGCCACACCTCCTTTTTATAACTCCAGGTCCACCAACCACTGCTTTACAACACTTGTGAGATGATACTCGCCTGAGTGGTGATGTCCCAGCCATCCTCAAGACTAACTAGTACAGATGACCCACTGTCCAGTAACTCCACCGCAACCAGAGCCAGCTGCAGCAGCTTGTGTAGCTGTTGAACACACATACAGAGTACAAAACAACACTTCTAAGTTTAGCAATTCCTGTACATTTATTGTAATGTTATTGTGCAGTGCTGACTAAGACCACTCTTGGCAAGGATCTTTACAGATAATATTGTTTTAGTGTCTGAGACGGAGTGGAACGTAAGGCCAAAGGGGTTTATGAGTGCGTGGCTTTTAGTGTGGTAAGCAACTTTGTTTTGCTTCAATTGTGTCATGCGATTTTCCCATCTTTGTGTTGTAGAGTTTCCCAGGGGTGTCTAGTTTTGAGGAAGGAATTACCAACAGGGTCAAAGTCACACGGGTCAATGTGTCTCTGGTTTTCTCACTTTAGAGATATATGCCACTCGGAGTCACAATAAGGTGAAGGTGCAGGGGTAGTTTAAATACAGAATCGGGTCATGCTAACCTGCAGCATCCATTCGCTCTCCTCCAGAGCCTTAAGGAACGATTCATCGGTGTCTGAGGACATGGAACTGGGTGCACATGCCCTCAGAAGCTTCTTGAAGGAGCTCTTCACCTGTCTGGTGTCCGCAAACTCAACCGGCACCAGTTCACAGTTCAGTGCTGAGTCCAGTTTTAAGCCCTGCCATGAAAAAAGCATTTGGATTGGAATTTTTAACTTCCTGGGAAAATTATAGCATAAAAACAAACATTTGGATTATGCCTCTGGGTTGAACGTTGTGTTCTGTAGTAAGTTTTGCTTATTTACAGACCAAAGTCACACATTTGTGCATCGACAAAGCTATTATATTCAATCCAAGACCATAAATTTGAGCAGACCAACTATTTTACTAACGTGGACGAAATTAAATTTCCACTTCAACAAAAATTCAAAACAGACTGTTCAAATAGCTTAGAGTTTACTTAACTGTTAACCTCTCAGCTGATTTATTCCAAATATTAATCTTCATTTTTACATTGAAGGTTAAAGGAACACATTATCTACAAGCTAAAAAGCGGCACAAAGTTCCTTCAGGCATCCAAATGTCATATAATTTCAGCCAAAACAGACAAATTGTGTCAATGAATCAGGGTCTTTTATAAACGGCTATTAAAAGGTCCTTATCTACTCTTAAATTTATTACGCACTGAAGAGAACAATTTCAAAGTATTGCAGGGTGATAAGACCTAGTACACTTCAACACAGAAATGAAAAAAAGCATTTTAGAAATGAATGCTTCTTTTGGCCTACTTTCTTGTAAAATTACTATGGTTCATCACACAAGGTCATCATCAAATCCTTAGTTTCTTCTCTCTAAGCAGTGATAAACTCTTTACCCTCAAGTGAGACTTTTCACCAAAGATGTAGAGAGCGGCTTGATGCTTGAGGAGTTGGGTCTGGAGGGTCTCAATGCCGGTAGGGGGCGCCAAATCCTTGCTAGCCAACCGCGCGCCCACGTCGACAGCAGGGTGCTGCATGAATCTGCTGCTAGACCGCAAACTAGCCCACACACCTTTCAGAGACAGATGTATGGACACAGGTTAGGCAGGAGAATAAAAAAAACGTGATAAAAACAAACCAGCGTAACTACTCACGAGAATAAAATGGAATCTTCTGATGTGCTAAAGGGAGCTGAGAGTACTTTTTATTGGTAGCTTTAAACCAGAATCAAATTAGGCAAAATCTTAAATAAAGATGTAAGGGGCAGGAGTTATGTAGAAGTTGAAGTGTATATGTATTGGCACCCCAATACACACACACACTGGTCAAAAGTTTGGAATTATGTTTCAAATTTCAAAAATTACGTCTCTAATAAGCTGGTTTGTTGCTCAATTATTACTGGAGATTAATGTGATTAATCCTTCTTGATATTATCAATGTTGACAACAATGTGTGTGTGTGTTTCTTTGGAACGACATCATCATATAGTTTCCTGACCTCTCTCCTAAAACTTGTCCTGGACAGTTCAGCTGAGAACGACTGAATCCTGAATGTTAACTGGCTTAGTAAATGATGACTCAAGTGACCTATCATCAGCTAAAGCACTAAGATCCCAGTTAACCTCACTACAGACCTGCCAATGCAAACTACAACAGGGTCTTAAAAGGCCCTAAAAGCATTGCATTTATGAATTTGGAAATAATCCCTTAAAAAGTCTTTAAAAAGTCTTGAATTTTGATATCTGGGTCTTAAAAATTGTGCTGTATGTCAGCGTTAATTTCATTGATGAAAATAATGATGAAAACTTTTCTTCAACATTTTTTTCACTGACGAAAACGAGACGCTAGTTTTGAACGACAAAAACTATGACAAAGTCTATTGACATTTTCGTCAACGAAAAAAAAAAAAAAAAAAATAGATGAAAATGTTAGATAGTGTCGATCTGGGAAGCGATCCAGTCAGAACTGATGTCCTGTGTGTGTTTAGCTAAGGTTAAAACACAACTTAACATTGTTCGGCAAACTTTCTTGTGGCCTATTGAAATGTTTTTATTTTACCTGCTTAACTCATCATCTTTTACCCATTCCACATTGCTGGTAGGGACGGGAAATTGGTATTAATTTTTTTATATAAATGGTCTTAAAAAGGTCTTAAAAAGACTTGAATTTAACTCGAAGAAACCTGTAGGAACCCTGTACTACCACTGCTTCTGTAGTTCTGTTAACCAGAAAAGTCATTGGTAGCCTAACCTCAATGAGGTGTAAATTTCAGACCCTATGGATGATAGATGTATGGATAGAGGTAGAGAGCACGTGCGTAGTAAGTTAAGTATGGATTTAGGTTAGTAAGAATGAGTAAAACAGAGAGACTATACCTTGATTGGGAATTCTTCCCTTAGCTGAAGCTTTTTGGTTTGAGTGAGTGAATAGTTTATCCCTGTACCCGAGTACTGGTAGATTAAGGGTGCAGGAGTTGGTGGTGGCACAGGGGAACAGGAAATAAAAACAGAAGACAAAATTCACACACATGCAACCATCACCCTCTCTGAAGACAGACAGAACAGTCATTAGCACCTCAGCTCTTGAGACAGACGCGAGAGAGAAATGCTGGTTTGAGATTTGAGGTCGACCAATGTATGGAACTGCTCTGCTAATGACACACTACATGATTTTCAAAGTTGGATCGATGTTCTTCTCACACTATGGGGTACCAATAAGTTGCTGTTGTGTGCACTTCACACAACATTTCAATTGACCTATGGCTAAGCCACGCCCCCTCCACTCACTCGGACAAACAGTCAACATTCGGGGACAGGCGCTATGGCAGCGGTCACAGTTAGGTCATTTCACAGGAGGCAATTGGTGATTTTTGGAGACAGAAAGATTATATATCATCTCGAAGTCACCGAAAGGGCCTTACCTATGCATTGGGGGTAATATTAATAATTTTATTGTTGAGAAGGTCGATGAAAAGCTCCAGCCAAAAATGTATGTACAGGTCACAGTGTAAACGTGATAAACCGCGTATCGTCAGAGAATGTCTAATTGAAGAGAATTGGCACTGGCTGGTTACTTCCGGGTTCTAGACTGGCTGCAGTAACACGTCTCGGTCCATGCGGGGGCGCTCGCGGTCGAGTGCAGAATGAATGGGAGTCAATGGGGTTTCACCCCCAGAAATCCACTTTTCTCAGGATGTAATTTTTTGTCAAGTAATTTGAAAATTGCATTCAAAAGGGAGGGCTAAGAAAATACACTCAGCTGAAAATTGCATTTTTAAGTTCACTCATCTGTTCGAAAAATCCGTTCAAAAATGTGATGACGTCACACAATAGCAGAACGCTAGCGTGTTCTGGCCAACAACGGTCTAACCTGTAAGAAATCAAAAGGACATAAGTACTCGTTCATTCGACTTTTGGCTTATAATCTATATTGAACTTGCGGAATCAACAATAAATCTATTTTGATTTAACGACAAGCAGGTGAAAGAGACACATTTAGCCGTTTAGCCCCATAGACTTCCATTCATTCTGCTCTCGCCCGCGATCACCTCCAGTGGAATTCTAATGGAACTGCAACCAAGGTGATGCACAATGGGGCTAATAGGAAGTGCCAAGGCTCTCCGTTAGACGGGCTCTGGTATCGTTGCCATCACCGTTTGTTGCTACAGTATTTACATGAATCATTCAGAATAACATTGATAACATTTGTTATCTCGGTTATTTACAGATACGTTAATGAAGCTAAGTGACATGATGTACAACGCAGCTAGAAGCTAGCGTTAACGTTTTCTAATGTTAGTCTAATGTTAGCCTAACGTTACGTTAGATATTTTAAAGATAACGTTCAAATACGTTGTTGACTTAATTTAGAACAGATTTAGACATCCTGGTTTAATTTATCCACATTTAGTTGGTGTTGTGGTCTACCGCATAACTTAATTGCATAACTTAATCCAGAGCAGACACTTTTCTCAAGATGTGGCTTCGGAAAGGGTAAAAAAATGTCACCCAGCCTCTCGGGAACCTAGTTTTGGAGCTGCATGTACCCCATGCACACCGTTTGACCATTTTAAACTTAAAATGACAAGAAAAACGAATGAAAACTGACTAACTGCAATGGATTTCAATGGATGTGGAAGCAGAGAATGTCCGAGTGTATTGGGTTAGCTGCGCAATGTGATTGGCTCATCGTGTTTGAGGGCGTGGCTTAGCCATAGGTCAATAGGAAGAATCGCCGACAACTCTGGTCTACAATCTACGTTTCACAATCAAACACACAGGAGAAGTGAGAATGACCGGCATTGGCGCTCCTCTCAAAACGCGTCTTTGATAATTGTTGAACGCTCACCAATTTGCCTCCAATTTTGGGCAAACTGTCAGCAACTGAAAATCATGTAGTGTGTACCTCAGCGTAACTCTAACACTGATTTATGAATTGATTTTATTGGTACTCATCTTTTTTATATATATTATTGGGATTTCTGGTTTCACTATAGACTGCACACAGGATTTCATAATAGCTATGTGAAAATCAGCTATGTGAAAAAAATCTTATTGGCAAATTACAATATTGGTCAACCTCAATAGAAGATCACCCGAAGAATCATGTAGAGTATGCAAAGATGGGGCATCAATGAAGACAATAAGATGGCTGAATAAGGTTTACATGAATGACAGGAATTATATCAATGAGATGAATATATGAAGAATAGATGAATATTCTGAAGAAAATTTGAGTGGCCAAACAAAACAAAGACAAGTAATTTCACTTGGCTGCCATCTTTGAAACAACTCTATGAATGAAAGTAAACTGATCACCGAGCGTATGATAACATTTCATATTTGAAATCACCACGATTTTGTAAATCACCATAAGTTTTGTCAGGCTGGACCAGCTAATGTGCAAGACTTTACCAGTCAACGATTGGCTCTTTTCTTTAGGAGGCGGGACTTATTTCTCCATATTGCACATTGCACTTTCTCCCATTCATAGTAATATGAGTGCAACGCTTTTCTGTATATGAAGTCTTTGATACAAATCTAGCGTTAAGAATGCTAATGTGTTGTGGGTGGCCAGGGCATTGCTGTGGTTCAATGAGTTTTCTTGGTGGTTATTTACTGGCAAAAGTCAAAAGAACCCACCCACCAGTTTCTAAAGTGCATGTCTCCCCATGAAGTAACAAGATTTGAGATATTGATCACTTGGCACTAACTACATTCAAGTGCTGAATGAAACAGTTGATGCTTTCACCATTAATTATTAAAAAAAAAGAATTTTACCAAAAATGAGGAAGTGAAAAATCAGTTCCACATTTCTGTGAAAAACACATGATGGGAAATGTCTTCGCTTGCACCTGCTTGAATATATTTGGCTGTGGTGAGACAGACCCATCTGATTTCAGTGCATTACAGCAAAAAAATGAGTCTTCAAGAGCAGCTGCTATCTATAACCCAGATTTTAGGGTTCGTACAGATACTGTAAAATGAAATTTCTAGGACTTTTGGTTTTCAAGGACTAAAATCAGAGATCTTGCTTATCAAAAGGGTAAATGGATATATAAAAATAACTAAAAAAGGTACCATTTATTTATTTATTTATTTATTTATTGTAATTTTTCTTTTTTTTTTCTTTTGGGGAGGGGTGATGGGAGAGAGAACAGGGTGAAAAAGGTTTACTGTTTTACATGATTGTTATTCAGTATGTAATTTTATGTGATTTGTAAACTGGAAAATTAATAAATATATTGTCAAAAAAAATTACAAATAAAGTGTGGTAACTTTAGCCATTAAAATGATACTATTACAAAGACATCACTTTTGTCATTCAAACTGTTTTTTTCTCTTATGAATATATGGTTGACCTGAAGAATGAAAGGTTGAATATTTATATGAGGCAATATGACACTCATAGTCATGTGAAATGGCTCAATGTCAGATGGGTGAGAACAATAAAATGAAACCCTATTTTCTAATATAGCCTATAGTCTATCAATAGTTCAATCACCTTTCATAAATATGGCTGATTTCTAGGGTCAAAAAGTCAAATTCTCCCTGGAAATATGACGAGAAACATCATGGAGTTAACGTTGAGCCATCAGCTGAGACTTGCATCTTGCAAATCATGAGCTCTTGACGCATCATACCTGACATAAAATGATTTATGCTAAGACTTGAAGTTCAAAACAAGACGTTCTGAATATTGTCCTCATTTACCCATACATGTTGTTCCAAAATCTTGTGTGATTTTCTTTCTTCAGACTTTCACATGGGTTTGGAAAGAAATAAGTGTGAATAAATGACAAAACTTTCATTTTTGAATGTCCCTTAACATAAAATTCTCTCTCTCACACACACACACAAACATACACGAGTGTTTGGTAATGGGAGAAGATGTGAATATCTGTACAGGTGTTTCTAACCACCACTCTAAATAGGATCTATGTAAAACCTTTCCCATGATGTAAAACAAAACACAAGACATAGACACACAGCAAAGACCATCCACCTTCATGCTTGTAACATCTATGTTACACTATGGGGGTGAAAACTTCTGAACAATCATTCACAATGCGCGTTCTAAAGTGTCTGCATGGCTTGCTTTTTGGTTTATATGAAATTCTCTGTACTTTGGAGGATTGTGGCAAGTTAAAAATATCTGCAAGTTCAGCAGAACCATCACCACAATAAAATTAAAGAGCGGGCCAAAGTCAAAGCAGCATGATTGTGTGTATGTGTGTGGGAAGAGTTGTGGCCTGTGACAGAACACAGATAATGAGATATCAAGACATCAGAAGATATCAGATGAAGGATGGGGAATTTGTTTCACGCTAAATATCACCGCTTGGAGTCGACGGAAATGAAGATTGGAGGCCAACTCACCTCCTCTGGTGAAGCTATTGGTGAAGGAAATGTCCAAATGGACAGGGGCCATCTTGGATATTCTTGTTGCCCTTCTTTCGCTTGCTAAACAGATAAAGATAGACAGTCACACATCATTCATCACGTTTAAACATGAGCAAGACATTGCATCCCTTTCCACACACTAGTGAGCTGCTGACTGTCAAATACCAACATAGATAGCATCCTAACATTCAGTAATGGATTGAAACATTGAGCTGAAATGCTCTTTTAAATTGCGTCACTCAATTATCATGCCATCTTTCACAATTTTTATCTAACCAGCAGCATAGAAATATATAAAACATTCGAATGTTAGGTAAAGCAACAATGCAGGGCATTCTGGGATTGCTGCATTTGACGCAACACTTTTGTTTTTGCCCCCAACTCAAAGATCTAATTCTTTTTCTATGTATTACCTCATGAGATGTTGGCATGAGATGTTTGGAAGACATTGAATTTAAAAACAAGGACTTAAAGCAGCACTTTTTTCAACCTTTATAATATTTTTCCAAAACCCTTGAGATGGTACATCGACTTACAATAGGTTGAATGACAGGTCTGCCATAGCCTGACGGTGTCTGTATCGCTTTTACTGGCACTGTGTAACTTTGGGTTTCGGGTAGGAACCCGAGCACAAAAAGAACTACAACATTCGACTGGCTTTATGGCATACATCACTTCCCCCACTTCCTCAAATTCTGACTCGAGAGCATAACGACCGTTTTTTTTTTTACCTCTGTATGTTGTCATGACTGAAGAAGCAGCAAGTAAAACCAAACGTGAAGTGCATCAGAAACAGAGCGTGCGGGCGATCATTTTACTGTTGGTAATGTGTTGAGTAGCTTCGCCCCTCGCCGCATCCAATGTAGACTGCATTGCTTTCTTTTGAGGGCGCTTAACACACTCAAGCATCCCCGTAGAGCTCGAGACGTGAACGTATACTGATTACTGAGTTTGGTGGGGGCTACATTCTTGCAAGTAAATAATACATGATTAGACGGAGAAAATAATCGGCCAGGATAACTATCCTTATTTTTCTGGTGAAAGTGTCTTGCCTCAGGCTATGATGCAAATCGATTTTTCAAATTTGCAGATTCATCTATGGTAGCTTGATATTATAATATTGACAACATGGCTATTATCTATCAACAAACATTGAATTGCATTAGCATATCCATTATGGAAAACAGTAGCCAATAGGCTAACATTCCTATAAAGACGCTGGCTTGTAAACATGAGCTACGTGATCTTTTGATGTTTGAAAAAAAGAAAGCCCATGAAACTATATTCATGTGACATGCTGAAATATATGCCAATGTAACTGGGATGAAGACATTTCACACGCAACACTGGAGTCTGCCCAAGATGTGAGAACTCCTTCCTTCTGCAGAGTTCGGGGGTCAACAAATGCACACGTGTATTCCCTGGTGTAACCATGATAGATTTTACGACAGTAGTAGAGGACAATACAGTTTTCCAACTGTAGGGGGACCCCGAGAGCAAAATTTCAAAAGTAACATAATGCTGCTTTATAAGGAAGCTTGTTTCCGCCACAGAATGGAAAACAAAAAAGGTAATTGCGACTTTTTATCTCACAATTCTGACTTTTTTTTCTCACAATTGCGAGTTTACATCTTGCAATTCTGACTTTATTTTTCAGAATTGCGAGATATAAAGTCAGAATTGCGAGATATAAAGTCAGAATTGCGAGATATAAAGTCTGAATTGTGAGATATAAAGTCAGAATTGCGAGATATAAAGTCAGAATTGCGAGATATAAAGTCAGAATTGCGAAAGTCAGAATTGTGAGATATAGTCAGAATTGCGAGATATAAAGTCAGAATTGCGAGATATAAAGTCAGAATTGCGAGATAAAGCCTGAATTGTGAGATATAAAGTCAGAATTGCGAGATATAAAGTCAGAATTGCGAGATATAAAGTCAGAATTGCGTGATATAAAGTCTGAATTGTGAGATATAAAGTCAGAATTGCGTGATATAAAGTCAGAATTGCGAGATATAAAGTCTGAATTGTGAGATATAAAGTCAGAATTGTGAGATATAAAGTCTGAATTGTGAGATATAAAGTCAGAATTGCGTGATATAAAGTCAGAATTGCGAGATATAAAGTCAGAATTGTGAGATATAAAGTCTGAATTGTGAGATATAAAGTCAGAATTGCGTGATATAAAGTCAGAATTGCGAGATATAAAGTCTGAATTGTGAGATATAAAGTCAGAATTGCGTGATATAAAGTCAGAATTGCGTGATATAAAGTCAGAATTGCGAGATATAAAGTCAGAATTGCGAGATATAGTCTGAATTGAGATATAAAGTCAGAATTGCGTGATATAAAGTCAGAATTGCGAGATATAGTCAGAATTGCGAGATATAAAGTCTGAATTGTGAGATATAAAGTCAGAATTGCGAGATATAAAGTCAGAATTGCGAGATATAAATAAAGTCAGAATTGCGAGATATAAAGTCAGAATTGCGAGATATAAAGTCAGAATTGCGTGATATAAAGTCAGAATTGTGAGATATAAAGTCAGAGTTGCGAGATATAAAGTCAGAATTGCGTGATATAAAGTCAGAATTGCGTGATATAAAGTCAGAATTGCGAGATATAAAGTCAGAATTGCGTGATATAAAGTCAGAATTGTGAGATATAAAGTCGCAATTGTGTGTTATAAAGTCAGAATTGCGAGATATAAAGTCTGAATTGCGAGATACTGTATAACGTAAGAATTGATAGATATTAACTCGCAATTCCGTGTCATAAAGTCAGAAATGCGTGATATAAAGTCAGAATTGTGAGATTTAAACTATTCAGATGTAAACTATCCCTTAAAATTAGCCTGATAACTTGCAATTGCGAGTTTATATCAGTTTATGTCAAAATTTTGACATAAACTCGCAATTATGTGTTATAAAGTCAGAACTGTGAGACGTAAACTCGCAATTGTGAGAAAAAAAAGTCAGAATTGTGAGATAAAAAGTCACAATTCTGTCTTTTTTTCTCACAATTGCGACTTTATATCACCCAATTCTGACTTTATATCTCGCAATTCTGACTTTATATCGGAATTCTGACTTTATATCTCGCAATTCTGACTTTATATCTCGCAATTCTGACTTTATATCTCGCAATTCTGACTTTATATCGGAATTCTGACTTTATATCTCGCAATTCTGACTTTATATCATGCAATTCTGACTTTATATCTCGCAATTCTGACTTTATATCGGAATTCTGACTTTATATCTCGCAATTCTGACTTTATATCGGAATTCTGACTTTATAACACGCAATTGTGAGATAAAAAGTCATTTATTGTTTTCTTTTTTTTTATTCAGTGGCGGAAACAAGCTTCCATAGCTTCAAGACAAAATATAAATCTCAGCCGACATCAGTATTCTATGACAAAATGACATTGGTTACTATAGTGGAATTAGCTACTGGTAGATACTGGTTGTTGTAGTTAGTAAACATGTCAACTGAACTTTGAAACCCTCTTTTTCAGGCCATAACAGACATGGATTAGTACATATCCATCTAGCTTATGGATGCTATGTGACTTGGTGACTTTTACCTTAGTAAAAAGCATTGGTGGTGTTCATCTTGAGACAAAAACAATGGCACTGACATATTTTAAGATATGTCAGCGCAAGTCGCCTTCAGGTAAAACAGTTAAAACATGCATTTTTAGTCTGGGACTAGCTTAAGCCATGTCTGTGAAACCGTGGATAAGTGTTTTAAAGACACAACACTGCTCAGTCAGATTCGGGTCCAGTCTCGCCGCAACCAATTCCACTACACTTCTGTGTATCAAGGTCTGTTTTGAATTGAGAGGACTTCAAGCTGCCATGCAGCACTGCAATCAGAACTAAGATAAGCCATTTACTGGTGAAAGGAGGCTGCCTTTAACCCAGCAGGTGGGAATAAATGAAAAATGAACGGTGGCGACAGAGCATAGCTGACGGGGCAGGATCTGTGTGGTCTGAGCCATCTGCAATACGGCTGTGGAGAGCAGTGAGTGCAAGGAGAGAGATGGATGGGAGGTGACCTCGTCATGTCCTGCTCTCCTTACATAACCACACAATTGTGCTCCAGTTCCTTTGGAGATCAGCCCAAAACATAAATAACATTTTGTGCAACCAAGAGGAAACCAGGAGGAGATAAGAGCCTTGAAGAACACATAAAGGGGCAAAAACAAATCTACACAAGGAATTGAAGAATCAGGCGTTAAGTGGAGGATGCAGTACCTGGAGACAAGCCGATGAGGGAACGGTTGGTGAGGGTGTTGCTGCCGTGGGGTTTGAAGTAGATGGGGATGGAGCTGAGGATGGCCTGCAGGTACTTCTCCTGTTCCAGACTGCTGGAGGTCTCGGAGGAAGCCGGAGCTGGGAACAGCAAGAGAGCATTATTAGGACAGTTGTTTCTGTCTTGACAATGTCTTATTATTGTCACATAGCCAGAACTTTCAATAAATCAGTGCTTCTGAACCAGGGGGCCAGAGAAAATTTCCAAGAGGACCACAAGATAACTTAAAGGAGTAGTTCACTTTTTTTTAAAAAAACTTTTGCTGATAATTTACTCACCCCCATGTCATCCAAGATGTCCACGTCTTTCTTTCTTCAGTCGAAAAGAAATTAAGGTTTTTGATGAAAACATTCCAGGATTTTCTCCATATAATGGACTTCAATGGGAACCAAACGGTTCAAGGTCCAAATGAGAGTTTCAGTGCAGCTTCAAAGGGCTTTAAACGATTTCAGACGATGAATAAGGGTCTTATCTAGTGAAACAATCGGTCATTTAAAAAATAAATAAACAAGTTTAAGTTTTATAAGCACAAATGCTCGCCTTGCTCTGTTCTGTGATGCACGTTCGTGACTCTCCTGTTCAAACTCGTTCATCAAAATGAACGAATTTTTTTTCGAGTCATGACTCAAAGGGTCCTAGATCAGACCCATATTCATCGTCTGGTGTCGTTTAAAGCTGCACTGAAACTCTCATTTGGATCTTGAACCGTTTGGTTCCCAATGAAGTCCATTATATGGAGAAAATCCTGGAATGTTTTCATCAAAAACCTTAATTTCTTTTTGACTGAAGAAAGAAAGACATGGACATCTAGGATGACATGAGGGTGAGTAAATTTTCAGCAAAAGTTTTTTTTTAAAAAGTGAACTACTCCTTTAAAAAAATTTCAATATATATATATATAAAAAATAATTAATATATTTTCTTTTCCCCTATCATTTGTTTTGAAGAACATACATAATCACAAAACAAATCATATTTACTTTAATCTAATCAACAATCCCAGTTCCTGTTGATAACATTTTGAAAACAAGCATCATTGGCATAATTACAGCAGAAATACTGTATCTTATGGGACCAATATGAAGACATTTGACAATATTGCATTGGATAATGGGCTCCTTTGATCAAAAAGGGTCACCGCTGGACTAAATAAGCAAAGGTCTGGTCCACATTGCAGCTTATTCTGGCCAAGAACCACCTACGACAGGAAGACTCTGAATCAGACATTGAAAAAGTGGCCCACCACAGTTTGTTTTCTTTATGTTCTGTTTGGGGTGGGTTTTCTAAAAATAATAGACAGCCATGAAAATATTTAACTAATGCTGTGGTACTTCATGGCTACCTTTGTCAAATCCAGTGATTATTTCATCCTCAAAAGTGTTTGCTGGATCAATTTGGTACTTTGTGTTCTTCTCATAGTTACCAAAGTTGCATAAAGTCATTAAATCAAGATTAGAGCTTTCCAGAACAATGAATCACTTTCCAGTGTTGTGTGCAGTCAGTGAACAGGCATGTCTTCTAGGGCTGAGGATAACCTTTCATCAAAATCATAATCTAGTTTTAGTCAGAGCAAATATTTACCACCCTAGTTATGTTTCACTGCTAGGTGAACATACCTGCCGAGGAAGGGTTCTGAGACTTGAAAAGCCCGACAACACTCTTGCTGTGAAAACCTCCCGAACGAAGTAAAATGGCTTTGGTGCGGGGGTGTTTCCAACACACGACTGGCAGACGGTTGTGTCGGTAGCAGCGGGACACCTTGTGGAGACTGCTGTCCTGCACGGTGTGAGGCACCACCAGGAGCCCAGGGTAACTGCAAACCACACCATTGAGAAAAGAACTCATGATTCAAAATAAAAAAATGGTATAACAATTTCTGTCACTGTTTTTCTTAGCACACTCTGTTCCAAAACCTTGTGAGCTACCCACCTAGACTTAAACAGCAGTTTAAAGGGATACTCCACTTTTTTTGGAAATAGGCTTATTTTACAACTCCCCCAGAGTTAAACAGTTGAGATTCACCGTTTTCACATGCATTCAGACCATTTTCTGATATTTAGAAGAATATCAGTGACCAGACAGTTTCTGGTCTCATTGACTTACAAGTAAAACTCAACTCTTTAACTCTGGGGAGTGGTAAAATGAGCCTATTTCCAAAAAAAGTGGAGTATCCCTTTAAAGTCACAATGAAGCGGAAGTATCACCAGATCTTTTCTTACGTGTTGTGATGTACATCTGTATGGAAGCTTGTTCCCGCCATGGAATAAAACAATTTAAAAGATAATTGCAAGTTTTTAGGCTTTTCTCAGAATATTCAGAGATAAATTTGCAATTGTGAGTTATAAAGTTTTTATTACAAAATATTACAATTAGGGCTGTCAAACGATTAATCGCATCCAAAAAAAAAAGTTTGTGTTTACATAATATATGCGGGTGCACTGTGTAAAATTATTTTATAGATATAAATACACACACATGCTTGTATATATTTAAGAAATATTTTCATGTATATGCTGTATATAGATTTATATATATAAATATTTTATAAATATATAAATATATTATATTATATATTATATAAAAATATAAACACATTTTTTTCTTAAATATACATGCATGTGTGTGTGTATATATATATATATATATATACATATATACAAAATAATTATACACAATGCACCCACCTATATTATGTAAACACAAACTTTTATTTTGTATGCCATTTGTATGCCATTGTTTGACAGCCCTAATTACTATATATATATATATATTATATATTTATTTTATAAATATATAAATATATTATATATAAATATATTATATATATTCTATAAATATATATTTTTCTTAAATATACATGCATGTGTCTATATATATTAGGGCTGTCAAACGATTAATTGTGATTAATAGCATCCAAAATAAAAATTTGTGTTTACATAATATATGTGGGTGCACTGTGTGTAATTGTTTTATTTATATAAATACACCCACATGCTTGTATATATTTAAGAAATATTTTCATGTAGATTTATATATCATTTATATTATATAAAAATATAAATATTTTATATATAAATAATATTTTTTTCTTAAATATACATGCATGTGTGTGTATTTATATATATACAAAATAATTATACGTAAACAAAAACTTTTATTTTGGATGCGATTAATCGCGATTAATCGTTTGACAGCCCTAATATATATATATATATATATATATATATATATATATATATATATATATAAAATAATTATACACAGTGCACCCACATATATTATGTAAACAGAAACTTTTATTTTGTATGCCATTAATCACGAATAATAGTTTGACAGCCCTAATTACTATATATATATTTTATATATTTATTTGATAAATATATAAATATATAATATATTATACATATTCTATAAATATATGCATATATTTTTTTTCTTAAATATACATGCATGTGTGTGTGTGTATGTATATATATATATATATATATATATACACACACAAAATTACACAGTGCACCCACATATATTATGTAAACACAAACTTTTGTATGCCATTAATCGCGATTAATTGTTTGACAGCCCTAATTACAATATATATATATAATTTAAACAAGCGATTGCGAGTTTCTATCACGCAATTCCTAGCTAGTTTATATCTCGCAAGTTTACGACTCAGACTGTGAATGTCAGTTGAGTCTCACTGTTTCTACAGTTGCTGTAGACAGCATGGCTGCTCACCAGGTTTTCGAATAAAGTCTAGGTGGTGGGTTTGCTCTTGCCTGCGACATAATGAGTAGAGCCTGTTGACAGCCGTAACACGGAACTGCTCTCCGCTTTTAGACCGTGTGGAACTAACACTAATGGTACCCAGGCCCAGCCTCTGGTAGTCACGAAAACAGGCTCGCTCCACTAACTGCTCCATAGTGGACTTCTCTGAGGCCTTCAACGTGCTGCTGGAGGGCGGCTCTCCATCATCTGAGACTGAAACACATCAAACAAGTCAAGGACCATGACTGCTGACACTGCATATTTTGGTTCACATTAGTTAAATATAGTCGACAAGAGCTAACTACTTCTAAAGCATGTCCATTTAAACATTTACTAATGCATGTTTTTAAAAAAAAGTTGTCTCTTAATATTATTTATTGAACCTGAGCTGGATAACACTTTATTTTACAGTGTCCTTGTTACACGTTATGTGTACTTACCATAGTAATAGCAGTAAATTATGCATAATTACACGCAACTAAACCCTAATCAAACGTTAGCCCAATAGTCTGTATGACACCTTAAAATAAAGTTGATTAATGTTAGTTAAAAGCATTAACAAATTAATGTGACCATATTGTAAAGTGTTTCCAAAATTATTCATTGTGAATACTCACTGGAGATGTCATCATCTTCATGCCACGTCATTCGACTGCCCTTCTCGTTTTTCTTAAGAGTGGACTGGCGGCCCATTGTGATCTTGCCGGCCCTTTTAGCCCCTTTCACAATGGTTTTAGATAGGGTGCTACAAGATACAAGGTTCTCATTTTAAGGAACATAACACCCACAATTTTTATCATCATTTACTCATCCTCAAGTTGTTCCAAACCCTAATGACTATCTTTCTTCCATGAAACACAAAAGGAGAAATTAACAACATCTTGGAAACTCGTTTAAATATAATGACTGTGAATGAGCACTGGGGTCACACAAAATTATCATTATTGTAGTATGTATGACGTGTGCTATATTACATTATATGACTAAAAATGGGTTTTGACTTTAATTTATACGTTGATTTTATACACACACATATACATATATACATATATATATATATATATATATATATATATATATATATCAAGAGTTCAGATGCAAAAGCCTCTAAGTGCCATTTGAAATTTCCTTCTAGAATGATCATTTTTATCAAGAGCTTGTATATTTAAGTTCAGTAATTTCACTTAAATGGCAATGAAGACTACCTATTAATTGTCATTTAAGGGAAATTACATGTGTGTATGTTGTCCTTTAAATTTTTTCTTGTGTGACACCTGAATGAAAGGCTCATTATTATGCGTGTCTTTGTCTCTCTCAGGTGAGAATCACCTAATTATACATGATGAGGGCTGGCCTGTTCACGCCCATTCGCATATTGCCTTGGCAAACAAAACATTTTTTTCACAATATAACCCAATTCACAGTTTTATGTGAATTAAGTGGATGATTTTCTCTTTAAGAAAATCATCAGATTAAGGAAAATCATCAGAAAATCATCAGATTTTCTCTTTAAGAAAATTAAGAGGATGATTAAGAGGATGATTTTCAGATCATTGTGAAGAAAAAACTCAAGGCAACAACATCCATTAGTCAAAAGTCTTGTGGACGCATATTTAGTATGTGTTTTGTGGCCTTATTTCAGAAACTTTCATTTTTAGTTTGTTCAATAACCACGCAAAATATTCTCTCAAAAATACAAACATCTACATACACATTGCTCACATATTATGGTAGCCCTGTTTGTGCTAAATATAGTGTAATTTAACCTGTGCCATTAACCCTCTGGGGTTCTTCGTTTAACAGTCACACTCGGGGCCTTCGGGTCAAAATTGGCCCGAAGGGCGGGATTCATATTTAAAAAAGAAAATCGTATTTTTTTTTTAACTTATTTTTTATAATATTTTTTCTTTTCTTTTTTGGTGTTTTGAGAAAATTTCAAAAATAAAAAAAAATTATAATTAGTATTAATGCAATAATTATGACCAAAATTTCCCCGATTGAATATAATAGAAAAACATTTAAAAAAAAAATATATATATATATATATATATTTTTTTTTTAAAGCTGTATTTCATTTTGGAGTCAAGCCTAGGCCTCATAAAAGCAATTTTTGAAATTAGATGGATGCCATTTTCGTGGACAAACTGAGCTTTTTAAAAATGCAAAACACATGTATAATCTGAATTTTTTGGTGTGTTTGTGTATAAAGGTGTGTGTGTGTGTGTGTGTGTGTGTGTGTGTGTGTGTGTGTGTGTGTGTGTGTGTGTGGATGTGTCTGTTTTGCACTCTTGATGTTTTATAGATTCACCCCTTCACTGTTGTGTGCTTTTTTTCAAGATCGTTGCTGATTTGTAGATTGTACACACAAAAAAACTCAGTATTTTCACATTTTTGCCAATTTCCCATTCATTTCCTATGCGGGTCATTTTTGACCCGAAGGTCTTGAGTGTGACTATTTTTTTTACGACCACTTAGACTTTTCAAATCCTGTCCCATATACAGGTGTTCATATACCAAGTACCAATAAATTCACCAAGTTTCGGACCATTCCAATGAAGCTACGATTTTTAACATTTTTTTATTTAAACGCTTCAGGTCATTATTGACCCGAAGAACCCCAGAGGGTTAATATCTATATAAGCAACTGAAAAAAACACAATTGTCAGGACATGTCAGAATATCTCAAGGACCCCAAATACACCTTGGTCCACCAGCTGCAGAAGATGATAACACATTTTTTATATTTATTGGGTCAAAAAAATCTAAGATTATGCAATATTTTTCTCCTCCCCAACCGCCAAACACTCGCTGTGACTGCAAGCACTTAAATCCGCCCTATAAGGACGCGTTCCTGTCACATATCACACATGTGCACTTCAATAAGACGACAGAAGACAGGTTAAGGTTTTTAAACGGGGTAAGGGGCAAAAATCAAGCTCTGTCGATCAGTTTATTACCTAATGACGATAAAGGAAAACGGGTTAATGTGTTTACATGACCACACGCACAGTCGACTTATTAATCGGGTTAAGAACGTGTATGTAAACGCACTAATTGTATGCCTTACGAAGGCTTACAATATCGTACAGTGCACACAACCCCAGTCCTTTCATTAAATCTCAAAGAAAATCACTTGGGCTTGGAATGACACGAGGATAAGTAAATAATCATAGAATCAGAATTTCTAGGTAAAGTATTACTTTAATGTTGTTTTTATGATTAGGATATCAAGGGTTTGTTGCAGCCTAAACAATAGTAGTAAAAAGAACTCAACGCTGAATGTTAAATTTACATTATGTCTGTATTAAACATATATTGCACTGACCGTAAGCCTGTGTTCCTCTCTTTCTGTTTGGGTAAAATGAGCTGTGGAGCCGTCTGTCCTGCAGCAAAGGCAAAGGTGCTGAAGATGGATGGTGGGTAGCGGATCCGTTGCAGGTGTTTCCTGAAGATCTCTACCATCTCTGAGCTCACCTCCTCGTCAAACGCCACCTTAATTAGCTAAAACAAAGCAGGATATATGATCGGAAACTGCCACGGTCCAACTACCATACTAGCCAGATTTATATATAGTATAGTATATATAATAGATCATTTTCACAGACTGTGATGATGCCTTTTCAGTTATTAAAAGAGTAGTTCACTTTTAAAAAAAAAAAACTTTTGCTGATAATTTACTCACCCTCATGTCATCCAAGATGTCCATGTCTTTCTTTCTTCAGTTGTAAAGAAATTAAAAGTTTTTCATGAAAACATTCCAGGATTTTTCTCCATATATTGCACTTCAATGGGAACCAAACGGTTCAAGGTCTAAAAGACAGTTTCAATGCAAACTGCAGACTGTTGAAAGGGCTTAAAACGATTCCAGACGATGAATAAGGGTCTTATCAAGCTAAACGGTTGCTCATAAAAAAATAAAATAAAAAAAGTTTAAGTTTTACAGTCTCAAATGCTCGCCTTGCTCTGTTCTGTGATGCGCGTTTGTGACTCTCCTGTTCAAACTCGTTCATCAAAATGAACGAACCTTTTTTCGTGTTATTTGGTTGATTCAACGAACGAAATGAACGAAATGACTTGGAAAAAGATTTGTTCATTTCGATGAACGAGTTCGAACAGGAGAGGCATGAACGTGAAAAGAATAGAGCAAGGCGACCATTTGAGCTTATAAAACTTAAACTTTGTTGTTGTTGTTTTTTTTAAATGAGCGATCGTTTCGCGTGATAAGACCCTTATTCATCGTCTGGAATCGCTTAAAGCCATTTGAACAGTTTGCAGTTTGCACTGAAACTCTCATTTGGACCTTGAACCATTTGGTTCCCATTGAAGTCCATTACATGGAAAAAAATCCTGGAATGTTTTCATCAAAAACTTTAATTTCTTTTCGACTGAAGAAAGAAAGAAATGAACATCTTGGATGACATGGGGGTGAGTAAATTATCAGCAAAAGTTTTTTTTTAAAGTGAACTACTCCTTTAACATTGTATATCTAGCAAAATTTTTGTATAATTTAATTTATAACACTGTGTTTTCTTGCCTTGACAAAGGTTCAATAGTTACTGTTTCTAAGACAACAGCTGAGGGAGCGATAGCAAATTCGACCAAAGCAATCAATCTCTTTATTTTTTCTTCTTTTGGAAAGTCATAGAATTTCTATTGTTGATTTTTTTATTTTGATAATGGGGAAAATGGGAACCCAAAAACTAATTGTTGTAGTTTTCGTTCCTCAACTATGATGACTTCCGCTTCTGAGAAAGACGGAAATGTGAAAAGCGTCCATAGTTTAGGATAGAGCCACCACACCTTCATGAAGCAAGAAAATCTGCAAATAATCGTTTCAAATTTTCCAAGAAATGACTTGCAGAACTGCTCTGAGCTGGATAGCAGTACGGAACAAGATCTTTCCCCACTTTTCTGGGGAGAACAGTCCAAAAGGAGGTTTGGCCATGTGAATGCTTGTCTGTGTGACCCCATATCCCTCAGCACTCTTCTATCTGACCTGATCTCTCTGGTGGACTGCAGGTCTTAATGAGGGCTTGATAATGTACCCCAGACACCGACCGCTGGCAGTCACGCGTGGGCAGACCAGCACAAATGACCCCCCTTCCATACATGGCCTGATTTTATAGCTTAAGTTAGTAAAACGATAGGAATGAGCCATAAAATCTTTATGGCCCTATAGTCCATGCATAGTGAAGAACACAACATGTGCTTCTCTTGCTCTGTCCTCATCCATGAAGAGACTTATAATGAGTCAAGCAGAGAGAGCAGTCTGAAACGTGCACATTCCTCTTCAGAGAACATCCCTGCTTTAACCCTCAGGTGCTCTTCGTTTCGGAGTCACACTTGTTATCTTCCCGGTCAAAAGTGACCGGACACCTAAAAATTAAATTTCCTCCATCCCAGTAAAACCAATGCAATTTATTTTTATTCTATAATATTTATTCTTTGTAATTTAGTATTTTGAGACAATTTGATTGAATTTATTAATATTTACGCAATATTTATGGTCTATTTTTGCCATGGAAAAATATATATATTTTTCTATATATATATTATTTTTTTCAAAAAATTATTAATGCAGTATTTTAGTTTAATATAGAGTCTAGGCCTTCAGAAAAAAAAAAATTTAAAAAATTAGCACCATCTGGTTACAGTATAGAGAAAAAGCGTAGAATCATGTAACCACTAGATGACATGTACAACTCTCTATGGAGAGGCATGTGAATTCCCCAGATGTTTATGAACACTTTTTTTTTTTTGGTGGATTTGAATATATAGTTGAAACAATCTCAAAAACAATTTTTTATTAAAAAAATGTAAAAAATAAATAAATAAAAATTTGTGAATTGTTGTGTTTTTGTCAATTTCCCATTCATTTCCTATGGGGGTCATTTTTGACCGAAGACCACAAGTGTGACTATTTTTCTAAGACCACTTGGGATGCTCAGATCATAACCTCAATTTTTTTTGTGTGTTCACATACATAATGCCATAAAAGTCACCAAGTTTCGTAACATTCTGATGAACTTTGACTTTTAAAATTTCATAAAAAAATTCAGAAATGACCGAAGAGCACCTGAGGGTTAAAACAGACCGCTCTTGGCTCATAGAAATCAAAATCACTTTTTTTGATAAAACCTTGGGTGGCGAGGCACAACAGAGAGGTTGTATGTTCAAACCAATATACAGGCATGTAGGGAAAGCTGACCACTTAAAATAATACCCCTTATATTTCATACCATACTATTTCATACTAATTTTCCACTATAGTCCAGTGACACAACTTACCCCATGTTAAAATCAACAAATAATCGTGATAATTAATCATAATCTCATTATTGATCAAAATAATCATGATTATCATTTTGGCCCAAATCATGCAGCCCTTGGGAGCCACTTTTAAATATTGTCAATAGGGGTGCACGATATATCGGCCACCATATCGGTATCGGCCGATATTTGCTCATTTTTATGTTATCGGTATCGGCCCGATAATAAAATTTGGCTGATTTATTAAAGCTGATAAATAATGAATTATTTCCTTCAAAACCTGACACCTGAGACACTTAATATGCGCAGTGTTCAACATGATTGATCTTAATATAGTTAAGTGCAAAATGTGCTGTCATATCGGCTACTTGAAATTATAATGAGAACATTATAATTGTGTTAGGGGACGGATTTTAATTGTGAGACTTTTGTTTTTGCAATCAGGCTTTCAAAAATTATATAAAAATTGGATTTAGATTTATCGGCCGATATATCGGTTATCGGCTTTCAAATATAAAGAATTATCGGATATCGGTATTGGCCAAAATGTTCATATCGGTGCATCTCTAATTGTCACGTTTCGATTAATGGTAGACACAGCTTTGGTAGACCATGCTTGGCTTGCTTAGTCGGGATTATTTAGGATTATTTAATATTTAACAATATTATCGATCTGTGTTGTACTACTTTCATGTTATCACTGTGAAGCTGCTTTGATACAATCTGTATTGTGAAAAGCGCTATATAAATAAATGTGACTTGACTTGACTTGACTTTACCCGCTGTCATATCTTACCCCACTCTCCCCTATGTAATATGATGGGTTATCAGCCTTTCACTAGCTGCCCATTTAGGTTGTCAGTACCTGGAAGGAGGAGGACCTCAGCTGAAGCCCCTCCTGCATGTTCTGCTGTAGCTGGTTCTGAATGGTGATCTTTTTCTCCTTAGTTAGAGTGGATATCGGAAAACTTCTGATCACAGCCTGTTCGCCAACTGCACACACACAGACAGAGATATACATGCATAAATACAGATCTCACAGGTAAAACTCCCTAAACGAAGAACTGTAAACAGTAATTTCAATTTAAAGATTCAAGCAAATTTAGGATCAACTTGGTTTGATGTCAAACCCTGCGAGATGCAACTTGTGGCGGCAAATTTGAATGTGCATAAAAAACACATGATCTAATGCCTGATTCAGATTACACGATTTTAGCCCGATTTTGGCACGATCCGTTTGACGTAGGGTGTCGCGGGGATTCGTAAACGACAACGGGCGTCGGGACGCAAGATTCGATCGTATCATCTCGTATAGTATGTCATAGTGGGCGTCAACCTACGTCACGTCTGCGATGCTTCACGACATCACGACAAAAAGACTAGCATGTTTAATTTTTTTAACGGTCGTCCACGACGGTTCCGTCACATGTATGAGGTTGACCAATAGGAACACAAGCTTTTCCGTACACAACTTTCAAAAATGGCGAAACGAAAGAGAGACGATGGTGCTAACGTTAAAACTAAAAGTAAAAATATGTAAGAAAACAATATTTTACCTCAAGTTCTCTTCGGAGGATTGACAGCCCATACTGTCCTCTTCGCTCACGCAATGGCCGTGAGACGCACGCAATTCAACCAGTTCACACACTCACGCCACACCGTGTATTTCTCACGCTGAAAAGGCAATGCCGAGCAATCCAGGAACTCACTCGCTACGAGTTTCGCTTACGTGATGACATCACGCGCCGTTAAACACGGCATGCGATGACTGGTCAGGAAGTAACGTGTAGTCTGACGTGTCTTGTCCACGACACGACAAGATTTTAGGAGCCAAAATCGCGTAATCTGACACAGTGACTATCGTAACAGACAAAAAAAAAATCGTGTAATCTGAACCAGGCATTAGAACTACGGTAGAGAGTTTTATTCTCGACAATAACAAAAACTTTCCCTCACACAAAGCTATTGAATGTCTTCAGATGACTTGGAAGAGTGGCCTGGGCATTCTGTAAAATGGACAGTTCACCCAAAAATGAATATTCTATCATCATTTACTCACCCACATGTCCTTTCAAAGCAATAAGACTTTGTTTAATCTTTGTTTAATCTTCTTTATTAATAAATATTTTTTTATGAAACCTGAGAGGCTTCTCTCCCACCACTGAAAATCCAAGTAACCAAAACGTAGAATATCCAAAAAGGTAAAAAAAAAAAGAAGCTGTTGTAAAAGCATTTGAATTATATGATGCACATATTTACAGGAGGGTCATAATAAGTGTTGTTACCTAGCGGGTCATGAGGAGTGCCTTTGAAAACGATACGGTAAGTGGTGAGGAAGAGTGCTCCCTCTGCTGGCAGGATGTGTGGTCCTCCAAGAAGACCCCCGGTGGCCTCCTCTCGACCGTCAGGGTCTAAGACCACCCTTAGCCCCTCGGACACCAGCTCTTCTCCAGGAAGCAGGGCAGGCCGCAAGATCTTGGGCTGGAGAAAATGACAGTCATTAATGCAAGACCAGGAGCACATGCTTCGGTACAGAGACGATTATACTCACAACCTTTCTAGTAAACAGAAATATAAAGGGATAGTCCACCGTTTTTTTTTTTCATATTAAACTATGTTTTTTTTAATTGAGTTTTCAAAATCACAGAGTTTGATATCAAGTTCTTGACATTTCTTTTACACATTTTCTGATAAGTAAAACATCTGATAAATAAAACATTAAAACATGAGACAACAATGATTTGGAAAAAGAAGAAAAATAAGAAAAAAGAAAGAGAGAGAAAAAAAAGAAAAAAAAAACGAAGAAAAAAAAATAAACAGAGCGCATCACAGACATATATTAAATTCTTTTAGCAGAGAAACAGATCTTTGGGCTTTTCGATTTTTTAAAAATTTTACTGACTCAAAATAAATTGAGTAAATTGGCTGTTTTGAAATGAGCAAAGTTGGGTTTTGAGTTAGTCCACTTAGATTGATGAATATGAAATTTTCCTAATAAAATTAAACTATGTTATTCCCTTAACTAAGACGAGTTGATGCATACCTCGCTCGTCTCAGTGCGTGCACTCAATCGCTCTGGCGCGCGAGACACTTTGATAGCACTTAACTAGCCCAGTTCATTCAATATGGGCCAAGCAGAGAAGCGACCAAACACCTCCAGTTTTCCCTATTTTATTACAGTTACTCGAGTAGTGTAACTCGACCTAGGACGGTGACACAAAATAAAACGTTGCACTTTTCTAAGCGTGTAAAATGGATAACTACAGTATATTGTATGGGGGAATACCACAGCAAGTGCTTGGGAGCACTTCGACTACACTGTCTGTTGTTCAATTTGCACCAGCAAAAAAAGGCAAGTATTTGTGGTCTGGTTTTTGACAGATAACAAATGATTCTCTTGATGGAGTAAGCATCAATTATTAGGTTTAGTTCCAGGCACAGTAATCAGACTCAAGGCCTTGTGTGTTTACCACCAGAGAGACAAGCCATCAGTTTTTACACTGTCCAGACAGTTGTTCTGTCCAAGCCCTGTCCGGTGCCATTATCTCACTCATTAGTTGGATTCAGAAGGATGACAAGAACTAGCATAGAGCCAACTTTAAAAAAAAAATTGGGAATTACAGCAAGTATTTGTTATGTGGAAACTGCAGTATTAGAAGAACAGTCCACTTCACAGTGGGGATGCCAGTTGCGTTCTCCATCAGCTTCTTCCCTCGATTTGCACACTAGTAAACAATCTACTTTCTCTCGAAAAACAAACTTTGTACAGACAGCAGGACTTTATTCTCTCTTCAACCAAAGCATCTCAAAAGCCAGATTACTGTGTATACCTGATATTATGTATACAATATTATAATTGTTTCTCCAGTGACCATTTATAATCAGCTTTTGACTCCATGACACATCACTTTCAGTTTGTTATTGAAGCCAGGCAGTATTTTCTGCAGAGAACAGTAGTGAGTCTGACTTGTATGTCTCGATTGGGCTCATTTTATGAGAATGTGCGAGTTAAAATTGACGTGGGTTGCATTTGTGCAAGTGCATGGTTGGTCACAAACTCAATCGTCCGCCTAATTGCACTTTCTTTAATGGCCGCCAGCAAACATGAGCATAGCATATTTTTTTTCTCCATGCATGTTAACCAATGAGTGCATTCACACCGGGCGTCACATGAGCAGCAGTGAAGCGGGGGTTTCAGTCTATTTTTGCAGCGCTTCTTACGCTCAATTAAAGAGAAAGCACACTTGATGGACAAAACAAATGATTTCCCACAAGAAGTGATCCAAATTCACAGAATAAGCATGTATAGTGTGTTTTAACAAGAACTGGAGAATGTCCGAAGAACATGAAGAATCACAAATATTTATAGAAGATTTACCCATTTAAACTTGTTTTTTAATATTCAATAAGTATGGTGTATTGCAAAAAAATACAGTAAACTTGCCAGATAGTTTATCAATACACAGACAAGAAGCCTTAATAGGCTCTAGCACTACCCAAAACAAACCTTTTATCCGTAGAGTTTGCTGTCTTGTAAACATTTCTAAGTATACACTGAACTATTCATTTATGAATATGACTGATCTGACTGCAGTTTTAATTAAAGCTGCAAGCAGCATTTATCGGGGTTCAAGCAGTTAAAGCCTTTAAGGCATTTAAGCACAAAAGCATCAAAAGACATTAAGTTTGATGTAGCAAGCATTTAAACACTGACATCATAAATGGAATAGACCATGTTTTAGCATGAATTACCATGATAGACCACATTTCAGTGTGATTTTCATTATTTACCATGTTCCAGTATGTTTTACCCTGAATCTAGCATAATTTACCATAGTTTCATGCTTGAAAACCTAATAAGAACGAGACCTTTTTGATGGTTATAGCGCCACCTATGCACCAATCTCCATTAAAGTTGGCGTGAAACGGTGTGAAATGCCAACTTTAAACTTTCCATGCTTCCTGACCATGTTAGGACACATACACTCTTAGAAAAAAGGGTTCTATATATGTAGCATAGGGTTCTTTACTCAACTCCAAATGACATTTTATGCTAAAAAAAGATTCTATAATGACAAGAAAGAACACTTTTGGCACAAAGGTTCTTTATAGGCTATTATTCATCCATATATTACATTATTCTGCAATATTTTGTAGTTGTAATTAAATTATTGTTTATTAAACTTAATATCACATTTTAATCATCCTGATTTTTGGAGGAGAAAATCTTAAATGGCACTCTTCGTGGTATATTGATTAACTACATAAAATGATATAAATATATACACTTTCTAACCCCCATATCTTGAATTTTGATATAGAAAATTTTAGGGGTTCCAAACACGTAGCGCTTTAGAACCTTTTAAGGTTCTATATAGAACCTTTTCTTCTAAGAGTGTATGCTCATCAATTTTTGTGAAGTTTTCCTTTAGGATTTATAGGCTTAATGCTTGAACACCTAATTCATGAAAGAATTTTCATTTTTGGTTGAACTAAGTACTTAAGTACTTAGTACATTAGAACTTAAGTACATTAAAGAACAAGTACGTTTTAGTAACATTGAAATTGAGTACTTATACATTTACTGGAGAAATATTTCATAAGGGTCTCTGTACTTTAACTCAAGTACTTGATTTGAGTACTTGAATCTCCAGGTCAATGGTGAATGGTGGCAAAAGAGTTAATGTCAATTATTGAGCAAGTCAGTCTGCATATAACGCACAAAGCAGGTACTGTTATCAAGGAAACTGTAAAACGTTTGAAGATCAACTTCTCTAAGACCAAAAAAGCAAATCAAATGACATGCTTTCTGTAATGTTCACCAGTGGGGAACAAGTTCTTACCTTATGAATGGGAGGCAGTCTTCTGCTCTCTCTATGAACCGCCTCTAGAGTCTCCATCTGCATTGCCACAATACCTGAACAAACAGATAAAAACAGTTTAATAATGCTTAATATCTTGAATTGTCCAACTTTAAATTGCATTTTTTTTAATTGTATAATAATTGTCCATGCAGTTTCAACTACAAGGTATATTTGTGAAGAGAGAACTGCTGAAATTAACTGTGAGCATTAACAGCATTTAAAAATATACACTTAAGTACTGTATATATGTATATTTTAAACTAAAATCTTCATGTTGCATGTTTATGTACAGCTGTCGGCATGTTTCGAGCCCTAGAAAAGTTGAAATGCTCGGACTGTGTCTGTATGTGTTTTACCTGGAATCATACTATGCAGGTTCTTGATATGATCCTGGGTCACTCCACTCTCTGTGCACACTTTGTCAATGAAACGAGAGATGAATCTCCCCACAGAGTTGGCAACGTCACTGGTCTCAGAGTCTTCGAATCCACTCTCGGTGTCAAAGCTCTCGGCCACACTCCCTGCAATACTGTTAATTACATGACACTAATTATATTGCAGACTTCAACACAGCACATCCAACAACAGCAATGGCACTCTCAATATTCTTAAAATAACACATTTAAGCATTTAAAGAGGCTTTGATGCAAGTCTGCTGCTTTCATTTACCGACCCATCACAATTCAATGTCTGTTTAGTCTGTTCCACACAATTGGTCTGAAATACCACTGTTAGGAAGTGGACGGCTTTGATATCTCCTGGGCTTTAGTGCAGACTGTGCTGGTGGGAAAGTGATGTCACTCGCCAACTCTGTTTACAAATAAAGAGACTCGTTCCTGGAAATAAATCAAATCCTTTCCCCAATTTGCAGAAGAACAACTGTTCATTAAGTCCTGTCAGAGATTATTGCATTTTATAAAGAAAATCTGAGAGGCATTTGCTCTAGCAGAACTGTTATGTGAACTGTTTAAAAATTAAGCATAACTGTTTAAAAATTAAATGTACTAGGGCCTTAAATCAGAGTTTCTCATATGTGGGTTCGCAAACCCCCTGTAGTTTCTGTACTTAATTAAAAGCTGTACAATTAAAATAAATAAATGGGGCTGCACAATAATTGCAAATTATTTATCAAATCCAAGGCTGTTTTTTAATTACTATAAAATAGTCTGCATTTTATTATTATAATTCAAAGTCTACAATTTAATTAAATATAGTCTACATTTTATTATTATAATGAGCAAATATTAATTTTTATTTGACATTACTATGTGATTTACAAAAGTCATTTATTTCGGTCTTCATTTTTTAATTATTGTTTAAACATACTTCTACAACTACTACTACTAATAATAATTATTAATATTTATAATATTAACTATGGAGGCTTGTTTGCGCCACTGAATAAAAAAATTTAAAAATTGCGACTTTTTATCTCACAATTGTGATTGTGAGAAATAAAGTCACAATTGCGAGATATAAAGTCGTAATTGCAAGATATAAAGTCGCAATTATGAGAAATAATGTCGCAATTGCGAGAAAATAGACTTTTTAGACTTTTTATCTCACAATTCTGACTTTATAACATAATTGCGAGTTTGCATCTCGAAATTCTGACATCTTTTCTCAGAATTGTGAGATATAAACTCGCAATTGCGAGTTATCAGGCCAATTCTAAGGGAAAAAAAAGACTAACTGCGACTTTATATCACGCAATTGTGACTTAATAACACGCAATTGCGACTTTATATCTCACAGTTCTGACTTTATAACACGCAATTGCGACTTTATATCACGCAATTCTGACTTTGTAACACACAATTGTGACTTTATATAACACAATTCTGCCTTTATAACACGCAATTGCGACTTTATATAACACAATTCTGACTTTATAACACGCAATTGCGACTTTATATAACACAATTCTGACTTTATAACACGCAATTGCGACTTTATATCACGCAACTCTGACTTTATATCTCGCAATTCTGACTTTATAACACGCAATTGCGACTTTATATCAATCGATTCTGACTTTATATCTCGCAATTCTGACTTTATAACACGCTAAAAAAAAGTTTCCAGCCACTGCCAGCTTTTTTGATAATTTTCACAAAAGTGCATGGCCCCCAGAATATTTGGTTGTATAAATATCTGAAAATGCAAAAAATCTAAATAAAGAACACAGCAACTGCAATTAAACAAACAAACATCATCAACAACAAAACAAACTAGCTTTATGCATTATTTTTAATCAACACTTGACTGGGTAAGTTTAACATATTTTGAACAAAAAGCTGATAAAACACTTCCCCCAAAGACTACAACGAGCAAAAGCAAAGCTTGTTTGCTATCGCTTGTTTCTGCTCCTATTTTGCCTGTTTTGATCAGGAGATTGTGTACTTTTTCACAAGATGCCTAGTAGCGGTCCCCAATCGTATAACAGTCAAAACACGGAAAGCAGGAAAATTCTGTCAATGGTGTGGAAGGAGTTAACAATAAATACTATAATTATCATTGACATCAGAGAACCGAGCACATGCATGTGTGTTGTAATGAAATATTAGCTTAAAATTTCAGGGGGTACTTCAAGTAAATATTTTATGCCTAAGGGGTTCAGCTGACAGAAAAGTTTGGGAACCCCTGCCTTAATGGATTTATTGTCTGGCAGGTGAAAATGATCAAGTATGATTGCTTAGAGAAACAATAGCATACCTCTCCTCAACGAAAGACATCATTTGAGGAGTCGTTTAGATATTTCCCTAATCCTACATGTATGCAAAAGTATGATTAATGACCACTAATTAAACAGAAAAAAGAAAAGAAAAGTTGTGACATCTGAGATAAAAAACTCTAAGTGTGCAATTATTGGCCTTGAAACATTTCTGAGAGGAAGAGAAATGGACAGGAGGAAGGAAAGATCCACTCTGGAGATGTGGATTTGGCCAAATATCACCCATTTTGACAATGAAGCCTCCCAAAACTCACACATATTATTATTATTATTACTACAAAGCTCTATCCCTCCTGCTCTCCCTCCATCTTTTCTTGGCTATGTCTGAGTGCTCCCTCCATAAACAGCCAACTCATTTCAGCAGAGCAACACTCAGGCTACTGGAGAAGGATGTGATGTATAACTGGATAGGACTCCTGAGGACCTACACCAGGCTACTTCTCTTTACATTTCTGCTCATTGACTCAATCAACTGTATAATTTTCTCTGAGAAGCTGAGAAACAATCAGGCTTATTTATCCTAGAATGTGTGTCTCGTAACCAAGGTGAAAGGACAACCGTCAGCCCCTGCAGTGCGTCTTTTCCATTTTAAGTGATCTATGCCAGATGGACTTGAGCACCGGTGACCTGCAAAAGTGTTCAGACCCGTAACCAATTCTCTCACATTTCAGGACTACAAATGACATATTGAAATTTTACTTTTCTGTGACATTTTTATTTCGGCGCACTAAAACGGATTTGAAAATATTTTCAAATGTTTATCCAATTTTAAGACAACTTAAGCCTGAAATATGCTGTTTGGATAAGTATTTTCACATTTTTAAGAACCACTTTTGGCAGAATCATCTCTGAACTAGTTTTTTATTTCACAGATTAGCTTCAAGTTGGTAAAATGTCACTGGAGCAACGATTTTTCAAATAGTACCACTAGTTTTCAACTGCTCCAGGCACTGAATTAGACCGCCACATTCAAACACACAAAATGACTATGGCGAGGGGGGCGTGGTTCCCCGAGGTCTGTAACGGGTGAGAAAGGAGACGAGTGGTGCATAAGTAGGTCAAGTGCAAATGACGAACACCTGTGTCTTGTTGCAGTAATTGGCGTGGAGAGACCGGATATAACCCGCTGTGACCCGCTGAAAGACTAGAGAGAGAAGGACTGAGGACTCGTACGCCGTCAGCAAGTGGAATGAGTGATCGAAATTGGAAAGAGTCTGAGCTGATGCAGCGGAAAGAGTATTTAATGTGAAAGTGTTTTGTGCTGTAGCGTGGCTACAGTGGTTAATTTTTTTTTTGAGTTTGCAGTAAAAGGTACAAGTCCCAGTCACGCCGACCCTTAAACACCGAACCTCATCAACCCGAGAAGATCTTCGGTCCTGCCGCCATCAGTGGGTCGGTCGGAGTCCAGAACAACACCGACAGATGTTCCAATCGGTGGACCTCGGAGAACCTGGCCGACCCTTCGTGTTGGCGCAACAGCTCTGGGACTCATGCCACAAGTCATCGCCAAGGTGGTGTTGGACCAGTTTGTGTCGTGGCTTCCGAGGTAGATCACGCAGTGGGTCCAGAAGTCACTGAACCAGGACATTCAACTGGCGAAGGAAAAGCTTCTCTCTCTTCCTCTTCCTCAACTTCTTCCCCCTCTAAACTTGTCCCGCTCCCAAGGTCACAAGGTGGTTTCACGCCCCGACCGGTACCCGATGGAGGAGTGGGCCCGAGGCAGAGCCGACAGCTGGTCCCAGAGCCCCGCCCAGGGTTCCTGCCTCTAGGCTGGCGGGGAGGTCTAGGTCGGCCTGTTGGTGTTGTGGGAGTGCTGGGTCATTTTATCAATCGGTCCAGTGATGGATGTGGGGACAATGATCTGAGTCCCGGACACTCCGTAGGCTGCCCCCGATCAAGCTGGCCTGTATCAGGTACCAGTGAGTATCAAGGGGGGTACCTATCAGGCTTTGGTGGATTCAGGATGTAACCAAACCTCCATTCATCAAAGCCTGATTCAACCAGAGCCATTGGAGAGCCACATGGTTCAATATGTTAGCTCTAAATTACTCACGAAGTGGCAAGGACCCTTTGAGGTCACACTGCGAGTTGGGGATCTCAATTATGAGGTAACGCGAAAAGACAAACAGGGCACAACAGATTTATCATCTCAATCTCCTCCAATTTACAGGCAGAGTTTGCCGATGTGTTCTTGTCCCTGCCTGGGTGAATAGACCTTATTCAGTACCATATTGAGACGGAGCTGGGCGCGGTAGTGCACAGCCGGCCATATCGCCAAAAAAGGTAGTTCAGAGCGAATTCGAGGTGACGCTAGATATGGGAGTAATAGAGGAATCCAGCGGTGATTGGGCGAGCCCGATAGTTGTAGTGCCTCGGTTTGGTTCTGTGTGGATTTTCGCAAGGTGAACACTGACGAAATTCGATGCATATCCAATGCCACGGGTTGATAAATTGCTTGATCAGCTGGGCACTGCTTGATTTTACTCTACACTAGATATTGGCAGATCCCCTTCTCTCCTATGCCCAAAGAAAAATCTGCTTTCACAACGCCATTTGGATTACAGCACTTCCTTTCGGGTTGTTCAGGGCTCCTGCCACCTTTTAGCATCTCATGGATAAAATTCTCCGGCCGCATTCTGGATAGCCACTATCTATAGAATAGTAACGACTGGTACCATCATATGCAGCTTTTGCAGTCTCTCCTGAGGTTGCTAAGAGGGGTTGGACTAACGGCTAAAAAGGCTAACGGTAAAGGCTGCCCTGTGTGCCTGCCCTCATAAACACCTGATATAAACTGCATCTGTACTGAACTGTGCATCTCCTTCATACATGATCGCTGACCTCTATAGCCCCTTTTCCACCGAAGCATTTTGAGAGCCGGTTCGGAGCCGGTGCCCGCGCGCGAACCAGTTCTTTGTGTTTCGACAGCCAAAGAACCGGTTCGCGGCCGCGAGAACTGGTTCCAAAGCGGCACCAACTCTTTGCTGGACTAGAACCGTTCTTTTAGCACGTCATGTTTACGGGGCGGGTTTAGACGCGTTCTTCTCGGTTCTTTTAAACATATTTTCTGACCATCGCAAAGCCAGGAGAAACTGCAGAAACACGCAAGCGTTTTATTTATTTATTTTTTTATTTTTTTAAACATAAACAAAGAAGAAAACAGTCACGATATAGAACAAATAAATGGAAAGAAAAAAAAGACACAAGACAGGGGTACATAACTTATCAGAAAAGATTACATATCAAACGAAAAGATTAAAAGACTTACATATTTCAATTGTTTTTAAAGTTTTCTCGGTACACGAGTTAGAGATAATCCCAAACAATGTACGCAAGCGACGTAAACAGTGACGTAACGACGTCGTTCCCTGGGCGCTCTAGTCAGTGGAAAAGCAAACAGGTTCTGAACGGGTTCGCAAGTTGAACCAGCTCCGAACCAACTTTGAACCAGCACCAGTTCCGAACCAGTTCTTTTTTCGGTGGAAAAGGGGTATATGTGGGTTCTCCTTGATCGCACAGTGTTTGGAGTGACGACCTTTATTAATCAGTATCTGGGAGGTTTGATGTAGAGATTTTGACTTGATGTAGAGGACACCACAAAACATATATTACCTAATTTATGAATTGTTTTTCCCTTAAGCTTTAACATCAGATTCACAGCTTGCACAATGATCCATTAACTGAGGGGACTTTATGTGGAGAAATGTGGAAGATATTTTAATCATTTGCAGGTGGAGGTCAATTGTAAGGCAAATGACTGAGCAAAACGTAACTTTAGTTTCATTCTATATCGTTTGATCTTAAAAGCCTGTTCTATAATAAAATGGCACATTAAATTAATTATTTAATGTATTAGTTTTATTAGTTTAAGAACTTAGAAAACAAAATGTTAGAGTGTGTTCACAACTGGTTTGAATAGAGCTCTGTTAGTGCGCTTCAGTTGAATAAGTGTAAACACTGCCATGCGCAACAAACAGGCAAACAAGTTCTAAACGAACTCTGGTTCAGTTCAACTATAATATGATCGCAACACGGTGCAAATACATTAAAACCAATCAAAAAACAGGATGTGATGTCACAAGAGGCAACCCTACAAAGAGCAGAATGCTCAAGGATATATGTTTATTCTTGTCATGAGCAATGTTGGCCATTAAAGTTCGGTAAAGTACTCCTTTACACATTTTATAAGCTCTTCACAAGTTTTCAGCTGGTAAAAAAATACCATAATATGTACGCACATACAATAAGTGAGTTTAGCCCAGCACAAAGCACCGTTTTGGAAGTTCGGTAAGATCTATTGGAAAATATACGCCATAAAAGCCGTTTTTTGTTGTTGTTTGATAACTTCAGGTTCGGTCTTAAAAATGACAGTGTGGATGGATAGCAAAGAAGAACTAAGTGTACCAATTTCTTTTTTGGTCTGGACCAAAAGAACCAAGGGAACCAAACAAGAGCGAACACACCCTTAAGGTGATGATACACAGGGCAACTTTTTGATGAATATTCCTGGGCAATGTTACCAAGCGATTGTTGCTTGGGCACTTTCCCATTGAGAATGGGTAACAATTTTAGACTAATTAAGATCGTGGGCCCTCACATGTCTCACCTGGTTGCCCATTGACGGCAACATTGCTCAAAAACTTCCCCAGTGTATCATCAGCTTAAAGAACATGCTCTGCGAGGCACTGTAGAAGCAAGTCTCTTGCCTGTTTGTGAGGATGCTGTTGCTACCGCTCTCCCAGTCGGCTGTAGGGTTGGTGCGCAGCAGCTTGTTTTTACTGGTGTCCAGTGGTACGAGCAGGTAGACCATTAGGCTGGCATAGTGGATGGCCTGGCTGAACACTGTACTCTCCTCGTTCTTCACCAGCTCCTGTTGTTTCTCTTTGCTCAGACTGGGCCAAGCACGCAACTGCTCTGCTGCGAGGTCCATAGCGGTCCGTTCTGAATCACTGGATGCGGTGGACAATGTACTCTGTTCCTGATGAAGAGATGGGGTCCAGGGTTAAATGATATCCCTTTTCTACTGAAATGTGTCAGAGTCGGTGCTCGCAAAGGTTTGTGTGGACCTCTATCAAAACCAACAACCTAATTGACAATGATACTATGTAACATATTCATAAACAAGGCACACCAGTCTTAGTTTACAAGCCTTCAAATAAAAGTTTTTGTTTCTATTATATTTTTTTAACTTAAAAGCATGGATGGATGGATGGGTGGGTGGATGGATGGGTGGGTGGGTGGGTGAGTGGATGGGTGGGTGGGTGGGTCGGTAGATGGATGGATGGATGGGTGGGTGAATGGATGGATTGGTGGGTGGGTGGGTGGGTGGATTGGTTTGGATGGATGGATGGATGGATGGGTTTGGATGGATGGATGGGTGGGTGGATGAATGGATGGATGCATGCATGGATGGAGGGGTGGATGTGTTTGGACGGATGGATGGATGGAAGGGTGGATTGGTGGGTGGATGGGTTTGGATGGATGGATGTGTGGGTGGATGGATGGATGGGTTTGGGTGGATGGATGTGTGCATGAATGGATGGATGCATGCATGGATGGAGGGGTGGATGGCTGGGTGGGTGGATGGGTTTGGATGGATGGATAGGTGGGTGGATGAATGGAATGATGGATGCATGCATGGATGGAAGGGTGGATGGATGGATGGATGGGTGGATGGGTCTGGATGGATGGATGGGTGGGTGGATGGCTAGATGGATGGGTTTGGATGGATGGATGGGTGGGTGGATGAATGGATGGGTCGATGAATGGATGGATGGATGGATGGATGCATAGATGCATGGGTGGATGGATGGATGGATGGATGCATGGATGGGTGGGTGGGTAGATGCATGGATGGGTGGGTGGATGGATGGATGGATGCATGCATAGATGGAGGGGTGGATGGATGGATGGGTGGATGGATGAATGGATGGATGGATGGATGGATGGATGGATGGATGGATGGATGGATGGATGGATGGGTGGGTGGGTAGATGGATGTATGTGTGGGTGGGTGGATGGATTAGACCCGTAAAAAAGTCGACTTCAAGACTTTACCTTGATCTTGGCAGTGATGAGTTGCTTGTCCTCAGGGGCAGTGAGGTAAAGCGCTCTGATCTGGTTTTGCACCTCCGAGTAGAAGGTGGCCTCCCAGAACTGCTGATTGGTCCAGATAGGATGGTCTTGTATGCAGGTGTAGGCGAACTGATCCACCCCAGGTGCCAGTTTCTGTAAGCAAGAAGATGGATCAGCAGGACAACAAAATGTGAAGGAAAGTCTGGCAGACTGCTAAGATAAACACGGT
The DNA here is from genome assembly GCA_038021265.1 of Cyprinella venusta. Lineage (NCBI taxonomy): Eukaryota > Metazoa > Chordata > Actinopteri > Cypriniformes > Leuciscidae > Cyprinella > Cyprinella venusta. The sequence continues at coordinate 5,516,221 of CM075864.1, read as the reverse complement.
GCCTGCTACTGTCTACATAACAGGTCAGATCAGCCGAGCTCAGGTCCTCGCAGCTCGTGAAACCAACTGGGCTGTAGAGCACTTGTAAAGGAGTCCATTAAAAAAGCATGGTGAAAACAGGAAAGTAACACACTGTTGCCAAAGGTTTTAGGAGCAATAAGTCATTTTTAGTAGTCATAATGTTTTCAAAACATACAGTAGGCCTCATACAGAGAGAGATTGCAAGGCAAGACTTCGAAAACATGACCATACTGTTATTCTGTGCACTCCAACGGCAAACCATATCACATGTGGGCTGCTTACTGACTCTAAAGGACATCTGCTAAAGTTATGAAGGTTATTGTAATTGCACATGCGGAACTTTGTGGATCACACACCATGCATGACATCTTTCTCATTGGTCTGTAAAGCTCACACCTCAGATTAGGTTACCATCCAATGTCTTCTTCTCAAAACCCATACAATAATATGACAAACTGTCTTTGCTACTTAGTTCGCCTACAACTTACCAAAACCACAATCACAAGTGAAATGACGGATGGAAAGAGAAAAAATCAGGAGCAATGGAAAGATGGAGACAAACATAATAACCAAGAACAGATTCTGGCTATGTCTCAATTTAGCGTACTAGGCACTGAAATATGTGCTTCACTGGTGATTATAAGTACACATTAGAGCCCGACCGATAAAGGATTTTGAAGGCCGATACGATACAAATATTTTTTGGTATTAAAATCCGATATTCCGCTATATCGGCTGATATTTTTTTTATTTCAGAAATGCACAACACAACATTAACAGATTTCCCTAACATTAGTTATTTGTAGTTATTTATGAGTTTTAACTAAATAATATGATAATGCATTTTAAAACGAAACTTGTTTCTTTTATTGTCACAACAGAACAGACTGATGATAGTAGCATTAGCTAGCTTTGTGGTTAGCTAGTCTATGATGAGCCATAATTTAGCAATGGATTACATCATACTGCATATTGTAAAACATACATTTTCAATATAACAGACCAAGGAGAGATGATACGTCTCATTGCTATAACTGTCACGCGCTATTAAAGAAATACTTCAGTCACATTGTCAAAAGTTAAAAGGACAGTCAGTCAACTACACTGTAACAACGTAACGTAACTATTACTAGCTAATTCCGCTTCACTCTCGGCTTAACAGCAGCAAAACTGGACGTGATAGTCACAAATTTTGTCATGCTTATTTGAGTTAAGAGAACTGATGGGGATGTTCTTTTAATTGTTATTAAAGCAATGTATGTATCGTGACCAACTCAACGAGTGTTGCCAACAGGGACGGTGTAGAGTGCCCTCTGGTGGACAAACTATACAACTCCAACACTCATGACAAGGTTCAAGCATGTTTTGTCCGTTTTTATTTTATTTTTGAAATATTCATTAATCGGCCATTATAACTGCCGATACCGATAGTTTGGAAAATGCCTAATATCGGCCGATAATATCGGCCTGCCGATATATCGGTCTGGCTCAAGTACACATATTTGAGTATGAAGAAACACAGTTTGCTAGTATAGGGTGATATTACCATGTCCTTAAATTGTTGCATACTGTGCATGTTTGAAGTGCAAGGATGTTCCTAAATTCATTTTAGTTTCAAGAATCACACAGCAGTGGCTTATTATCTGTGCTTGGGTTTCATTGACTAAGCATGCATACAGTATTTGCATGTGAAATCTGCACAAACATTTTGAAAATCATGACTCACCAATAACTCTCAAACTAAATTCAACAAACATGGCTGAATTAAGTCAATATTTCCACTTGTCACTGTGTAGCATTTGCAAAAGTCGACCGTGTGGATCAGGTAGTCCGAGATTCTTTGATTGAGTGGAATATTTTGCATGAATGATGTAATTCGAGAGAACCATCAAACCCTGTTTCTATTTCCCAACAACTTTTGGGTAATGTTATATAATCAAGCATGTATGGATCCATTGGAAATACTACACCATCTGGACATGTTAGTGTAAAGTTTTTAACTTTACATCATGTGGTGCGCATTAAATGCATTATTTCTTTCTATTTACGAGACAGCATGCAAACTAGGACACAACCTTTGAATCTGTTTCACGAACACCGCAACTTGAGAACAACTCGTAACCCCCAATCCTGTATATCTGTCAGCCGTTTCAAAAGGCTGACATATATGCATTTTTTTCCTTAAGTATGGCCCTCGATCACTGGGAAATTACCAGCACTGACATTAATGTGAAGGTTTGTTTGGACAGTTTATCTTTCCCTATGTAGCCTGGAATGTCTAATATTCATTTCAACACCACGACACCAAATAATAGAGACTGGCCCATGTCAAGCTGTGCTGATAAATCCAGTTCATCTATAATTTTTTGTAGAGATAGCTGAAGCTGGCCAGGTTAATGCTTTGAGGGCTTGCATGTACTATTGGCCTGTCTAGACTCCATTTTTAAAAGGCTGACATACAGATGGAGCGGAGTGAAAAAAGGGTAAAAATTGCAGTAAGAGGAACAGTGCAGTTGTTATTACAGGATGCAGACCAGGAACACACCGCCAGAGATGTATTATTTGTCTTCAACATGGTTGTGCGCCATCTGACTGGCAACAGATGGGGGTGGATGTGTGCAGATTTGTTGGTTTTCCAATAACAGATGTGAGGGGGTCACTTTGACCTCTTCCAACTGTACAGCCTTGATGATAGGAGAGAGAGAGTGTCTTGACAATGTCAAAATGGACGACTATACATTCCAGGGGGGGATTTTTTTTTTTTTATCAGACTTTGTGAGAGTGTTATAGGCAGGTACACTAAAAGAATAATTTGCCTCTTGTTCATATTGATTAACTCAAATGAGCTAAAGTCATTGTGTTCAATCCAACTAATGTATTTAAAACGGAAGTGTAAATAATCCATTTGTTCTAACACTACATGAATCATTTTTTATTGACATAACTAACTGGGCGGTGGATCTGTAAGTCCCAGCATGCTTGGGAAGGAACAGCATTTAGAGAGTAAGTTTAGGGATTAAGTGTTATTTTAAAAAGACCTTACTGTTTAATACTCAGTTATGTTGGACACGTTTTCTAGAAAATTCAAGAAAATTAATGAAACCTCTGTAAATTATTAAAAAAACAAACATTAAGCTGGACCAACATAGGAAAATTTTGTTTGAAAATAAGTATAAGTTTGTTAAACTTAATAGATTCAATGAATTTGACCTATACCAGCACATGCACACAACTAAACTGATTTACTTTTAATAAACAAAATTAAAATTGTCAGTAAATATGAATTCATATCTTGAGTGGATTCATATCTCGATTTCAACATCCATGCAATCTTATTCCTAAATGACAGCGATTCAGCTATGAAAAAAGAGCCATAGTGACTATCCCGATTGCGGCAACTTCCATTTTAATTACAGATATTTTGTGCCAATTTTTTTGTACTTTCGAACACATCGGCTGGAAATCCTAATTCATTCGCAAAGCAATGTTCCAATTTTGTGCATGTTTTGGATGGAAACATGGCTACTGATGTGGTACCCTTTCAAAAGGTACTAAAATGTATATTTTATGTACTAATGTATACCTTTAAGATACTAATAAGCATCCTGAAGGGGTAGATAAGGTACAATGATCCAGGTTTTGACAGCTTTAGTCTGTATTTTCAGAGACTTTCTGCTCAGCCAATGCATTCAATGGTATTAGGTAGTGGCTCATGTGAACTTGCGCCTACACTCCTATTGGTAGTCACCACAGATTTGCATAAAATTACTTAAGTGTGTTGCATCATCAACATCTTGCATGCTTTCCTCAAATCACCAAACATCATTGAAAAAAAAGAGACTTCTTGATGCTTTTTCAATGCAAATCAATGCTATTCTAAACCCTTGAAATGAAGATATTAGCATGGTGGTCTATAAGCTCCAACCACCTTGAAAAAAAGGTCAACAAGCTGATCAACTAGAGTCCAACAAGAAAACATGTAAATTCAGTCACCAAACATCAGTTTTAGCTGGAATTTTCCTACAGGGATTTAAAGCAAATGCTTCATTTGTGTCAGAAAATAGAAAACCAGCACAGTGTAATGATTTACCAACATTATGGAACAAATCCCTGCTTACTTAATACTAAGAGACATTCCGTTTGCAGAGCCAGGAAGGAACCGAAATAGTCGAATGCAAATGCATTAAAATACTTGTGTCTACTTGAGCTAAAAGACATCTACGATTAAACAGTGCATTTACAATTATGATTTATTTCAAACAAAAAAATAAGCAACAAAGAACATCAGGGCAAAAAGTTAAATGGTTGAACAAACAGAACAGTCTGGCCCATCGGTATGCAGGACATGCTGTAATCATGTCCCACAATGCAAAGTAAACAGGGGAAGGTCAGGCTATGGTCAGCAAGACTCATGACGGTTTCATGCTAGCTCGTGGATTGACAAGAAATGAACGCAACAACAGCAAACACACCAAATCCATTTCTGCTGAAGTGTGGCTGAAACACTTGCCTGCTGGAGACCTGCTTCAAACCACAATTGTACATGCGAAATGTATTATTTCAAGACGGATACCCGACACTTCACATAATGGATTTACAGATATAACATTATTTACTGACAAACACAATGGAAAATCTCTCCCTTTCCCATAATACGGTCACGTGGAGGCACAATGGAAGTGGATCGCTCCAATTATCTACTCAAAAAAATATTTAAGCCTACATCCATTCATATTACAAGGTTTTAACATTACTTCTCAAACAAATACCCAACATGTATGGGCAGAGAAGGCAGACATTAAACATTCATATCAACATCTCAGGACAGACAACACAGGTACAGGATGTAAAACATGCTTCAGGTGCACAAACATAACAAAACAAGCTCTTGAAAGATCCACAACCCTCCCAGACATCCCAGCAGACATAACTTCACACAGCACAGCAACAATGATGATATCGGGCAAGAGTTAAGTAATGTGTTTATATTGAATATTCACTAAAATACAGACTGAATTCACAGAAAGAGAGCATTTTGAGTACGTTCCCATGTTCAATTGCGTGCAGACCTTGACTACAGAACAGCATAGCCCTCTGGGAAAGACGACAATGTGCTGGAGGAGTGCCACGATGACCCAGCTAACCAAGTGAAAGTGCAAAACACAACTTGTGGATGCCCTCTCACATTCTCACAAGTATAAGAACACACACACACAGAGCAGCAGATGTTTATAGGGCTCATCATAACATAAACACAAGTTTATCAAGGTGCAAGTGTATCTTTCTAAGGAAATGGCATGAATGAATATAATGCATGCCCGAATATAAGCAAATCCATCTAAATACACCCCATGTTACACAGTGAAACTCTTTCTCAGTTTAACATATTCCCAATTCTGTTTTAATGATTAAATGAAATATTAGTAATGAAACAAAACAAAAAGCATGTCCAATTAAAGCTGCAAGCAGCAATGAAAAGGGCCCTCGCACCCATGCCGGCACCACCCGGCGGTTTTAGGAAAATAGAGCATGGTGGGCAGTATGTAATGATAATAAATATAGGAGGACTATGTCAAAGAATTTGCATTTGCACACTTCCTGCTACCAGTAGGTGGCGTTATTGCTATAACCAAATATGAGGATGGTCATGTGTTCAGGACAGGACTCTTATCAAACATGTGAAGTTTTGGGCAGATTGGATATTGTATGCCTGATTTACTGCAGGCTTTCTGTTTTTTCAAAGCAACATCGGAACTGCAAGCAATATTGACCTATATGACATACTCATGCACAAATCACCAAAAGGCTGAAATTGGGTGTACATTTGTCAAGCCGCCAAGGGCACAGTCTTCGACGAAAACTCAAGATCTTCGCAATTTAACGTCGCAAAGGCCTTAAGATTACACTCGCCAAATTTGAAGAGGATCAGACCAAAACTGTAGGAGGAGTTCGTTAAAGTACAACATCAGGAAATTACGAAAAAAGCACAAAATCTAGGAGGAAGTTCAAAATAGCTGACTTCCTGCTGTGTTTAGGGCTATGCTCCAAGAGAGTTTTTTGTAGGTATTGGGTCATTACATGTATGTACCAAATTTCATACCTGTACATGAAACCTAGAGCTGGGGCAAAATGTAGGGGGCAATAATTTAAAGAATTTGGCCCACCCAATTTTGAAAACCATATCACACGTAAAAAAAAAAGTGTGTGCAAAGTTTCATGAGTTTTCGAGCATGTTTAGGCCCTCTAAAGAGCGATTCTTTAAAAAAAAGAAGAATAACAATAAACAGAGCAAAAAAAAAAATAGGGTCCTCTCACCATCGGTGCTCGGGCCCTAATTAATTGAAATCATAAAACCTATGCAAATAAAAAAAAAATCTATTTAATGCTAACATTTTTTAAGTTGGTTAAATGCTAAATGTATATTTGTGGTGATGGCAGAGGATGGTTGATAAGACACATGCCTTTGGTGTGAGAGACCTGGTTTCGAATCCACTGCGAGACACCAACGTGGCATGTGACCTCTGACATATATAGCAATTGTAAGTCGCTTTGGATAAAAGCGTCAGCTATATAAATAAATAAAAAAATAAAATAAATAAAATGTTAAAAAAACGTTTTAACGGCCATTTTATTTTTTTCCAAATTGTGTTTTATTTTTCCCAAATTCGGTGTTTTTCGTTTACGTTTTTCGAATTCCATTATAATGGTTTAATTAAATTTTAACAAACATTTCGAATCAATTTAAATCATTCCTAATCAACTGAATTCATAAAAATGTAACAATTTAATTATCTGTTAGATTTTTTACAATAATACAACCGTATTAAATGTTTTATCTTTTTCAGAAATTTTGTGGCGGAAGTTTTCATTTTTCTCGCCCGGCACACACTGAAACCCAACTGACATAAAATCCTGCTCCAAATTGACGTTATTAAACATCAAATCTGTTTTGTTTGGTTGTGATTGAGTCACACTGCGGACAAATTATTTGATGCTCAAAACTTGTTTAAACAAGAGAAAACGAGCCCAAAATAGAGTAACAAAAACCAGACTTTGACCTAATTTTTTTTTTTTACAAACACATGTAAACAGTCTGTGTATGTCATCTTTAACCGTTTCATGAGCAGAGAGGCTCTATTTGAATGATGGCTCAGCGACCATGCTTATTAAAGATCAATTAACTGCCTGGAGACTGACCTTTTCCCGGAAGAAAGAGAATGAATCAGAGCTCAAAGGCTAAACGAAGTGCATGCTGATCACTTGCGAGAAACCTTTTGACCTGCCATGGCAACTGACCTGCCTACATTTTCATGCCGTGTGTGAGAGCGCGTGATTTCTCACAAGGGACGTAATAACGTATCAGGTGTCACTCCGAGAACCAGACTGGTTGTTTTTCGTCCTACAAAACCCCATTTGAGGTGACTTTGAGGTATCCATGACATAAAAACATTCTCAAGCAGAGGACCAATGAGTTAAGATTCATTTAGGTTACATAAAAGCACTCATTTACAATGCTGACTGCTGTAAATCATGGCAAAGAGGTAGTTGTAAATGGAGCGGATCTTTGTGGGAAATGTTTTGTTGACTTTGTGGTCAAGTCTTTGATTTCCTCTGGCTCAGAGGTAAAAAAGAAAGAGGTGTTTACTAAGACAAGCATCGCAATTACTCATACTTAAGGTTAGGGATTCAAATAAACCCTTATCCAAGTCTATGAATGACACCTCAAATCATGTACTGTATTTCTACTTCAATCAGACTTCAAGAATGCAAAAGGGATCAACATTGAGCTCTAGTGTGTCTGCATTTGTGTCCATACTTCAGTTGGGTCATCCTTAAGTGGTGGCAGACGAGAGATGGCGTTCAAGTCTTTATCTTCTGCCAAGCCAACACTGAGAACCTCGAAAACGCAGTCTGGTTTAGTACAAGGCTACTGAGAGTGAAGGGGAGGGCATGTGGATCACAGGCTCATGGAAAAATGCATGAAGGTTTAATGGAGGGATCATCTGAGGATAGCCCTGAATACTACATTTAAAGTGCATCTTGCTGGAGTTAGAATTGATTTCATGTGATGAGTGAAATATATCAGTTGTGTTGACCATAATAATTTAGCCTGTGGTTTGTGTGATATCAATAGCATAAGTACTTTACTTGAAGGGGTGTGCATAAAACTGACATGACACCTTCATAACCATGACATGACATATGTATTGAATATGAAGAGGGTTTATGCAGGTCTTTCGCTCAATAATGACATTTTAATGCAAATATGACATTGTTTGAGATGTCTTTGTTATGACACTTTGAAATTAAATTAAGTTAAACTGTCATGTGGTCGGCTTTGACATTGGCTGTCATGAGGCATTATACTATAACTGTGGCATGAATATTTATCTCAACTACTGTGGTACTAATTGAATTTGTCATTAAAAAGTTATAATGGCTTCATGACAGCCAATGTCAAAACCAACCACCTGACAGTTTCATGTAATGTTAACCAATAAAGCTACACTATCAGAAAAAAAGGTACAAAAGCTGTCACTGGGGCTGTACCTTTTCAAAAGGTAAACTTTTGTCCATTTTGGGTGCTAATATGTACATTTTATGTGCTAATATGTACATTTTAAGTGTTAATATGTCCATTTTAGGTGCTAATATGTCCATTTCATGAGCTAATATGTCAATTTTAGGTGGTAATATGTACATTTTAGGTATTAATATGTACATTTTAGGTGCTAATATGTCCATTTCATGAGCTAATATGTCAATTTTAGGTAGTAATATGTACATTTTAGGTGTTAATATGTTCATTTTAGGTACTAATATGTACATTTTAGGTGTTAATATGTACATTTTAGGTGATATGTACCACTAAGGTACCAATATGCAGCCTTTGTGTACAAAAGTGTACCTTTTTAAAAGGTACAGCCCCAGTGACAGCTTTTGTACCTTTTTTTTCTGAGAGTGTATGTGGTTTCTTAAGTTGGATGATTAATCATGTTTATGACAGGTGTTGTTTTAGTAATGTCAGGTTGACATGACAAAGACACTGACAGGTTATATGATGTATTGGTTTATGTCAAGTTGTCATCTCAAACAATGTCATATTTGCATTAAAAATGTCTTAACTGAGCGAATGATACTTAATGACAGTTGTCACAAACATGCATAATACTTACTTCATATTGATAACATGTCATGATTATGAAGGTGTCATTTTAGTCTTATGCACACCCCTTCAAGAAAAGTGTAACCACCTAAACTTTTTTTTAGCATTGCAAAACCAGCAAAGTTTTACTTACAGTGTTGTTTATCTCGATCACAAGAGCTTCACATATCCGTCAGCTCTTTTCTGTGTAACGCTTTAATCAGGATTCGCTCTTACATAAAAATGGCAAATGGGAAACAGGAAAATTGAAAAACAGGAACTTCAGGGTTTACAGAATAGCTTTCAGATGTCTTAATGAAAGACTTGAATTGTTGGCCTCGCCGCACGGAAACTAGGGCTCTCGGGAACAGTCTGATTGGCAGGTGCATCTCATCGATGAAAATGAACAATGACTGTGGAAACATTTCCGATTACATATCCCTATAACTACTTAGGGACTGTCCAAGTGCAACCAAGCACCACTGAGTATTAAACTAACACAACCCTCGACCAGCACTGTTCATGTTAACAATATGAATGACCAGCCCGTTCTCATCCTTTAGCGTCACATAGAACACTACATGAAAAAACGGCGCTATACTACGCACATGGCACCCTTTATCGTTAATATAACATGTGAACCCAAGGCGTTATAAATCCTTTAGCATAATATGAGACTACCTTACCCTACTCCACACCTAAACCTAACCATCACAGTGCTTGTTATATTAACAATAACGGGTGCCATGTGCGTAGTATCAAATTGTATCAAATTTATATCAATAGTTAATCAATAGTTTGATACTATTTAATCAATAGTATCAAACACCTCAAATTGTGGCTTGAGAAAAGTTGTGCTATTGCTTTTCTAAGCATTTGGCCTGGTGGAAGATAAATGGTTGAACACCAACACATATGATAAAAGGTTACCAATAAATGTACTGTTGATTAAAAAGCTAAATTTGATATTACATTGTGAGGGTATATGAATAGACTTGGATTTAAACCAATGGTAACTAGGGTTGGGTATCGAGAATCGAGTATCGATTGGAACCGGGACTAACTTTTAGTTTTTCCCGGAATCGTTTAAAAGTAAAAATTTCGATTCCAAGTTTCGATATTCACAGTCCGCCGACGAGAAGAAGAAACCGCTGAACAACACAAACGAAGAAGCGTCTACCGGAAGTGTTGGCATAACCAAGCGAGTTGAACATGAGTAGCTTACGTCGGCGGTCCAAAGTGTGGCTTCACTTTTCTAAAAATAACAAAATCTCGGCAAAAATTTGTGACAAAAGGAGTATTTCCTTCAGAAAGACCATTGGTTAGCAAGGTTAGCTAAACTTTTTTGACCCTGCCACTATAAAGAATCGGAATCGAGAATCGTTGGGAACCGGAATCGAAACAAGGAATCGGAATCAGAATCGTTCAAATTCAAACGATACACAACCCTAATGGTAACCCAATGGACATACTCACAATTTCTATCAAATTTTAAAATTGGCATTAAAATTAAAGATTTTTTCCCCCAAATCGTGTAGACCCTACCCACTATGCAACCATATAGTGTAGTAATGCCCTAGCAACCACACAGAACACCCTAGCAACATCATAGCAATGTTCAAATACTAACAAATACTCTAAATTCCTGCAATATCCTGGAAGATCTGAAGTTCTTTCTAACCTCTTCAAGGTATGAAATTCAAGTTGCCAAAGTCTGGCAAAAATCTAATTTTCTAACCATTGTTGATAGTTTCCTGCAGGAATTACAATCCCAAAGGAATTTAAACCTATTCCTGGATGGAAGAAACAATCTTATCTTATAAGTTTGGGTTACGTTGACTATGCAAATGCATAAAGTAGTGTTACTATTTGTAGTGTTATATAGTGTTACAGTTGCTATTGTTATGAGCGCTATTGTCCTCCAAATGAACACGAGGGTCACCAACCTGATATCTGATTTCATCACGTCTCTCAGTGCAGAGTGAGTCTCTGAGGACGGATCGACAATTAAAAAGCAACAGAGTCAGTTGTGTCTGTCTCTATGACAACAATAATGTGGGTACGTGATGGATCGGTGTTAAAAGCCAGACACTCTCCAAATCCCAGCAGGATCTGGCTTTCCCTTTTCCCACTGAACCACGGCGAAACCAAAGAAGACTAGAGTGACTGTCACACTAGTTAAAGATTTCTTTCAGTGATGAGCTGAATGAAGTGGACAATGTCTGGTTCAGATTACACGATTTTAGCCCGATTTTGGGACGATCCGTTTGACGTAGAGTGTTGTGGGGATTCGTAAACGACAACGGGCATCGGGACGCAAGATTCGATCGTATCATCTCGTATAGTGTGTCATAGTGGGCGACAACCTACGTCACGTCTGCGATGCTTCACGACATCACGACAAAAAGACTAGCATGTTTAATTTTTTTAACGGTCGTCCACGACGGTTCCGTCACATGTATGAGGTTGACCAATAGGAGCAAAGCTTTTCCGTACACAACTTTCAAAAAAGACTGTCCTCTTCGAGCACGGTTCGCAATGGCCGTGAGACACACGCAATTCAACCAGTTCACACACTCACACGCCACACCGTGTATTTCTCACGCTGAATAAGGCAATGCCGAGCAATCCAGGAAGTCACTCGCTATGAGTTTCACCTTCTCGATGACATCACGCGCGCCGTTAAACACATCATGCGATGACTGGTCAGGAAGTAACGTGTAGTCTGACGTATCTTGTCCACGACACGACAAGATTTTAGGAGCCAAAATCGCGTAATCTGACACAGTGACTATCGTAACAGACAAAAAAAAATCGTGTAATCTGAACCAGGCATAACAAAGCCTAAAGCGAAAGTTATACTGCAAAGTTCTTATTCGTTCTTCGCTTAGGGATAAAATACGTCACATTTATTTATATCGTAATTCATACAATAGATGAAACTAAACTAAACAGAAGAAATGAAACAGAGAAGAGTTGCACATCAAAGAAGGCGGAGCCTCAGAGCCACACCCACCTATTATGTCATCACTTTTTCAAGTTCGCTTTGCCAAGCAGTTTCGAACTCTCGAAATGAACTCCAGACGAACTTCGTTTTGGCCTGATTGTGTTTGAATTGACGTCACACCAGTTCGTTTTTCGTATATCAGGGTGTTAAACCTAAAACCGTATTCTGGACAAATGTGGGCAAAATAGTTTTATTTTATTTTTAAAAAATACTTCCCTTGATCTGAGCGGTACAAGACTTGGCTACTTTTCCTAAGTTTGCCTCCTGAACACACACAATTTTTTTTGACTCAATTCTACAATGTTAAGTGGGTGAAAAATAAAAACTCCTTAATCTTTTATTTGGGTCAAAAATGGGCACCCATAGAAATGAATGGGATTCAAGCATTCTAAAATAAGCCAAAATAAGACACCAGGAGACAGCAAAGTCACTTCATCTTTAGGTTTTAGCTCTAAGAACTTATTGGAATGATATTTTAATGAAGTTAAAAAAAAATAAAACTACATAGTAATTGATTTACATAGAAATAATTTACATAGAAAATATGGTACTTTTTGAAGTGAATAAATTCAAAAATACCCCCAAAATAAATAAAAACACCATGAATGGATAGACAAAACTTTATCGAAGACAGTGATCTAACATTTATAATAAATAAAAATTATGATCACACCTGAGTCCTCAGTGCCCACATTTGTCCACAATTACAGGATTAGGCTGGCTTTAAAGTCAATACGGTTTGAGGGCTATGAGTTAAAGGGATACTCCACTTTTTTTGGAAATAGGCTCATTTTACAACCCCCCCAGAGTTAAACAGTTGAGTTTTACCGTTTTCAAATTCATTCAGCTGATTTTCTGATATTTAGAAGAATATCAGTAACCAGACAGTTTCTGGTCTCATTGACTTCCATAGTAGGAAAAAAATATACTATGGAAGTCAAAGAGACCAGAAACTGTCTGGTTACTGCTATTCTTATAAATATCAGAAAATCGGCTGAATGGATTCGAAAACGGCAAAACTCAACTATTTAACTCTGAGGTATTTGCAAAATGAGCCTATTTCCAACAAAAGTGGAGTATCCCTTTAAACTGAGCAGAAGGAGACAGGTGGAAAGTGCCCCCTTCTTCCAGCATTAGTGAGTTTCGGTGCAAGTGTTGATAAGCTATGATTAAGATCCAGTAACTAGAGCTGCCAGTATGCCCACTGCCAGTCTGAACTCAACTGTTACTCACCCGGTAAAAGGCCGTCGTCAGGGGCAGCAATGCGCCGGCCACAGTGTACTCCTCTGAGCTGGAGCAGTCCTGGAGTAAACAGAGACGAGGAGATGTTAGACGACATAAGCCGATGATAAAATGAGCTTTGGCCAATTGTGCACAAAACATGACATCACTTGCTATTTTCCCATATTATTAGTTACGTCAAAAGTATTGGTTGCAGGTCCATAAATCACATTTTTTCATTAATAAATGAAAATATACATTCTGTATGTACTGTATAGAAGTTTGGCTTCCATTCAGTCGGATTTGTATGGTTTCGAGCCGTTCTCATGCATATGCTTTTAATCTTTTACATAATCTTGCCTCCGACACTGTAACGATTTTCAATTTAAAAGTCATTTCATATTTTAAATTCCAAACTGACATGACATCGTCCTATTTAAACTGAACAAAGCTATTAAATCAAAACTTGGGTTGTTACATAAAAGCATCAACTGGTGTGGGAGTGACATATTTTATGAGGATCCTGGAAATAGTCAAAGCCAGATGACTGCTTTTTAATGAAAAAATAGCTATTGGTTTTATAGCTCCATGAAACGTCCCTGATTCATGATTTGTTGTGTGTGATGATGTGGCGCTGCAAAAACACACGTTGCACATTTTTTTTTATCAAGATCTGTCACTTCTATATGTTCTATATTGTCTTATATAGGAATGAAGATGTTGTAAGGAGTGTCAGGATTATATTTCAATACAAAAACCAGCCACCACCTCTGCTCTCTATCCTGGCATACGCATCTAAAAGTAAAGACAGCAGCAAATCTAAAACATCGGTTCCTGCACAGATCTCGCATGCCTGGCCCCCCATGGATGGTGCGGCTTGTGTTATTTCTCTTTCAGTACAACAGGTTTGGAATGAACTGTATCGTTTGCCAGGAGAACTGAAACTAAGCTTCTGCACACAAATAAATCAACTCGGAGCGAAGTCTGCAATCCTTTACCATTAAAAGATCCCAGTTATTCTGCGGGGAGATATTATCCTGCTGGAATAGATATTCCTGAAGACAATCTTGTCTGTGAACAACTCATCATGATGCTTGTTTACTGGCCTAAGTCTGAGGAACCCTATCAGAAGTTTGCCCAAAAAGTAATGTTGTACAACCAAAATGTAAAAAGAAAAGGAAAATAACAACAACAGGGAATTACATAACAGAGGGGTCAACATGTCTCTTAAAATATTAGATAATTTGAGCTTTTTATGACAGTGCTCGACAAGGACAGTTGACACTGTAAAATAATATTTTCAAGATTTGTTATCACAACATTTTTTCTTTTGTCAAATCATCTTAAACAATTTATTTAGTTGAGATAACTTATTATTTTGAGTTTCTGATGATTAAATTAATCTCCATTGTATTAACTTTTTACAGTTCAATCAACTTAAAATTTTAAGGCAACCAGGCTACTTACCTTGTGCAGAACTGATCAGGCAAGTGCTGCGTCGTCACAAAATTTTATTATTTTCACGTATTTATGCCTTGGTAGTTTTAAAGGGATACTCCACTTTTTTTGGAAATAGGCTCATTTTACAACTCCCCCAGAGTTAAGGCCCATACACACCGGGACGAATATCAGCGCGCGTTATTCGTCAGCATTTTTTCAACGTGTTTTTTTGTGTTCATACCCAAGCGATTTTCGCTGACGATGAGCCGAGTGAACATGCAAATTCCTTCCTTGACATTAGATGGCGCCAATTTGCCCTGCAATACCACTCCATATCAGTTTTCTTTTATCAAGATGTTTGTAGTCCCTGTTGCGTTTGTCATATAGTTCTTTATGTTCTAGCACCGATGAGACTTTCTTCCTGGCTGTGTAGACGGCGACTCTACTTGGCGTATATCTTCTTCGCCGTTGCATATGTGTGCTCGGCAAGACCGTTTTGTGTTTGAGCGCCCCCAAGTTGTGTTTTACTGTAACTTCAGAAGCTCCAAACACGTGAGCAAAAGCGTCAATCTCATTGGTCAGAGTTTTTGACGCAGCACGACAAACTAAAAAAATTACCCAGAGGCGTTTTTTTTTTAAATGACGCTTTTACGTGTGGCGTTTTTACGCATCGGTGTGCACACTCACATTGGCGCGCTTTGTTTAGTCACGAGGCGTTAAACGAATAACGCAAGTTTTACCATTTTTGAATCCATTCAGCCCGATCTCCGGTTCTGGCGGTACCACTTTTAGCATAGCTTAGCATACATCATTGAAGTGGACAAGACCATTAGCATTTCTCAAAAAACAAAAAATGACCAAAGAGTTTCGATATTTTTCCTATTTAAAACTTGACTCTTCTGTAGTTACATCGTGCACTAAGACCGACGGAAAATGTAAAGTTGCGATTTTCTAGGCTGATATGGCTAGGAACTATGCTCTCATTCCTGCGTAATAATCAAGAAACTTTACTGCCGTACCATGAGTGTAGCAGGCGCGATGATATGACACAGCACCTGAAAAAATATCGAAACACTTTGGTTTTTTTTTTTTTGGAGAAATGCTAATGGTCTTATCCACTTCAATGATGTATGCTAAGCTATGCTAAAAGTGTTACCGCCAGAACCGGAGCTCAGCTGAATGGATTCGAAAACGGTAAAACTCAACAGTTTAACTCTGGGGGAGTTGTAAAATGAGCCTATTTCCAAAAAAAACGTGGAGTATTCCTTTAAAATTTAAGCGCAGGAAGACGTGAAAGAGAACTCAATTCGGTACTTACACAGTTTTGAGCACACACATCCGAAAAGCACACGTAGAAAGCCGAGTCTCAAACAGCGCGCGAATACTGAATTATGTATTCATGTCTTCTTGGGCTTGAAATGACAAATTCACACAAAATTATGTCAAGACGCCCGTATTGGAGAGTATCCACATAAACTTAGTCTGTTTTGCCTTAAGTGAATGTAAAGCATTGAGAAATAAAACGTGTATCTTTGTATTGGATCTGTGCATTAGGTCTTAAAGTGACAGCAGCATACTACACCTGCTGCTGTCTGAGTTTTTAAAGGTTAATCAAATAAGAAAAGACAAATAAAAAATCCCTTACTGTTACTTTAATGAGGATTAATCCATATTTAATGTATATTTTACATTTGACTACTTTATTCAATTTCTGTACCTGAAAATTATTGCTACAATGTAGAAAAAAAATGTTCATGATTTGTAATCACATTTTATTCTTTTGTCAAATAAACTTAAATAATTTAAGTATTTCATACATGTTCAGATAAAATAATATTTTGAGTTTCTGAAGATCAAATCAATCTCCTTCATTGTATTAACTCAATTTTTCTACTTTAATGAATTAAAAATTAAGGCAACCAGGATACTTCATTTTTTAAGTTAAACCAACAATATTTTTTTACAGTGTAGACAATGTGATGTGGTGTGATGTAATGATATAATAAAAATGAGTTTGTACCATTTATAAAACCAATTTTTACTGGGTATGTCATTGGCCCATTACACATTATCTTCTTTAACACACATTCAGCTCAGTATGTACAGTAAGCACACACACATAAACTTTGTACAGATTATTGTGTCACCGAGAGACTTCAGGAAAGGTCATAAGAGTGTTGTTTGTCTGCTGCTGCACAGCACATATTTATCTTTACTCATTCAGGCATGAGGGAGGATGTGACTGTGACTGTGACTCACCACAAACTATACGTGCTGCAGCACAAGTGTGAGCAGTTTGAATGGAAGTCTATAGGAGAGCACGTGGAGAGTGGCACGTCGTTCCCTATAGTTCAGTCTGCGACGGGATCCCTAGTCATATGATGTGACTCACTTGCATCCTGTTTTACTCCCTTATGTTAACTTCCTGTACCAAAACCTTTATTTTGATTGCTTTCTAGGAATGGCTTTGACACAGCAGTTTTAGAAGTCCAAATACAGACTTTGTGAACATAAAAAAAAGTTCTTCTCTGTAAAACAGAAGTTGTGGTCAACCTAATTGTAAAAAAAGCATGCTATTAATGTTGTAACACTCATGCTTTTGAACCTTAAAATGAACCATTTCTATTTTTTTCTATGGAATATTGCAGTTTTTATTTTAAATTATTTATTATTTATTAAATTATACATTATAAAAAAAATTTAATTAATTAAAAAAGTACCCTTGTTTAGTCAAAATAACTTCCCCTCCCTCTTGCAGCGACATCTCTTCTCTGATGATGTGGTTACTGACGTGACGACGGGACAACCTGTCACTCACGTGAGATCGACCAATAGCAAACCACTACCATCCAATCATCAAATCAATTCCCCACGGACAAAATCAAGACCCGCCCTAAACGTTTTCTAATTTGAGAAGCCTTTTCACTCAGATATACATCACAATAGGGGAGAAATTACTATCGCATTTCTTCAGTTTCATGCTGACTATAAAGTTGAGGTAAGTATATAAATGATATATTATCAGGAATAATATTATTTGGAATAATTGCGGAATAATTGGAAAATCTAAACCAGCATATTAGATTGATTTCTGAAGGAACATATGTGATGAGGCTAAAAACTCAGCTTTGCATCACAGGAATAAATTACATTTTAAACTATATTCAAACAGAAAACAGTTATTTGTAATCGCTAATCTTAATTATTACTAGGGTTGGGTATCGTTTGAATTTGAACGATTCTGATTCCGATTCCTTGTTTCGATTCCGGTTCCCAACGATTCTCAATTCCGATTCTTTTAATAGGCAGGGTCAAAAAAGTTTAGCTAACCTTGCTAACCAAACCAAATACTCCTTTTGTCACAATTTTTGCATTTTGCCGACATTTTGTTATTTTTAGAAAAGTGAAGCCACACTTAGGACCGCCGACGTAAGCTACTCATGTTCGACTCGCGCGGTTATGACAACACTTCCGGTAGTCGCTTCTTCATTGGTGTTGTTCAGCGGTTTCTTCTTCCGGTCGGCGGACTGTGAATATCGAAACTAGGAATCGAAATTTGAACTTTTGAACGATTCCGGGAAAAATGAAAAGTTAGTCCCGGTTCCAATCGATACTCGATTCTCGACACCCAACCCTAATTATTACAAACTTTATTATTACAAACAGCAGTGTACCTCAAATGTAGCATGTCGAGTACTTTTCCCAAGCAAACAAACTTACAATTTATGCTTGGCAGAAAAATGTTGAAAAAAACAAAAACAGACACACACACACACTGGCATTTAAAGAGGGACCAGAGCCATGTGACCAATATATCATTGAGACTTAGGGTTGAGCTCTTTTCATTTGAAACGGAAAGGAACGAGCCAGAACACCCAAGCAACCTCTTAGCAACCACCCAGAACACCTTAGCAACCATCCAGAGCATCCTAGAGGTGTAATTACGTTTTTACAGACAAGAACTACTTTTAGTTACTTTTCTTGTTACCTTTATTGCAATAATGCATCCTATCTCAGTTGTTTGTTAGATTGTTCACCCAAAAATAAAAATTGTCATCATTTACTTAACCTCAGTTTCTTCCAAACTTTTATGAAGTCCCTTCTTCTGAATATATTTTATGAAACGTTGGTTACCAAACATTTCCATAGTATTTTTTTTCCCTACGATTGAAGTCAATGGCTACCGTCAACTGTTTGATTGCCAACATTCTTTAAAGCTACACTGTGTAACTCTTTTAGTTTATTCTTAACTAAAAACTTAGTTCTTTCAAAAATATATGTGCTCATTAATGTATATTTACTTCGTTCAAGTAATAAAGTATTCTCGTGAGTGTATAATATGCCATTGAAAATACATACGGGTAAGGGGTCCTAATGTCGGTCGCCATGTTGCCCCTCCATCTTGAAAGTACATTAGCCCAAGAGGGACATACCCGTTAATTCAAGCTTCGCCTTTCGCGTTTACGTTTGAGTTAACACTCATGGACGAGGTCGAACTGGAAGCCATGTTAATCTTGGACTACATTGGCCACCGTAGGAGTTAAAACGAAATCGGAATTGAGAGAAACAGAAACTAATATTCACTGGATGGTCATATACCTTTTCACCACTAGATGGGGGTAAAAATCACACAGTGTAGCTTTAAAATATCTTTTTGTGTTCAACAGAAGACAGAAACTCATACAGGTTTGGAACAACATGAGGGTACTATATGTAAATGATGACACACTTTTCATTTTTGGGCAAAAACCAAACCTGAATCCTGCGGTCTCCTCCTGTTTACCTGGCCTCATGGGAAGGTGTCCTAGGGAAGCTGCACTTGTTCAACATGGGAATGATGCACTTCACAACTTCCCAGCACATTTATTTCTGCAGCTTTCACAGAGCATTGTGTAACTTCATCTGACTGCAAAGTCAGATATCACTCACTGAACGCTCTTTTCCCAAGAAAAACAATTTCGCACAGTGGGTCTCCTGCTCTAGAGTTCACATGGAGCAGTGGCAAAACAACTGCAGACAAATGAGGAAAAGAAATGAAATCAGCAGGTGGTTCACCTAGACTTAAAAAATAGATGGTGCGAGACCCCAGAGTGCCTTGCAGACGATTATCACAGGACTCATTTGAATGAGCAGATAACAAGTTTACTTTAAAGGAATCGTTCACCCAGAAACTGTTGTGAACTTCACTATATCTGCTATAAGTATTTTCTGTGGAACTGTTAATAGTATATGATTTCACAAATAGTTTGTTTTTTAATATAAAAACGTCAACACAATGTAACGTACTTGCTCTGACACTCGATTTGGAAGAAGAGATATGCTTGTTGTTGTCATCTGTTATTGCTGTACAAGGAGAATGTAGGAAATCATAGTAAAATAGGCCTATATCATTTCCTGAAAAGGCTGTTGACTATCTATCTATCTATCTATCTATCTATCTATCTATCTATCTATCTATCTATCTATCTATCTATCTATCTATCCATCCATCCATCCATCCATCCATCCATCCATCCATCCATCCATCCATCCATCCATCCATCCATCCATCCATCCATCCATCCATCCATCCATCCATCCATCCATATATCCATTTATCCATCTATCCATCTATCCAACTATGCATCCATCCATCCATCCATCCATCCATCCATCCATCCATCCATCCATCCATCCATCCATCCATCCTATCTATCCATTTATCCATCTATCCATCTATCCAACTATGCATCCATCCATCCATCCATCCATCCATCCATCCATCCATCCATCCATCCATCCATCCATCCATCCATCCATCCATCCATCCATCCATCCATATATATACACATATATACATACAGTAATATGTGTGTAGTGTGTATAATTATTTTGAATATATAAATACACACACATGCATGTATATATATTTAAGAAATATTTGCTTTAAATTATTTAAATTATTCCCTTTAAATTATTTATTTATACATAATTTATATTAAAATTAAATATTAATATTTTATACATTAATAACACATTTTTCTTAAATATAGACATGCACATGTATGAATTCTTATATACAAAATAATTATACACACTACACACACATATATTATGTGTGTAGTGTGTATAATTATTTTGAATATATAAATACATACACATGCATGTATATATATTTAAGAAATATTTGCTTTAAATTATTTTAATTATTCCCTTTAAATTATTTATTTATACATAATTTATATTAAAATTAAATATTAATATTTTATACATTAATAACACATTTTTCTTAAATATAGACATGCACGTGTATGAATTCTTATATACAAAATAATTATACACAGTACACACACATATATTATGTAAACACCAACTTTTATTTTGGATGCGATTAATCGATATATGCGAGATATATGTATATATGTGTATATATATATATATATATATATATACATATATCTCGCATATATCGATTAATCGTATATATATATATATATATATATATATATATAAGGAATTCTGATTTTTTTTTCTACATTGATGATAATAATCCTAAACTTTTCTAGAGCAGCAAATTTGAATGATTTCTGAAGAATCATGACACAAAAGGCATTCAGCTTTGCATCACAGGAATACATAATAATAATGTAATAACATTTCACAATATTACTGTTTTT
This sequence comes from Cyprinella venusta, assembly GCA_038021265.1. Taxonomy (NCBI): domain Eukaryota; kingdom Metazoa; phylum Chordata; class Actinopteri; order Cypriniformes; family Leuciscidae; genus Cyprinella; species Cyprinella venusta. Next base: position 5,494,731 of record CM075864.1, on the reverse strand, counting down.
TTAAATAAAATAAATACAGCCTTGGTGCGCATAAGACACTTAACAAATCTTACTGATCCCAAACTTTTGAACGGCAGTGTGTTTATATACATAATGTTCTTTAAACGGATATAATAAACAGAACAAGTAAGTAAGTGGCTCATCTCCTCGTGTCATTAACTCAGCTTAACTTAACGTAAGAACCACACATTCCACAGGCGAAAGAAATTCGCATGGGTTTCAAATGGGTCGGTAGATGATGAAAAGACTTCAGGATTTTCATGTGAACTATTGACTTAATTGAATGATTACAGAGCACCTTCAAAACGCCTGCAGAATGGATGTGCAAAGCTAAGATCTGCTTCCCTTCACCCCCAGCACAGCATAACACAAATGTGTGACTGACAGGCTGAGTAAGTGTTTGCAAGGGCCCCCCGCCGATAAAGCTGGCCCATAACCCCGCGGCTCAGGAAATGACTGGGATGCCATAGTGCATCTCCACTTCAGAGCATGCCAGACCTCTGCTGGGCTTGCACAACATTCAGCACCAGAACCCGCCACAGCTGGACATAGCAGGAGAAGACAACATTCAGTAAATTAGGCTTATTAATGGTCTGGTTTTAAACATGATAAGGTCTATCATTCATAGCCTGGCGAGATAAAGACAGTACAGTTCAAGAGCACTGACTCCGGCACCATTCTTTCTAAAGTTGTCATCATTAGCAAACATCCGAAGAATTGAAAACAAATATTTGTTAACAGATTTTCCGAGAAGTTGCATAAAATCAGGCTAGCTCCACTGGGAGGGATGTGGTACCACGGCTCTGTCTTCATCTGTCACACACGCCGATCTCAAACAGATGAACCCGCAGTCCAGGCGCCTGAGATCATATGCGCACACACACATGCTTTGATGACAAGATTATGAGAAACACTTCGGAAGAAACAATAAATGTCGTCTCGCATTTAAACAAAAGCAGCGTGATGATTCAGGGAAGTGGGAGCGGATGTCACAAGCGTGTTTTCTGGTTTGCTACTATTACAATACTATAATACTATATATGCTACTATAATTCACTCAACCCCCTTTCATCCAAGATGTCCATGTCTTTCTTTCTTCAGTCGAAAAGAAATTAAGGTTTTTGATGAAAACATTCCAGCATTTTCTCCATATAATGGACTTCAATGGGAACCAAACGGTTCAAGGTCCAAAAGACAGTTTCAGTGCAAACTGTTGAAAGGTCTTTAAACGATTCAAGACGATGAATAAGGGTCTTATCAAGCGAAAAGTTACATTTTTTAAAAAAAAAAGTTCAAGTTTTATAAGCTCAAATGCTTGCCTTGCTCTTTTCTGTGATGCACGTTCGTGACTCTCCTGTTCGAACCCGTTCATCAAAATGAACGAATATTTTTCCGAGTCATTTGGTTCATTCAACGAACGAAATGAATGAAATAACTCGAAAAAAAGATTTGTTCATTTTGCTAGATTAGACCCTTATTCATTGTCTGGTGTCGTTTAAAGCCCATTAAAGCTGCACTAAATCTCTCATTTGGTTCCCATGTAAGTCCATTATATGTAGAAAAAACCCTGGAATGTTTTCATCAAAAACCTTCATTTCTTTTCGACTGAAGAAAGAAAGACATGGACATCTTGGATGACATTGAATTATCAGCAAATGTTTTTTGAAAAGCGAACTACTCCTTTAAGAATTTCCATATCTTGATGTTTTACTTCACAAAACAAATCAAACTTTTGTGAATTAATCTGATTAATCATCACTAATCCTGGTGCTTTTCTTAAAGACAATTAAAAAATACATATAACTTGTTTTTTAACCTTTAAATTGAATTAATCTGATTCATGTATTAATAATTAATAGCCTAAATCTCAAACCTTTGAAAAGTGCATGTTTTTGGACATGATATCTAATGTCTAAACTACAAAAATGTGAATTTGTGCTAAATACAGGAGTCTAAAGCGTTTTGATCTTGACCACTTCTGACCAGTTCAAGAGATAGTGGAAAAACACATTGGATCGAATTGTTTTCATAGTGTAATATAAGTTAGCGGGCACGTTCACATTAGTAACGTGGTGTGACTGAACTAAAACATTGAACTAGGTGGTGTTATAATCAAATATCTTTAGTATTGATGTTCACTTTGCAGTGTAGAACATTTTAGGTTCAATTTCCAGCAATATTATCGATTTAACTGCAGTGACACTATCATATGAGAATAAAATTCAAACTACTTTGGGCTGGCCGCCAGTGGCCGGATAATGACACTAAATTTGCTACATCGATATTGTTAATAAATGGTAAATGGACTGCATTTATAGCAAGATGTCCACATCTTTTTTTCTTCAGTCGAAAAGAAATGAAGGTTTTTGATGAAAACATTCCAGGATTTTTCTCCATATAATGCACTTCAATGGGAACCAAACGGTTCGAGGTCCAAATGAGAGTTTCAGTGCAGCTTCAAAGGGCTTTAAACGACACCAGACAATGAATAAGGGTCTCATCTAGCAAAATGAACAAATCTTTTTTCGAGTCATTTCGTTCATTTCGTTCGTTGAATGAACCAAATGACTCAAAAAAAGATTTGTTCATTTTGATGAACGAGTTCAAACGGGAGAGTCACGAACGCTCATCACAGAACAGAGTAAGGCGAGCATTTGTGCTTATAAAACTTAAACTTTTTTATTTATTTTTGAAATGGCCGATCGTTCGCTTGATAAGACCCTTATTCATCGTCTGGAATCGTTTAAAGCCCTTTGAAGCTGCAATGAAACTGTCTATTGGACCTTGAACCATTTGGTTCCCATTGAAGTCCATTATATGGAGAAAAATCCTGGAATGTTTTCATCAAAAACCTTAATTTCACATGGACATCTTGGATGACATGGGGGTGAGTAAATTATCAGCAAAAGTTTTTTTTTTTTTTTTTTTTAAGTGAACTACTCCTTTAAATTGAACATTCTAGATTGTTGCATCAGAACCATGATTTCAAACAAGCATATGACACAATTTCTCTGAGGCATTAAAAACATCAGTGTGCGTGTGTCTGTGCGATTATTTCTCCAGCTATTCTTAGCGCAGATGTAGTAACAAAAAACATAACTTGAATAATCACTGGCGTCACTGCTGTATGTTGCAGCTCTTCATCGAAGGCGATGAGAGCACCCGCAGTGTAATATGAAAGCAATTAGGGTGTCCAGGCAATCTGCTATTTTTGTTTGTCTTACAGCTCATCTGAGACAAATCCATTGACCTCGGCGCCACATACGAGACAAACTATCCCGAAAATGCGGAGCTCTTTTATAACGCTTGTTGCCTTTGCACAATAATGCAGTGCAAAGAGCAGTGCTACATTACCATAAACATGCAACAGGACAATAATTAAAAAATTCTTGCAATGCTTTCCCTGATCTTGTGAGCAAGGTTATCAAATAACTAGGCTAAACTCACATTATTTGCTCTGTAATGCAAGCTTTGTTCTTCGAAAACACGCATACCTATCAGGAACCTCAAATTTATGTGAGCTACCCAACAAATCGCAAATACAAAGTTTTAAAGAGTTATGTCCTAAATAAAACCAAACGAAACAAAAAAAGTTTCCAACGGTACGGTAGTAACACCATTGATATGATATGATCTCTGCTATTTCCAATGAGAAACTGCACTCTAAAAAAATGCTGGGTTGTTTTAACCCAATTTTGGGTCAAATATGGACAAACTCAGCCATTGGGTTACATTTTTAAATGACATTTTTAGCCCATTGTTTGAGTTTGTCCATATTTGACCCAAAATTGGGTTAAAACAACATTTTTTAGAGTGCAACACTATATTTTACGGTGACATAAGCCTCGTGCAGACTGTCAGTCCGAGTTCGATATTTCTGCACATCCGGTTGGAAATCCTATCATATGTAGCAAACGTGAACGGCAAAAATAAAAATTGCATGAAATGGGATTTTTACAAATCAGTTTTGAGCTACATTCATATGTGCTTTGAAAATCAAAGCACATTTCTGGAAATCCATTCCAGACTGTTCTAATGGGATTTTGTGTGATTTACGTCACTTACTAACGCCATGTACAACTTAAAAATGTCAGATGTTTTTATAGGAAACATGCTGAAAGATCTTGTCCAAAAAATGATGCACCACTTGATGTAAATAACACCACAACATTTGAAGAGTTCAGATGCAAAAGCCTCTAAGTGCCATTTGAAATTTTCTTCTAAAATGACCATTTTATCAAGCTTGTATATTTAAACTCAGTAATTTCACTTAAATGGCAATGGAGATTACCTATTAATTGTCATTTAAGTGAAATTACCGAACTTAAATATACAAGCTTGATAAAAATGGTCATTTTAGAAGAAAATTTCAAATGGCATTTAGAGGCTTTTGCATCTGAACTCTTCATATATTTCCATCAAGAGCTGCATCAGTTTTTAGTGAAGATCTTGTATTGACAATGCAAGAGTCCAGCACTCTGTAAAGTCTCCTCCAGCACTACCCAAGACTTTCAATGAATTTAAGGTCCGGACTCAGATGGGCCAATTTATGTGCGAAAATTAATCTTCACGCTCCTCACAACCATTCTTTCACAATTTGAGTCCGATGACTGATTGTCATTCTGGGATATGGCCATGATGAATGAATGAAAAGCTACAGTACACACTCCATCAGTTAGAGTTATAAGAACTGTTGCCAAACATATAACATGCTAGAAAAATAATAATCTCAGCAATAATGATCCAATCATAGACTCTAAAGCATTTGCCTATTTAAAGGGATAGTTCACTTTGAAATAAATTTTTGGTATGTTTTAGCTTACCTCAAGGGCGTCCAAGATGTAGGTGTCTTTGTTTCCGCAGTATTTTCAATTTTGATATTTTTAGGTCAAACCGTTGTTATCTGTCAGTCATATAATGGAGGTCTATGGTCACCACCTCAAAGAGCATGCACAGAGAAGTCCAAATTAAACATGATTTAATGACTCGTAAATGTAAGTACACATTGATGGCCTAAGACACAAAACGAGCGGTTTGTGTAAGAAAACTAACAGTATTTATATCGTTTATATCGAGGGCGCTTCTATCTGCGCAAACGCCGGAAAGCACCAAAAGTGATCTCTAGCGCGTGTACGTCACTCATTGTTTACACAGAGATTTCGGAAGTTTTACCTTTCACTGTGAAGATCTAAACATATTTAGATATACAGGAAATCGCAATGGATGACGATTTCGTTACAGACAACGTCGAATTTTTTTTCGCAACCGCGCGAGGGATCACTTCCGGCACTTTCCAGAGCTTGCGCAGACCAAAGCGCCCATGCCTTAAGATCACTTGGACGTGGTTGTGGTTACAAGAGGTAAAAACGATATAAATACTGTTTGTTTTCTCACACGAACCGCTCGTTTCATGTCTTAGGCCATCAATGTGTACTTACATTTACGAGTCAATAAATCATGTTTAATTTGGACTTCTCTGTGCATGCTCTTTGAGGTGGTGACCATAGAGACCTGCATTATATGACTGAGACAAGAACGGTTTGACCTAAAAATATCAAAATTGAAACAAGTGTGGAAACAAAGACATCTACATCTTAGATGCCCTTGAGGTAAGCTAAAACATATCAAAAAATTATTTCAATGTGAAATATCCCTTTAAATCCAAACAGCAACTTTTTAAGTCCAGGCAGTGTATTGTATTGTATTGTAATAGAATAAGTGGCTAATTTCCTTGTCTGTGTCATACATTCAACTATGTTGAATTAAAAAAACAGAAACAACACAGCACATTTCAAGCAGGTTTAGAAGAGGAGATCAATGACAATCAGACACGGATTGTCCATATAATGCTTACCTTCTCCGCTGTTACTCAGACTTCTACATAATAAAGCTTGTCATTTTCATCCCTGTTTCATGTCAAGTTGTTGCCCGTGGTGCCAAACAACCTTTGCCCTTGACACAGTCTCCGGAGGGAGGTCTACATGAAAACACTCTTGCTTGGGCCCAGCATGCTTGTTTCTGTCTCTCATCTTGATTAACAGACTCTGATAGCACGTGCGTTTCATCTTTTGAGAGCTGCTCCACATATGCATCCCATCTCTCAATGCAAAACAATACATTACAGACCGACGTACAGCTTAGCTATCAGATGACAACTACATAAAAATATTTCCCTCCATTGGTTTTGAACTTTTTATAACTTTTTATAACTTTTACTCTTCTCGTCTGCACATGTTGACATCCACGGCCCAAGCTGGTCTGTATTATTTTGATGAAAGCATGCTGGGAATGTCCAGTGACTCTATAAAAGTGGCTTGCTTTTTAAACAACACAGCATCACTAAAATCCCCCCGAACCACACCGACGTGAAGTTGTAAAACACAAGGAACTACCAGCAGGACCCTAGATTAATGGCAATGTGACAGGTTATAAAGGAATGTGATGGACTAACACACAATAAGTCATGAAGCGCTGTGACAAGAAAGAGACACAACTTCCCATAAATCAAGCGAACCTCTTACAGGAAGCTGCAGACCTATAGATCAGTGAGCTGTTCGAAGTTGTGACAAACAATAATACCTTTCTGAACTAAAGCAGTATTATTTCCTTTGGTAAAATAAAAGAGTGCAATAAGTCACACTGGCTGTAAGTGCTGGCGGAAATATTCTGGAAAAATCTGGAACTTGCAAATGAAAAGGTTCATGTCGATTTTCCTTGTCAGAGATGTTTGTTTAACACTAAATCTGCTGTTCCCTTTCTAAAAAGACTCCAGGCATTGCATTTAATTAATAACCTACTTTACGTCACAGATGCTATCAGGAGGCCCCATCGGCAGTATTTTAAAGGGAGAACAAAGAGCTGCTGATTTCCCCTAAATGGCCGTTTGTGGTGTACACTTAATATACATTTTAGGAGACCCTTTCCACGACACGCATAACATTCTTCATCGCCCACAAACCTGCACTTTAACTCCATCTCATCCATCCATCTACTAAAAATGTATAAAATATTTGAAAAAATATAATATTTTTACAAAAATTACACGAAGTTTTAGTACCATATAGGGCTGGACCCGAATATACGAATATTTGAATATTCAAATATTCGAATTTCCGAACATTCGTTCAGTGGGTTGGTATTCCATTTGAAAATGTGACATTCGAATATTCGTCTTTTTTTGCACAACTGCATCCCCCTCGAAACGGTTCTCATTCGCACTTGAATATATTTTACACTATAAAATCTGCTGAAATATAATAACTTCGTTATATAGCTACTTAATAAATATATTTGCTTCTTCTTGGACTACTAAAAGTGTTCCTGCAATGGGAGTATTCTCCGGCTAGAGTGTAGAACAAGCGGAGTGTGTGTGGACAGAAGTGCATGCCTGAGCTTGTATTTTGGGTTAAGCTGCGCTGCTTTGACATTGTGGAAAATAGAAAAATACAAACAAAATGTATTATACTTTTTATCCGTTATCATCAATCTAAATTATTCTACTGCGAAATATAAGAGACTTTGAGATTTTACTGGGACGTCACATCACAATTTCGTTTTTTTTTTATTTAAGTTTCGTTTTTTTCTATATTTAAATTTCGCTTTTATTTATTTTAATTTAGATTTTATTTATTTAAATGTCTTTTTTATTTATTTAAATTTAGGTTTTATTTTTTATTTAGTTAAATTTCGTTTTTATTTATTTAAATTTCGTTTTCATTTATTTAAATTTAGGTTTTATTTTTTATTTATTTAAATATCGGTTTTATTCATTTAAATATTGTTTTTATTGATTAATCGCGATTAATCGCATCCAAAATAGAAGTTTGTGTTTACATAATATATGTGGGTGCACTAATTATTTTGTATATATATATATATATATATATATATATATATATGAAGAGTTCAGATGCAAAAGCCTCTAAATGCCATTTGAAATTTTCTTCTAAAATGATCATTTTTATCAAGCTTGTATATTTAAGTTCAGTAATTTCACTTAAATGACAATTAATAGGTAATCTTCATTGCAATTTAAGTGAAATTACTGAACTTAAATATACAAGTTTGATAAAAATGATCATTTTAGAAGAAAATTTCAAATGGCACTTAGAGGCTTTTGCATCTGAACTCTTCATATATATAAACACACACACACATGCATGTATATTTAAGATTATTTTTTTATTTATATATACATTTATTTATATTTCTATATAATATAAATTATATATAAATCTATAAACAGTATATACATGAAAATATTTCTTAAATATATACAAGCATGTGTGTGTATATATATATATATATATATATATATTTGGATGCGATTAATCGCGATTATTGTTATTATTATTATTATCATATTATAATTATTTAGTGTATATATATATATATATATATATAAAATACACACAAATGCATGTATATTTAAGAATATTTTTATTTATTTATATATAAAATATTTATATTTACATATAATAAAAATTATATATAAATCTATAAACAGTATATAATATATACAAGCATGTGTGTGTATTTATATATATATATATAAAATAATTATACACAGTGCACCCACATATATTATGTAAACCCAGACTTTTATTTTGGATACGATTAAACGCGATTAATCGTTTAATAGCCCTAAATTAAAGTAATGTTTAAAATATATTTAAAATATAAATAAATTTAGACCTTCTGAAAACGCTGCTCTGAAAAAGTCAAATCCAATGTTTCAATGTTGCAGCATTCCTGCATTCCTATATTCTCGAATTACTTGATTAACTGTTTATTTTCATTTAAGTCGCTGCCTGCGGTAACAAATCCTGCTAATATGGATGCCCACCTGTAGAGCGCAGTTCATCATGCGGATGATATGATCAAACTGCTGGTGGTCCAGAATGGCACGGTTCTGCTGGACGTGGTGGCTGAGCTCGTCGGTCAGGCACTGGCGCGCTGCTTTGCCTTTCAGGGCCCGAAGAGCCGCAGGGAGTGTCTGAAGAAACAGCAGTTTCAAGGCATTACTACAACATATGCTTTTTTAAGTGCGTACCATTCACCTAAACCAGACTGGGCCGCCCTCATCTGGACGCAGAAGCGGTTCCCTTCAATGCATGCATGCAAAGGCCGCGATCATTCCAGCTAAATCCAGCCAGTTGACCTCTGACCCATAGTTAAAATTCCAGAACGGTTGTTATTGATGAGATTTTGCGTCTAGACGAAGGCAGCACCCTCCGCTCAGGTTTACTCGGGCTGAGGTTGCGCGGAGGTGATGTCTTTACTGGCACAGAGGAGCCGTTAAACTGCTAGCACAACATTTTTACAACCGTAAAGGGATGCGAGCTTGCATTGTATAACCTCCCATTTAAATTCAATGTGTGCAGGTAGCTGGCTGCCATTCCAATGCAAACACACCGGGGATAGATCTCAAACGACGGCAGGCTCCAAACATTTGCTACAGGTAATTTGCACAAAGCTATTTGGACTAAAAATATGTTCGGATGTTTTAGACAACCACCAGTCATGCTTAATGTTAGAATAATATTAGCATTAGTGATAAGGGCAGGGAAATTAGAAGAATATGTGTGACTGTTTGTTCACCCCTTTCCTCCTACGCCTGTACGACTTGCAGCTGGAGAGCTTTGCTTATCGTGCTACGAAAGGCATCGCTAATGCGAGCTAATCTGCATGCTGTCTTTTTTCCAGATGTACAAGTCAATGTGTGGGTTTAATCCTCCTGTCATCACAGAAATGATTGCATCACCTTCTCGGTCTCCAGAGTCTTGTTGTCGAAGATGAAGCCGATGCACGTCCGGACCACCTCCAGTCTACGAGCGCTGTTAAACACCGAGCTGGCCTTACCCAGGATAGAGACTGCATAAAAGAGAAGAACCGTTAACAAATGAAGAGGCCATGTGTGTTATGCTCAACACAGAGTGCCATCTTAAGTGACTTGTTGCGATTTAAACAGTTTAACCCTCAGGCGCTCTTCGTTTCGGAGTCACACTTGTTATCTTCCCGGTCAAAAGTGACCGGACACCTAAAAATTAAATTTCCTCCATCCCAGTAAAACCAATTCTATTTATTTTTGTTCTATAATATTTATTCTTTGTAATTTAGTATTTTGAGACAATTTGATTGAATTTATTAATATTTATGGTCTATTTTTGCCATGAAAAAATATTTTTTTTCTATATATATATATATATATATATAATTTTTTTTTTCTTCAAAAAATTATTAATGCAGTATTTTAGTTTAATATAGAGTCTAGACCTTCAGAAAAAATATTTTTTGAAGAAAATTAGCACCATCTGGTTACAGTATAGAGAAAAAGCGTAGAATCATGGTGTAACCACTAGATGACATGTACAGCTCTCTATGGAGAGGCATGTGAATTCCCCGGATGTTTATGAACAAATTTTTTTTTGTGGATTTGAATATATAGTTAAAACAATCTCAAAAACGATTTTTTTATTTAAAAAATGTAAAAAAAAAAAATAATAATAATAAAGTAAAAATTTGTGAATTTTCCCATTCATTTCCTTCAGGGGTCATTTTAGACCAAAGACCAAATGTTTGACTATTTTTTTAAGACCACTTAGCATGCTCAGATCATGACCTAAATTTTTTTGTTTGTTCACATACATAATGCCATAAAAGTTTCGTAACATTACGATGAAGCTGTGATTTTTAAAAATTCAAAACATACTTTTTGTAATCAAAATTTATTGGTGTGTATGTGTATAAAAGTGAGTTTGTATGTGTGTGTGTGTGTTGGTGGGTGTGTCCGTTTTGCACTCTAGATGTTGTAGAGTGTCACCCCTTTCCTGCGGTGTATTTTTTTTTAGAATTGTGGCCGATTTGTAGATTGTACATACAAAAATTCAGAGAATTTTATTTTTTTTTGTCAATTTCCCATTCATTTCCTATGGGTCGGTCATTTTTGACCGAAGACCACAAGTGTGACTATTTTTTTTACGACCACTTAGCATGCTCGGATCATGACCACAATTTTTTTTTGTATTTACATACATAATGCCATATAAGTACCAAGTTTCGTAACATTCCGATGAAGCTGTGATTTTTAAAATTTCAAAACATTTTTTCGGTCAGAAATGACCGAAGAGCACCTGAAGGTTAAAGGCAAAATAAAAGACACCAATGTAAGTCAACAAGTATTGAATTAAACCACTTGTATAAGCAAAATAACCCCCTTCAAGTTGATAAAAGACCCTCTGCTTTCCTGTCAAGATATATTTTGCTTACCAAGTTAAGTCAACTTCATTTATAAAGCGCTTTTTACAATAGAGATTGTTTCCAAGCAGTTTTACAGTGATAATTGGAAATTAATGCAACAAAGATTGGTTTGGCTGTATAGCAGCTCTAAAAGAAAGTCATTGTCAAGCTTTTTCGTTGTAAAAAACATTAAATTTTCTCACTAGATTTCATGCGTTCTGGCTGTTCATTTACACGACAATGGCGTTTTGGTGGCTTGAGACGATCAGTGACAGTACGTTATGCTTATTACATAACAGTTAAAGTTATGGAAGCTTGTTTCCGCCACTGAATATAAAAATAAAATAAATAATTGTGACTTTTTATCTCACAATTCTGACTTTTTTTCTCACAATTGCGTGTTTATATCTCGCAATTCTGACTTTATTTCTCAGAATTGCAAGATAAAAAGTCAGAATTGCGTGATATAAAGTCACAATTGCGAGTTATAAAGTCAAAATTGAGTGATATAAAGTCAAAATTGCGAGATATAAAGTCAGAATTGCGAGATATAAAGTCAGAATTGCGAGTTATAAAGTCAGAATTGAGTGATATAAAGTCAGAATTGCGAGATATAAAGTCAGAATTGCGTGATATAAAGTCAGAATTGCGTGATATAAAGTCAGAATTGTGAGATATAAAGTCAGAATTGCATGATATAAAGTCGCAATTGCGAGTTATAAAGTCAAAATTGAGTGATATAAAGTCAGAATTGCGAGATATAAAGTCGCAATTGCGAGTTATAGTCAGAATTGGGTGATATAAAGTCGCAATTGCGAGTTATAAAGTCAGAATTAAGTGATATAAAGTCGCAATTGCGAGTTATAAAGTCAGAATTTAGACATATAAAGTCGCAATTCTGAGAAAAAAAGACAGAAGTGTGACTTTTTATCTCACAATTCTGACTTTTTTATTCACAATTGCGAGTTTATATGTCTAAATTCTGACATCTTTAAAACTTTTGACCGGTAGTGTAAACTGTATACACATGACCCCGTCACTCACCCACAGGGGGTCCGGCGGGCACCACACACTTCCTCTCTGGACGGGTACTGATGGGGGCGGTGTGCTGTTTGGCCAGGCCCTCCTGTATCAACTCCTCCACCCTGTCCTCCTCCAACAAGGGAAAGGGCACCATGTGCACCCGCAGGTGCGAGCCCTCGCTGGGACGAGGCACTTTCTGGAAGGCCATGTGGGGGTTGGGGTTCTCCTACAGAATGTGTGACAACACAACTGTTGAAATTCAGGATTTAGAGATGTTTTTTGTATCAGCAGCTTATTGTGTTTTTGTTTTTTCATGTAAAATGTGGAAAAAATTCACCATCACTCATCAAGAGCATAACTCTGTGAGTACTATAATCTCCATTGCGTAAATGTGCTTTATTTTGTGAGAGAAAGTTTCCAATAACAAGAGCATAATCAAGATAAACTGATCAGTATTTGAAAGATAATGTGACCTGAATATGGCCGCCCACTTGAGGTGACCCGATGTGTCATATACAACACTTTTGTAATACTTTTGGTAACACTTTATTTAAAGGGGTGTGCATGTGACATGTCATGAATATGAAGGAAGTTTTATGCATGTTTGTGACAGCTGTCATTAAGTGTCATTCACTCAGTTATGACATTTTTAATGCAAATATGACATTGTTTGACATAAACCAATACATCATAACCTGTCATGACAACTTGACATTACTAAGACAACACAACCTGTCATAAACATGACATAGCAGATTCATTATCAAACTTAAGAAACCACTGTGCTTTATGGGTTAAAATTTCATAAAACTATCAGGTGGTTGGTTTTGACATTGGCTGTCATGAAGCCATTTTAACTTTTTAATGACAAATTCAATTAGTACCACTTTAGTCGAGGTCAAGAAAATAGTCATGACACAGTTATAATGGCCTCATGACAGCCAATGTCAAAGCCAACCACATGACAGTTTAATGTAATTTTAACCCATAAAAAACAGTGGTTTCTTAAGTTTGTTAATTAATCTATGTCATGTTTATGACAGGTTGTCTTAGTAATGTCAAGGTGTCATAACAAAGACATCTCAAACAATGTCATATTCGCATTCAAAATGTCATAATTGAGCAAATGACACTTATTTCCAGTTGTCATAAACATGCATGAAACCTCCTTCATATGTCATGTCATGATTATGAAGGTGTCAAGTCAGTCTTATGCACACCCCTTCAAGTAAAGCGTTCCCAAACTTTTCAATGAGGAAAAAATGACAGAGTGGCCCTTTAAAGAAGTTCTTATGCATCAAGTGTGTCAAGAGAGAAAACTTGGCAAAAACCAAAGAGCACAACCTGAAGGACAGAACACATAAAGTGGCAGCACCCACTGAAGTTTAAACACCTGAAGGCACTGACAAGAGAGATGGCGTCATGTGCTTACGTTTTTGTAAAGTTGCTCTGATAAATCTCTCAGACGCTTCTGGAATTTGACCAGGCTCTCCTCTTCCTCCTTAAAGCGGTCTACATCTAAGGCCACCAGCTACAGAACACAAACAGATCTGTGGTTACAATGTGCACAAGAAATCAGTTTTTCCACCTGTAATTGATTTACCATTGCCCAGAACAATAGCTGGAATTTCGCTCAGCTGAGTCACGCGTGTATTATCTTCCTCTTGTGGAATGATGTTACTTAGTAGGAGAGTAAATATTTGTTCTAACAATGATTCGATCTGATTACGGTTGTTTACTGAATCCTGCCATACAGTACATGGTGAAATGGACACGGAAATCAGTGAACTGTCTTTAAATAGTATCTTATTATTAAACAGTCAATACACTTACAAAGTTCTCAATGCTTCGTTTTGCATGTGTGGACCCTCATTATGTTACTGTGTTAGTGTGGGGCTATTTTGAGCCTTGTTAGTGGTAAAAACTAGGCATTTCTTTTTACTTAGTCAATGCCCCCATTACTAGCGCCATACGGTTAACTTTTTACATACGATTATCATGAAAACAAATCTCAGAGAACGATTGACTAGGTATCAATGTTTTATTAGACCAAAGGTTCATTTTGCGCTGGAGTTCTCCTTCAAGTTCATAGTAATTAAGGCCACCTAACCTAAAGTGTGACCAACTTTTCCACTGTAATTACATGCAAATGCAACCTTAACCCTCAGGTGCTCTTCATTTCGGAGTCACACTTGTTATCTTCCCGGTCAAAAGTGACCGGACACCTAAAAATGAAACTTTCTCCATCCCAGTAAAACCAATGCAGTTTATTTTTGTTCTATAATATTTATTCTTTTTAATTTAGTATTTTGAGACAATTTAATTGAATTTATTAATATTTATGCAATATTTACGGTTTATTTTTGCCATGGAAAAATATATATATATTTTCTATATATATATATTATTTTTTTTTAAATATTAATGCAGTATTTTAGTTTAATATAGAGTCTAGGCCTTCAGAAAAAAATATATTTTTTGAAGAAAATTAGCACCATCTTGTTACAGTATAGAGAAAAGGCGTAGGACCATGGTGTAACCACTAGATGGCATGTACAGCTCTCTATGGAGAAGCATGTGAATTCCCCGGATGTTTATGAACAATTTTTTTTGTTGTTGTTGTTGGTGGATTTGAATATATAGTTGAAACAATCTCAAAAACTATTTCTTATAAAAAAAAATTGACAAAAAAACAAAAATTCACAATTTTTTTTTTCATTTTTTTTTTTTTTTTACAATTTCCCATTCATTTCCTATGGGGGTCATTTTTGACCAAAGACCACAAGTGTGACAATTTTTTCTAAGACCACTTGGCATCCTCAGATCATGACCTCAATTTTTTTTGTGTGTTCACATACATAATGCCATAAAAGTCACCAAGTTTCGCAACATTACGATGAAGCTGTGATTTTTAGAAATTCAAAACATACTTTTTGTAATCAAAATTTATTGGTGTCTATGTGTATAAAGTGTGTTTGTGTTGGTGGGTGTGTCTGTTTTGCACTCTAGATGTTGAGTGTCACCCCTTTCCTGCGGTGTGGCCGATTTGTAGATTGCACGTACAAAAATTCAGAGAATTTTTTATTTTTTTGTCAATTTCCCATTCATTTCCTATGGGTCGGTCATTTTTGAAAGAAGAGCAAGTGTGACTCATTTTTTTACGACCACTTAAATTGCTTGAATCATGACCTCAATTTTTTTGTGTGTTCACATACCCAATGCCATAAAAGTCACCAAGTTTCGTAATTTTCTGAAGAAGCTGTGATTTTTAAATATTCAAAACAGATTTCTTTAATCACAATTTATTAGTGTTTTTTGTATAAAAGTGTGTGTCTGTGTGTGTGTGTAGGGGTGGGTATGTCTGTTTTGCACTCTTGATGTTTTAGAGTGTCACCCCTTCAATGCTGAGCACTTTTTTTCAGCATCATGGCCGATTTGTAGATTGTACACACAAAAATTCTCAAAGTTTTTGTGTTTTTGTCAATTTCCCATTCATTTCCTATGGGTCGGTCATTTTTGACCGAAGACCACAAGTGTGACTATTTTTTTTACGACCACTTAGGCTGCTCGGATCATGACCTTAATTTTTTTGTGTGTTCACATACCCAATGCCATAAAAGTCACCAAGTTTCGTAACATTCAAATGGAGCTGTGATTTTTGAAAATTTTTTCAGTCAGAAATGACCGAAGAGCACCTGAGGGTTAAAAGGGATCCTAGTGTAAGCTCTGTCAAAGTAGTACCGCACCTCATCGAACAGATCACAGGCTCTGTATGGAGGTCCCCGTTCAGACACGAATCCCGCAAAGGCCATGCCATCCAACACCTTGGTCAGAAAGTCATTTTCTATCAGGCCCCGCTGGCCTAGGAAGGCAGCCTATGTATCAGAGAAAAGAAGGTCAGTGATCAAACTAAAATGGCAGCATCTGCTAAACTTCCACTTCAAAATGAGTCGCCAAGTTTGATTCAAATGGTGCAGAGAGATTGTTCTGAACAAAACAACTTCCAGAAGAAACAAAGTCTGTTATCTGCATCACCAGATCCATCAAATGAGATGGGCACACGTATATTTTAAACAGATCCCCTGCGTTAGCATTAGCCAGTAAATTTAGAGGCGTTTGGCAGGGCAAGATGCTCGGTTTCCAGACGTGAAGCATTCTTGTGCTATAATGCGAGCCATGTGGGGTGCTTTATGAGGGGTCGTATTGAGACGTTGCCACAGAGACATCGGCCGACACAAACAAAAACAGGTTGGGGGGTGAAATAACACTTGTTTGATGATTTTCATATGGCTCACTGCAGGGACAATCCGAAGGACCAAAGCGTTTTAAACAAATGAAGCGCGATACCGTCGGCTTACGTTTGCAGCGAAGCACTTCAAAGCTAAACGTGGACAGTGCTTATCTAGCGAGTTCATTGAGATTATTCTTTCATTCTCTGGCGCACACCCAAACGCACCGTGTTTATGAAAAGGCAGGTGTTTGTACAAGTGCAAGCTGCCTTGAGTTAAACAATGCTGTATTTCAAACCAGTCAAGAGTTGTTTGTACCGTACAGCATGTCCGGCAGTCTGTGTAACATGACAGGCCATCAGATTAATATTTTCTCATGTGAACTTCTTATTTCTGATTTGAGAAAACGTTTAAATCGCTTTGCTCGGAGCAAGATGGTGTGTCTTTTCTACAGAATATACAGTTTCTAATTCTACAAAATTAATAAAGAATGTGTATCCGGTGTGAAGCAACCATAGCCTAGAAGCAAAATAGCCTAAAATCTCAAAACTGACCAGTGCATGAAAAAAAAAAAACAATGGGTTTTGCCAGTAGTGTATTGCTTTAAAATTTTGATTTTAAAAGACTAGACATTTAGCATAAGCACTGTATGGCCTACTTTCATTATATCGTAGCATTTTTTCATAAGCTTGAAAGCATCCTATTCATTAAGTAGGGCTGTCAAACGATTAATCGTAATTAATCGCATCCAAAATAAAAGTTTGTGTTTACATAATATATGTGAGTGCACTGTGTATAATTATTTTGTGTGTATATATATATATATATATATATACACAAAATAATTTGTGTATATAAATATAAATATATATATATATGCAAAATAATATATATATATATATATATATATATATATATATATTAGGGCTGTCAAAGCGATTAATCGCATCCAAAATAAAAGTTTGTGTTTGCATAATATATGTGGGTGCACTGTGTATAATTATTATATATATGTAAATACACACACATGAATGTATATTTAAGAAAAAAAATATTTTCTTATAAAATAATAAAAATATAAAATAACAAAATAATAATATTTTATAATAATAATAATAATAATAAAAAAATTAATAAAACATTTATAATTATATATAATATAAATTATATATAAATCTATATACAGTATATACATGAAAATATTTCTTAAATATATACAAGCATGTGTGTGTATTTATATACCGTATATATATAAAATAATTGGTAACACTTTACAATAAGGTTCATTTATTAAACATTAGTTAATGTATTAACTAACATAAACTAACCATGAGCAATACATTTGTAACAGTATTTGTTAATCTTCGTTGATGTTAGTTAATAAAAATAAAGCTGTTTATTGTTTGTTCATGTTAGTTCACGGTGCATTAACTAATGTTAACAAGATTTTAATAAAGTATTAGTAAATATTGAAATCAACGTTTACAAAGATGAATAAATGCTGTATAAGTGATGTTCATCATTAGTTCATGCTAACTAATGTAGTTTACTAATGTTAACTAATGAACCTTATTGTAAAGTGTTACCAAATAATTATACACAGTGCACCTACATATATTATGTAAACACAAACTTTTATTTTGGATGCGATTAATCGCGATTAATCGTTTGACAGCCCTAATAAATACATTTGCATTTTTGAGAGAACTACTCTTTTTACAGATCATTAAAATCCCACATTTAGAAATTAATGTAACACTGGTAAACTACTTAAAGAATATCTTGTGTGTTTTATCCTGTAAATGTGTCCACAGACCCCTGCAGAACCGTAATAGACCCCTTGTTGAAAACCCTGGACATAATTAGTAAGAAGATCCTTCTCGTACAGTCATTACGCAAGCATTTGAGACAGCCTTTGCTGGAATGATCTGGCATGATGACAGTAATTGCTCCTAATCGCTCGTGGGCTGATGGGACCATTTACTCTGCAAACGCGTTATAACACCATAAAGTTGCCGATCGGCGCCCTCCTCTCACCTTGTGAAAGTGAATCACAGGTTCAGAATGGATGCGAATGAGCTGCAGACAGGACCGGTAGCCCTGGAAGAGTTGTGCAAACAAGCGCAGGAAGACCGCTCTCACCTCCTTATCCTGTCAAACACAAGAAAGCCAGAATAGAAGGGACTGAGAATCATTCCAGGCGAACGTATGAGGATGGAATGAGTCAGTGTGAACATTTTCTCGTCTCAAAATAAACTGCGTACGTGATGGGAGTTCAAACTCCTTTAACAAAAAGATATTTCTTGCCCCCCGAAGACTGACTGACTCCCGTGTCGGCCATATGTGTGTCGGCAACTTTAACGTGTTATTTTGCGAGATTGTAAAAGCGAAAAATAGACATATAAGGCTTTTACCAGCAGTTTGAGGTTGGATGGAGCAGAACGAGGGGGTGGGAAGGCATTATCTGCTCCTTCCAGATCTGGATGCAAAACCTGAAGACAAAGAACGTATTTACAGTGAGGAAATATCTGTGGGAACAAGACGAATGGTGCAAATATAGCTTATGGAATGTCTCTAGTCACAATCATCTTTCAATTCTGTGTAAAACAAACAAACAAACAAACAAACACGTTTATGTTGAAAATGGAGATTAGCTGCTGAGGAAAAATTATGTAATGTGTTAATTTAAAGGTGAAGTGTAAATGATTTATGCACCACTAGCAAAAGCAAACAGTTATAGCATATAAATAATCGCATCCAAAATTAAAGTTGGTGTTTACATAATATATGTGTGTGTAGTGTGTATAATTATACTGTATATATAAATACATGCGTGTATATATTTAAGAAAATTTTACATGTATATACTGTGTATATATATATATATATATATATATACACATCATTTATATTAAATATAAATATTAATATTTGATATACTAGTAATAACTTTTTTCTTAAATATATACATGCATGTGTATGAATTTTTTATAGAAAAAATAATTATACACAGCACACACACATATATTATGTAATCACAAACTTGTTGCCCAGCCCTAATATCAATATAAATATAAATATATATTTATATATATATATATATATATATTAGGGCTGTCAAACGATTCATCGCGATTAATCGCATCCAAAATAAAAGTTTGTGTTTACATAATATATGTGGTTGCACTGTATATAATTATTATATATATATATATATATATATATATATATATATATATATATATATATATATATATATATATATATATATATAAATACACACACATGCATGTATATTTAAGAAAAATATATTATTTATATATTAAATATTTATATTTATATACAATATAACTTATATACAAATATACAGTATATACATGAAAATATTTCTTAAATATATACAAGCATGTGTGTATATATATATATATATATATAATAATTATACACAGTGCAACCACATATATTATGTAGACACAAACTTTTATTTTGGATGCGATTAATCGCGATTAATCGTTTGACAGCCCTAATATATATATATATATATATATATATATATATATATATATATATATATATATATATATATATATATATATATACTTCCTCTTAGAGGAACCTAATACCCTAATATCATAGTGGCCAGGTTTGCACCAGAATATATATATATATATTCTGGTGCAAACCTGCTGGCCCCTATGATATTAGGGTATTAGGTTTCTAAGAGGAAGTTTATTGGCCCCAGTTAAAAAATCCCAGTCCCAAGTATTTATGATCTGGCTCAAGTCCTAACTTATCTTCATATACCTGCTGTCAGATGAAAAACACATACTGTATCTCCAAAAATGTTAATTTTGGAAAAGCTCTTTATCATAAAAAAATCTTACAAAATGAATCAAAATGATTTAGTCACCTTCAGCAAAATCTATCATAAAATATCAGTTAGATATTTCAATTGAACTTTTTTAATTGGGGTTCAATGGCTCATGTTTCCAGTACTCAGTTGGTTGATTATTGATTGTTGTAGAATTAATTATATATATATATATAGAAGTAGTTTATGTGTTAAGCCCATAAAACTGATTTTGATGTAAAATAATAAGAAATGCACAATTTCTTATTGTGATGCACAATTCAAATAGTAGGAATACAGTCTTCAGTAAAAGCGACAATATCAAAAACAATTTCAAATTACATTACACTATATAAATACTAACACTGTACATGTATTGATATATCAACTTAAATGCAAACCAAGTTGCACATTTTTTTTTTTTTTTTTTTTTTTACCATGGACAGTGCTTTTTGAGTATTGTGCAACAAGGGTTCGGGAAGCTGGGAGAGGTGTATACACTCCGGGATTTTTATCGTTCCTCCATCAAGGTCAGCAATGATCACATCGAGCTGTGAACAGAAACCAAAATGAGTGATATTAGCAAATGAGTCACGGAGAACAGCATCTGATTATTGAAAAATGTCTTGTGCTCACCAGCTCTTGGATCTCGCTCTGGAACATGGAATGCACTCCGATGATGAAGGGTGTAGGCGAACTCAACACCTCCAGCAGTCGAGATGGGAGGACGGGGATGTAGGGGTAGCTGTGGTCCAAATGAGAGTTAGGCAACCGCAGATGTTAACATCAGACTGTTCTCATTACATACCAAGCATAAAAATAGTCCATACTATTGCAAAAGAGCCTAAAAATAGAACTGTTAGCAAAATTACACTCTTATCATTTGTGAAGAGTACACATTAATGTGAGTTTCATTTGATACAGCAGTGTCCTAGTTTTTACGCAACGCACTTGGATTGAACTGGATCAGCTTTAACGTGATACTCCCCTTTTTTTTTTTGGAAATAGACTCATTTTACCACTCCCCCAGAGTTAAACAGTTGGGTTTTACCGTTTTCCAATCCATTCAGACGATTTTCTGATATTTAGTTGAATATCAGTAACCAGACAGTTTCTGGTCTCATTGACTTCCATAGTAGGAAAAAAATATACTATGGAAGTCAATGAGACCAGAAAATTTTGGGTTACTGATATTCTTCTAAGTATCAAAAAATCGGCTGAATACATTCGAAAACAGTAAAACCCAACTGTTTAACTGTGGGGGAGTGGTAAAATGAGCCTATTTCCAAAAAAAAGTGGAGTATCCCTTTAATCGTAGCTAATGAAAAGAGATGCTGTTATCAAGGCAACTGAAGGTCAATTATTATGGGTATATCACTAACACTGGATGTTGACCCACCTGTACTTCAGAGGAAACATGAGGGTCTCTAAGGCACGGCAGGCCTCTCCTAGTCTCTGATAGCTGGAGGAATGAAACAAAACCTTGTGCTCCGTCAGAACCGCACAAAAGAGACTAAGAACATTCTGGATTCCTGGAACACATAAACACAAAATAAATGCAAAATTACCACTTCAACATTTTGCTGAGCAACGTTTTTTCAAATGTATTCAAGAAGCGTTCCTGAAAACAGAAAGGGCTAAATATCATCCGCAACCTCATGATACGTTTATCACGACACATATATCAGAAAGCAAGCAAGCACGGCGGGTAAGATACAATCCAACAGTCTTATTTACAATCCAAAAATACTTGCGAACCAAACATAAATTTAACGACACCGAACAGACAGAACTCAAGACTTAAAGGGATACTCCAGTTTTTTTTGGAAATAGGCTCATTTTATCACTCCCCCAGTTTAAACTGTTGAGTTTTACCGTTTTCAAATCCATTCAGCCGATTTTCTGATGTTTAGAAGAATATCAGTAACAAGACAGTTTCTGGTCTCATTGACTTCAATAGTATATTTTTTTCCTACTATGGAAGTCAATAAGACCAGAAACTGTCTGATATTCATCTAAATATAAAAAAAAAATCAGCTGAATGGGTTAAAAAAAAACGGTAAAACTCAACTGTTTAACTCTGGAGGAGTTGTAAAATGAGTCTATTTCCAAAAAAGCGGAGTATCCCTTTAAATACACAGGGAAGGTAATTAATAAAAAAAAGAACCAGGTGCGTAACTCAATGAGAAACCATAGTAACAAACAAGGACGAGGACCAGAACAGAACGTGACTGCAAAATATCCAAAGCCGTAATATTATTATCTCCACATAATATCAGGGCCTGGTTTTCACAGACAGGGCATTGAATAAGCCAGGATTAGGCATTAGTTCAATTAGGACATTTAAGCTTTTATAAATGTGCCTTAGATAAATAAAAACACATTACTGGTGTGCATCTTGAGACAAAACACTGACACTGGGGAAAGATCTTAGGCAACCTAAATGTACCTCACTATATTACTATTAAATCCTAATCTAGTCATGACAAACTATATCTCGTTGGAAAAGTCTAAGACTGCTGGTTTTTGCTACAAATTATGTAAGAAGAGTAACCGATGATTTTTTTTTTTTTCCTCAAAAAAATCTGCACCATAACAGGAGATTTGACCTTGACTCACAAAAAGTTTTAGCATGAAAACTTTGGGGTTTCATGCTAAAAGTTCATAATAAAACATAAATCTCCAGTATTTTTCAATAAAAAATTATAATAAAATATTATCCTCTAAAAATTATAATATATATTATTCTCTAAAATATACGCCTACACAAAATCTCATGGGAACTTCAATTTTTGTGACATCAACTTCAAATTTGGAACATAAATTTATGGCTTTGATTTTATAGTAATTTTAGAGTAAAAACTATTTGGTAAAATATATATTTTATAGAAAATGGAAAATATATAGTAAAGTATATTTGATTTACTGTAAATTTTCACAGTAAATTTTGCTTTCACTTCAGCAATAGTCTGCTGAGTGTTTCCATATTTGGGTATATTTTCCAATGCATTCAGTTTGAATATTGCATTTTAACAGCTAAAGGGTTAAATTGAACAAAAGTGCAAATTAATTGACACATTTTGAGGACAAGCAAAAGCAAATCATTTAAAAAAAATGAAGATTAATTTTATAGCGAGTGTAAAATAAAAGAGAGATCTTGATTATTACCATTTTAAATTCAAAGCAAGAAACAAAACTCAGAATTAATTTTACGAGATGTATGACAGAACTTAATAGATGAAAAATTGATTTTTTTTTTAAAAGAAATAAAATAGATGTTCTACCATAACTAAATATATTAGATAACTAGTCCATTAATAAGGTTGCAGATTATTACCAATAATACATAAATTATAATTATATTGCTGCAGTCTACATCAAGTTTCTAGGCCGATTGCAACAGTATAATGGTTTTTTTTTTCAAATTAATCTACAAGTAAAATAATACAAATCAATATATCTCACTTATTTGGCAAGTAAAATAGCTATGAATAACCAAGATAATGTACCAATGTCATTATCAATGTGTTGAAATTGTGACTTTCTGGGCTCGTTTCCATCGTTTCACATAACTCATCGAATCTGTCGTTTAAACAACACAGAGAACCCATGCAAATAAACAACACTATCAGCGGGTGCAATTCATTAGCATATTTGTCTCTATCATGATGATGCAAAAACGCCTCAAGAATGGCAAATATGAAATAGAGACATAAATCATCCAACGGGAGTCGTCGGAAAGAGCGCGAGATAAAAGTTTACACTTCCTGTTTTTGTTTGTCATCAACATACCACTGAGACTACAAATCACACGCTCGACAGGCGGCCGTTAACAGACATATCCGCAGCGCTGTCGGGGTCAGCGTTCCCATTATGTCTGTGTCAAACTATGATACGCACCAATAAACAGGAACAAGATATGAAAAATCATATTGTCTGTCCAGTTGAGCAAATACCTGAATCCAACAATGCTTAATGTTTAGGAACACTGCATACTTGTCATTCCATTCGGCCCGTTTTAGAAACGTAACGAGTAATCGTGACCGTGTGACATGTTG
Organism: Cyprinella venusta; assembly: GCA_038021265.1. Taxonomy (NCBI): domain Eukaryota; kingdom Metazoa; phylum Chordata; class Actinopteri; order Cypriniformes; family Leuciscidae; genus Cyprinella; species Cyprinella venusta. Next base: position 5,470,333 of record CM075864.1, on the reverse strand, counting down.
AATCATCATGCTGAGTGGTTTCTAGCACGTTGCCTACAGGAATGACTACCTGCTCCTGAGCGTTTCTCTGAATCACGCTGTCGTCTCCTGCCAAATACGCATTTCATAATCTTGTTTGTGAGGCATCCAGTAAAGCTCTTCCTGACCTTGTGACATTGACTTATCTTTTGGAATGGCTGCACATTTCTGACCCATACATAGACAGGGACACAAAAAGCTGCAAACAATAAACAGCGAGGCTTATGATGGCAAACATGTTCCTTTCCTCTATTTCTCATGGTGAGACAGGCCATTCTTCAGGCCTCACTCTGATGTAACCTCTCTGAGACGAAGGAAATGTGCGCTGATGTCCTTTTGCAGGATGCGAGAGGAAACGGACGTCTACTTTGACAGACAAGTGTTCCCGTGTCCCTTATTTGATTAAGAGAACCTGTTGATCACATGAATCCATGGTGAGATGAAGATTTGCATGTGAGAACGCAGCTTATTAAAGGTCGCTAATGTTGACATACGCAGTCTAGCCAAGATGATTCACAAAGGAGAACAATGGAGAGCATAAATTATACAAAGCTCATGTAGGTCGACATGTTGTTGGGATATTACAGGCTTAGGTAACCTTAAGATCAGTCCCAGAAGAACCAGGCATCTGGGAGGATGATACATTGACATGATGCTCTTATCAGAGACCATGCACCTAGAATGGTATTTGGGGTGGTGTTTTCTCCTCTGTTAGGTCACAGACCATGGCCGTCTTACACCTCCACTTGTGAACTTTCTATTGGAGGACAAAGAGCAGGTTCTAATGATCTTGATAGGCATCCAGGGAGGTTGGTTTGTTTCTCTCAGAGCATCTTAAAACATCTTGGGAGCAAGAGATGATGTTGATATGATATGATATGATATATGATATGATATATGAAATGAGATGAGATGATATATCATTATGGCAAGCCATTTTAGCATCAAGAATTCATATCCTGGAAATGAATAAAATTTAAAACGGCTTGCCATAATATCATACGACAAATGATATGATATAATATGAGATATGTTATGAGACATGATATTGGATATATGAGATATGATATGATACATGATATATGATATGTGATATGATTGAAATTATATATATACACGTATATATATATTAGGGCTGTCAAAACGATTAATCGCGATTACTCGCATCCAAAATAAAAGTTTGTGTTTACATAATATATGGGGTGGCACTGTGTATAATTATTTTGTATATATATAAAAACACACATGCATGTATATTTAAGAAAAAAAATATTATTTATATATAAAATATTTATATTTATATTTATATATAATATAAATTATATATAAATCTATATACAGAATATACATGAAAATATTTCTTAAAAATATACAAGCATGTGTGTGTTTTTATATATCTAAAATAATTATACACAGTGCCCCCCCATATATTATGTAAACACAAACTTTTATTTTGGATGCGATTAATCGCGATTAATCGTTTTGACAGCCCTAATATATATATATATATATATATATATATATATATATATATATATATGTGATATGTGATACATGATATGATGTGATGTGATATGACATTATATTATGTTATATTATATATTATAATACATTAAACAAACTATCATTCAAAAGTTTGAGTTTAGTAAGATTTTTGTAAAGAAATTAACAACTTTATTCAGCAAGAACTGAAATTGAACTAAAACATTTATAATATTACAACAGATTTATATTTCAAACGAATGCTGTTCATTTGTTTCTAAAAATGATTAAAAAAAAATAAGTTTATTGAGCAAAAAATCTGCATATTGGAATGATTTCTGAAGCATCATGTGACTCTGAAACTTCAGCTTTTTCCCGCCACAGGAATAAATTACATTCAATAATATGTTAAAATAGAAAACAGTTGGAATAATTATATTATTACAATGTAATACTATCTTAAAATTGTAACAGTATTACAAAATATTACTGATTATTGATTTTCAGCCTTTATGATCATAAGAGACTTAATAAAAAATCTTGTATGTATATATAATCTATACATAGAACTGTATAATCTATATCAATCTATTCATCCATCTCTACATTTTCTTAATATTATTTATTTTTATGTTTGATGCGATGTGATTTTGGGGTGAAACCTGATCCAGTTCTTGACTAGCTTTATGAGGATCCCCCTTTAAGATGACAAGGCGACTGTCGCTCATATCAAAGCACTTAGAGAGATGGAGAAAAGACAAATGTCAAATGAAAACACTGCTTTAAATGTTATCAGGTTTATAAAGAGACTGAAGGGATTGTTTAGTAAGAGTACTATTAATCAGAGATCTACATAAATCCACAAAATATGAGAAACCTCAGTGAACTGTGATGAAAAACTCCACATTAGTCCACTTCTAAGTTGAATAGTTCAAGTCAAATGCTGGCCAAAATAAATCTTAATCTGACCAATCTTAAAAAATAGTTACAAAACTATGATATTATATGACATGAAATTAAACAAGGAAAAGGGTCAAACTAATTTCTCCATTTCCACCACAAGGTGAACAAAAACAATCAAGGTCTCCGAGTTCATTTGACAGATTCAGAACGCTCTGTTTGTTCAGTTTGAAAAATCGAATCTTACATGCTAACAAATGACATTAACGATGTTGTCATGGTATTATTTAGTCAGTAATAAAGTCGTGCATGCACATCTGTCCAGATGCTGCGTGTTGTGCTCCAGCTGAACGTTGGAGAGCACACACACACACACACACCATTAGTACATTCCTCTGCAGGTCACTGCAATGCAACACCATTCTTTCATTATAATAATAGTCCTAAATAAGTTTAAATGAATATAAAATAATGAATAATTTTATCTTGATAATGAGAAATGTATTTCATAAAACTTATTTTTGGTTTTTGTATTACAAAATATGACACATTTGACTAATCACTGTACCCTTTCAAAACCGTGTGTGTATTCATAGGTTGTGAAAGAACATTGAGCAGAAAGATGTGTTTTTGAGTACTTCTGCATGGAGAACGAAACATGCAGCCAGTGTGACTTCACACAAATTATTATTATCATTAGCACACTGGAAAATGGACATTTTTCTTACAAGAATAAAAACAAATTTATGCACAGGCTTTTACGTATTTCATTCTTCAATTTGAATACAACTGTTTCCATAACCAATTATCAGCATATCAATTTAAGTGGAAAAGGTGAATTTAAAAAGGAACATGAATGTCTCCCTTTTGTTTTAATGCACTCAAATTCCACTAGAGCCAGACCGATGTATCGGCCGCCCGATATTATCGGCCGATATTAGGCATTTTCCAAAATATCGGTATCGGCAGTCATAATGGCCGATAAATTAATATTTAAAAAATAAAATAAAAACGGACGAAACGCGCTTCAATCATCTCTCCTTGGCCTGTTATATTGAAAATGTATGTTTTACAATTTGCAGTATGATGTTATCCATTGCTAAATTATGGCTCATCATAGACTAGCTAACCACAAAGCTAGCTAATGCCACTATCATCAGTGGAAGACCGCTAACGTTAACATAAATGAGCTTGGAAACCACAATGAACTTTTTCTGCCTAAATAAAGTAATGATTACTGTATTTATAACTAGCATATCTCTAGTTACAGTCTCTGTATTGTAAAATGTAAGTTAGACTTGTGAGGAGTGAACATTTAGACATAGAGAAAAAGTATCAAACGTATCTTGTGCAGAAAAGTTAGCTTTTCTTTTACACGTGTGTGAAATCCAACAATATTTAAAAAAAAAAAAAAATATCGGCCGATATATCGGAATATCGGATTTTAAAACCCAAAAATATTTGTATCGGTATCGGCCTTCAAAATCCTTTTTCGGTCGGGCTCTAATTTCCACTGAGATGAACTGCACAAGTTTGTGTAATAGTGATCATGTTCTTTAGCAAGATTTGAGGAGGAAATCTAAAGAGTATCTTGTTCTTCAATAAAAGCAAAATCATCTGACCAATCTGTACAGATTTCACAATGTCACAAATGTACTTATTTGATTGTGAACGAGAGGGCGTCTCAATCAGCTCCCTAGTTCAGTGATCACTGATCAGGGAGTCGGATCTCAATTGCTAAATCCTTCCAGTGCGCTTAAAACAATTGCTCCCTAATAAGTCCCACAATGCAGTGTGAAAACCAGGGAGCCACCCTAGAAATTACTCTCTTTTAAATGTTTTAAAATACTAAAACTTACATTTCCATGGTGAAAGTAAACGTCTGATCAGTCGTAATACAAAGAATCAATTTGATTTCGAATTTTTATTTTATTTTGTTGTCCACTGTTATGACAGAGGGGGAAAAACGAAGTATATTTAAAATACCTTGACCTTTGGTGATAATATATAAGTTTTCAGCATATATACAATGTCAGGTAGAATTTATAGTTGTATTTAAGCAAAAAAAAAAAAAGTGTTTTCCCCTGTTCTCCTTATGCTCATATGACTCCTCTCTACAAAAACATGTTTACAGGAAGGGACAGTAAGCGGAACTATAAAGGACAGGAGATGTCTGCATAAATATGGAAAAGATAAAAAAAATGGGTCAGAGGCCATGTTTACACCTGGTATTAAGATGCGTTTTGGTCAATCGGATCACGATCAGGTTTAAAGGAACACTCTGACTTTTTGGGATTTTAGCTTATTCACTGTATTCCCCAGAGTTAGATAAGTCCATACATACCTTTTTCATCTCAGTGCGTGCTGTAATTCTATCTGACGCACTCACCGCTAGCCTAGCTTAGCACAAATACTGGATGTAAATGGCTACAGCTAGCATAATCCCAATAAGAGACAAAATAACACCAAAAATTTTCCTATTTACATGTTGTGATTTGTAAAGTCACAGATTATACAAAAAAACAAGGTAATATTAGACATTTACACCTGGTCTTTTCACGATCGGATAGCTAAACGCCACGTGTAAACGGCCCCATAGGTACGATGGAGGACGAAGATAAACACAGTGGAGCAATGCGAAGGTTTCATCTCTTTTGAGTGTTTGGTTTGGGTAAAAATGCAGGGTTGTTACAGAAATAAATCCGCGTTTGAAGACATTTTACGAGATATGGGGATATGTGCTCATCTTTCTTCTCCGCCGTACGAGACCAATGTTAACAAAGTTAATTTTATCTGCATCCATTGCATTTCGTGCTGTTTTACTTCCTTTTCCGGTCAGAACGTCTACATTTGGTAGTTTCAGCAGTGTATAGTGTAAATGCAAAAATCGGATATGGGTCACTTTTAAAAGATGATGTAAGCGGGTCGTCAAAAAAAAAAAATCGGATATAGTCAGAAAATCGCATTTGGGGAGTGTAAATGCAGCCTTTGTCCACTTTCGACCACTTCCAGAGGTAAGCCCCTGCCCTCGAAGAAATGAGGACAGAAGTGGTTGAAATTGGACAAAAGAGTCAGATTAAGACACCAGGTGTAAAGGGAATGTCTCTCCCTTGTTCACTTGTGATCTGATCAACCAAAACGCATCTTAAAACCAGGTGTAAACAAGACCAAAGAATAGTTAAAGCTGTATGCAAGATTGTGGCCAAAACTGGTACTGCAATCACTTTCAAATTAGGGTGTATCCCCTTCCCCATGACTCGAGGTTGCCAGATATGCTGCAGGATCCACCAGGAATGTAGCCTTCAACAACAAGCTTCCAATGGCAAGTGACGAGTCCTACACAGTGAGTTTTTTTTCCGTTAATTATTTATTTCGGACTTTGTAACAAAGTATTTCGGATTCATATCGAGTTTTCTGGGGTTTCGCAACGTTCGAATTTTTTTAATCCGACTCCGACACATTTATCTGCAGCTGTACTAACTAGAGAAGAGCTGGCAACCCGAATGCCGCAACACTACTGACTCCGTGATTGGTAGATCGGTGGAGGGGGACGCATCAGAACAAAACACAACTTGACAACATCAACATCAGTAAAGGGCTGCGACTTCACTTTTAAATAACAATATCCTGGCCGGACTACTGTTGTCAGTGATATAAGTGGAAATGAACATGATTTCTTAATTTCTAGTGACATATCAGGGAAAATGTCAGATTAATTGAAATACATTTCTTGCATACAGCTCCTTTAAGATCTTACATGGAAGAAGTACTCAACTGGCATACTCATATAAAAGTCAAAAGTACCCACCTAACTGTTGGAAGAGGAGCGCTACGCTTTTATTGCTGATTGGCAGGCTGCCGTTCAGTGGGGTCTGGATGAGCTGCCGGTCCCCCGCTCCCAATGAAAAGAGCTTCTGAGAACATCAACACAAACATTCCTGTCTGAACAAATGCATGACGTATATATAACAATCAATGAACACCAAATAACACCTCAAAGTTACTTTCATTTCCAGATCTTGGCTCTTGTATTGAAAGAAACAGCGGATGTGCATTAAACAGAGCCAATAAGATGCACATGGACTGTTTCGTGAACAGATGCGCGCTCATGTCACATTCCAAAGGGATGTTGTTAGACTCGCACTGAAAGATGAATATATATACCTCTCCTGAGGTTTGTTTATAACTTAAGCCCTGTTTGATCACCATGATGTCCCAATCCAGCTGGGATAACAATGGTTTCTGGAGGAATTTTCAAATGTGTTGAGGAATTGCATTTAACACAACATAAGCTGGGGATTTCAACACGAGTGTGTGCAAAACTTTGCAGTCTGTATACATATATATCCCCTGAAACCAATATTTAGATTGTTTAACTATCTATTTGAAGATTTATTCATTTAGACTGATTTATATGAGTGGGGAGTACAATAAAGAGTAGTGGATTTAGAAACTGTGTTTAAAGAGAAAACATACGGTTTGAGAACAGATCTGTTCACAGCTGCTGCATTACGAGAAACAAAAACCAAAAAGAAAAATGAGACGTATAAAAGCGAGGGGAACTGCGTTGCTTAAACCAGAAGATGAGTTACATTTATTAATATTTTTGCTCTAAACAAAACAGCAAGGTTTCTCTCACTGACCCCTAAAGCCTGTTCCACCACTTATGAGTACCCAGTGAAAACAATATGGAATGTGAGACACCCATTAGATGCCGTCCTCAAGGTATACAGGTACACAAATGAACCCTGGCTAACCCTCGGTGTGCTTGGATATCCACAGGGGTCAGGGTCGAGGCAGATGAGAAATTCTTTGGTTAAAGTAATGTCTGACCTGGGATCCTCCTGCCACTGGAACCAAGCATGTGAAGAGGTTCGCCACCAGTCCTTCCAGAGGGAAGTTTAGACTGTCTATGTACACGGTGTAGATCAGTCCCAAGCAGCCCTAAGAGGGAAAAAAGCAATACATACAGCTTGTCCTGACAAATGTAAAAGTACATGCAAACAAAATCGGATGGATGGATGGATGGATGGATGGATGGATGGACGGACGGACGGACGGACGGATGGATGGATGGATGGACTGATGGAAGGAGATATATGGATGGATGGATGGATGGATGAATGTATGGGTGGAAGGAAGGAGATGTATGGCTGGATGGATGGAAGGAGATGTATGTATGTATGGATGTATGGATGGATGGATGGATGGATGGATGGATGGATGGATGGATGGATGGATGGATGGATGGATGGATGGATATGGATGTATGTACGAAAGAATATGGATGGATGGATGAATATGGATAGATGAATGGATGGATATATAGATGGATCTATGGATGGATGTGGATGGATGGATATGGATGGATGTATATGGATGTATGGATGGATGGATGGATGGATGGACGGATGGATGGATGGATGGATGGATGGATGGATGGATAGATATGGACGTATGGATGAATTAATATGGATGGATGGATGGATGGATGGATGGATATGGATGGATGGATAGATGGATATGGATGTATGGTTGGATGAATATGGATGAATGGAGACTGATGGATGGATGGATGGATGGATGGATGGATGGATGGATGGATGGATGGATGGATGGATGGATGGATGGATGGATGGATGGATGGATATGGATGTATGGGTAAATGAATATGGCTGGATGGATGAATATGGATAGATGGCTGGATGAAGATGGATGGATATGGATGTATGGATGTATGGAGATGGATGGGTGGGTAGGTAGATGGATGGGGAATTGGATGGATGGATGGATGGATGAATATGGATGGATGGATGGATGGATGGATGGATGGATGGATGGATGGATGGATGGATGGATGGATGGTATTGGATGGACGGATGGATGGATATGGGTGGATGGATGGATGGATGGATGGATGGATGGATGGATGGATGGATGGATGGATGGATGAATTTGGATGGATGGATGGGATGGGATGGGATGGATGGATGGTTGGATATATATATTAGTCAAAACTCTCTATGATTTTCTGGTCCATCCTACAATGAAAGTCTAGAGAGTCTAGAGACTTTTTTTTGTTGTATTCCTAATTTAAAATCACAAGTCTGATCATTTATCATCAACAAGACACCATTTGGATTTGATTCAAATCCATAACCTAAAGAATGAGCGATAGTAATGATGTCCTTGGCAAACATAAATACCAGTGATATTTACTTTTCAATCGCTCTTTGGAAAATAAATCTGGAGAATTATCTGTATAAATAATAGGAAATACCAGCAGGGCATAACAGTGCCCTCTACAATGGGCACATTGAGAAACAAAGGGATATGGTGTGTGACTATAAACATTTGGTCCTTTACCAAGTAATACAGATCAACTAACTTATTCCCAGGCATAGCTCATGCCAAATACATGAATGAAGGCCAAAAGTAAAAAACTTGAGGCAGGCAGTCAGCAAATACTTGGATGGAGTGGATTTCCTGCTTTAAAGCTCCTGTGATATCCCTCTCTGTAATCCCTGTTTTTATTACATCAGCAGACATAAGTCTTTGATTTAAGGACTGAAAATCAATACCGTTCTCCTACCAGTGATGGGTTTAATAATCCTAAATCCAACTAAAGCTCCAGCATGAAAATTCCTAATTATGAACAAGCAATTCTAAATCGAAGAATCCCGAGTAAAAAAGGATTTTGCATAATTACTAAAGTTACTGGCCACTTAGGAATTGTATGACATTGCATGGTCCGTTAAAGAACAGCTCGATCACTAATTGGCGGATCTATTGTAAGTTTACCAAAGAAACAGAAGTTTTTGTTGTTGAAGTTGTTTTTCAATAGACTTTTCTAGTATGAAGACACAACAAATTAGTTGTTTTGAGAGATGGTGTTTCACAAAGAGACTAGATAAAACAGGATAGTTCAAATGATTGGATGGATGGATGGATGGATGGATGGATGGATGGATGGATGGATGGATGGATGGATGGATGGACGGATGGATGATGGATGGAGAAATGGAGAAATGGATGGGTGGAAAGATGGATGGATGAGAGATGGATGGGTGGAGAGATGGATGGATGGATGATGGATGGAGAAATGGATGGGGGGAGAGATGGCTGGGAGGAGAGATGGATGATGGATGGAGAAATGGATGGGTGGAGAGATGGCTGGGAGGAGAGATGGATGATGGATGGAGAAATGGATGGGTGGAGAGATGGCTGGGAGGAGAGATGGATGGGTGGAGAGATGGATGGATGGAGAGATGGATGGATGGAGAAATTGATGGATAGAGATATGGATGGATAGAGATATGGATGGGTGGAGAGATGGATAGACAGAGGGACGAAAGGACAAATGGATAGACAAACAGACTTTACATTACCCTAAATATTTCTGGGTAATCCAGCCTGGTGACGAGAATCAAACTTTTGGGTGAAAATATTTGAGCTGGCTGGATCAAACCATTCTCCTCTTCCTCTTCCTCATCACCATCTGCCTCCAGTGCCTTTGAGCCCTGAAATGGAAAAGAATCAAAAACAATATTATTATTATTCAATTTTTTTTAAAAGTTTGGGCTAAATAAAATTCCATGTGGCTGAGGTACTACTTGAGTCGGTGGACAAGTATAGAGCAATCCAACGCTATCTCACGACCGATTCGTACGAATTTGTGATTAAAAGGTGGCTAATTCGTACGAATTCGTACAATTCAATTGTATGAATTTGAACGATTTGTCTAAATCAACGTGATGGGTAGGTTTAGGGGCGGGGTCAGGGGTAGGTCATTCGTACAAATTCATACCAATTGGGCAACTCGTAAAATATGTACGATTTAGCAAAAAATCGTACTAATTCGTACGAGTGATGTCGTACAAATAGTTACGAATTAGCCACCTCGTAAAATTCGTACGAATTGCCGTGAGATCGGGTTGAGCAATCGCATGAGATAAGACCTGGACTTGAGGTCAGATTCACTCGTAATATCTTTAACTTTAAACAGACTCTAATAAAAACTTCTTTAATTAGTAGTTCAGAATTTTTTTTTTACAATGGAAATATTTTTATTAGAAATTTACACGCTTTTTTGTGTTAAAGGCATAATGAACCCAATTTACTTTGTATTATCCAAAAGCAATCATTATTATATTCATTTACATTTTAACTGATTAAAACTCTTTTTATTGAAACCAAGTAACATGAGAAGTTACTAAAAACGGTTCATTTAAAGCGTATGATTTCAAGTTTGTACTTTTCGTGACCAAAAGAAGTGTTGTCCGAGCTGGTGAGTTATTTAATGACAGAGTGCAAAAAGAACAGCAAAGACTGAAAACTGAAAACCCAAAGTCCTCAGAGGAGAAGGACAGTGAGTCTGATGGGGGATTGCAGGGCTTTGTTTCTTAATTCTTTGTTATTCACCACTGATAAATATCTAGGTTGAGGAGTTGAGAGAGCATTGGAAAATAATGCATAAAGATCAAATGATTGCATGTTTTCAGAATCACTGATAAAGCTGAGCTTATAGATAAGCTTAGTCTGTATAAAGTGACTGTCGCTCAGCACACAGGCTCAGTCCGGTTTCCTAAAAAAAAACTAAAAACAGCCCTGCAGACTTCAATACATCACATGTGATAATGATCATGAGGTCAGCCGAGCAGCGCTGCCTTTTTTCAAAGAGCAAGAGAATGATATGAGAGGCAAACCAAAGCGAGAGTTAGTGTCGCAAAGGATGGAGAAAAGTTAAGATAGGCTTGCATGACGAATAAAGGAGTGACCCATGCTGGGTGTTATGAAACCACAAAGGGAGCCTGGAGGTGCTGGTCTAATTATGGAATTTACTTTTGGAAATTGGCTAAATTTGGGGTTTGTTTTGAGCAAGGGTCTTGTCCCAGAGGCTGAAATGCTATTGAAATTAATCCAGGCTCACATTACACGTCCTGCTTTAGTGTACGAGTTGAACTGTCTCCATGTGAGTATTTGGAAAAATTTAATTTCCTAAATAATCACATCCAAAGATGCAATCAGTGAAAAAAAAACAAATCATAGTAATTACACCATGTACAACCCAAACTGAGTTCATGGGACAACGGGAGGATTAAATCAATGATAAACTATCAATTTAGGCAAAAGTGTAGTAGGTCAGAAACTACATACCAAAAAGAAAAAAAAGTGTTCTTAGAAATGTTCTTTTTTTAAATTCAAGCTGGTTTCCATTGGTTAAAAGAAAAACTCACATTTAAGCTGAGAATCGCCTGTTCATAACCAGGGTTTTTTTTATGCTGGAGCTGCTGTTGGATTTAGGATAATTAAAACCAAAACCATCATCAGCACTAAAGTCAAAGACATTATCATTAAAGTCAAAACAACTTTTAATATAATAACAATATCGTGGTGCAACCATGAAGTGAAAAGTATTAATAGTTTTTGGGGAGTCACTCACACCACATGACATTTTGTCACAAAAAGGTCAAATTACCAGATATTTTATAATAGGGTTTTAAATAGATTAGATTTTTAATCATGATTAATCGCACACTTATTGTGAAGTATACACCATTTTAGAACCCGACCGATAAAGGATTTTGAAGGCCAATACTGATACAAATATTTGTTGGTTTTAAAATCCGATATTCCGATATATCGGCCGAGATATATATATATATATATATATATATATATATATATTTTTTTTTTTTTTTTTTTCCAGAAACGCGTAACAAAATATAAACAGATTTCCATAACATTAGTTATTTGTAGTTATTTATAAGTTTTAACTAAAATAATATGAAAATGCATTTTAAAAAGAAGCTTGTTTCTTGTCACAACAGAACAAAGGAACATCAAAATATATTAAAGTTCTGATAAATAAAATAATAATTAGTCCCTACATTGCCCTATAAGCTACCTTATAATTACAAAGTCAGTTTGCTTATCCCTTTACCTTCACTTTTCAAACCATTTTCAATTGCTACCTTCTTTTTTAAAAAATCCATTATAGAACGACAGTCTGCATCGTACACTTGGCGTCGTAGGATGTGTGGCGCGTTATACACAAGTGTTGCCAACAGGGACAGTGTAGAGTGCCCTCTGGTGGACAAACTACACGACTCCAACACTCATGACATGGTTCAAGCGTGATTCTTCCGCTTTTATTTTATTTTTGAAATATTCATTTATCGGCCATTATAACGATACCGACATTTTAGAAAATGCCTAATATCGGCCTGCCGATATATCGGTCTGGCTCTACACCATTTATCTTGTTTAACACCATTTAACACATTAATTTTGTCATCATTTGCTGTATCCAGCAAGTAAACCAGGTGATACTCACAAAACTGTATTTTATGCAAGATTTACTAAGATAAATTTAGGTTTCTTAACAAAAAAGGGACACTTGGAGACTCCAAAAGGACATAAAATAACCAAGTGATGCATATTACAGTCAAATCCATTCAGAATTATTACACACAGCAACATACACATGACAAATCAAAACATTATCCTGAATGTGTATGGAAACAATGTGAATGTATGTGTGAGGACTCACGATCTTCCGAAACAATCACAGATTATAGCTGCAAGTAGCGATGAAAAGGGCCATCGCACCCGTGCCGCCGCCACCCGGTGGTTTTAGGAAGACAGCATGGTGGGCAGTATGTAATGATAACAAATATAGGAGGACTATGTCAAAGCATTCGAATTTGCCACACTTCCTGCTACCAGCAGGTGGCGCTATTGCTATAACCAAATATGAGCATGGTCATGTGTTCAGGACAGAACTCTTATCAAACGTGTGAAGTTTGGGGCATATCGGACATTGTATGCCTGAGTTACTGCAGGCTGACTGTTTTTGCCTAGCAACATCGGAAATGCAAGCAATATTGACCTATATGACATATTCATTCATAAATCACCAAAAGGCTGAAATTGGGTGTAAATTTGTCAGGCCGCCAAGGATACACCCTTCGACAAAAACTCAAGATCTTCGCAATTTAACGTCGCGAAGGCCTTAAGATTACACTCACCAAATTTAAAGAGGATCAAAACAAAACTGTAGGAGGAGTTTGTTAAAGTACAACATCAGGAAATTACGAAAAATGCACAAAATCTAGGAGGAAGTTCAAAATTGCTGACTTCCTATTGTGTTTAGGGCTATGCTCCAAGAGACTTTTTTGTAGGTATTGTGTCATTACATGTATGTACCAAATTTCATACCTGTATGTGAAACGCAGAGCCGGGGCAAAAACTTAAAGATTTTTTTTATACAGTGTATCGTTTGACTGAAAGCTTTCCCGAAGTTTAGCTGCTTAAAATGATCTGATTGCAAACAGAGAAGCGAAAAAGGCTTAAAGGGTTAGAAGAATAGAAATTTCCGCCAACCAGGTTACAGGTGCTTGAGCCATTGTAGATGCCCCATGAGATAAACGAACATCTAAGGTCATCAAAATGACAAGTAAATTACGTTAATGACGCAATTTCACGTGCTTCGGTAATTTATTTGCATTAAACTATTTTAGCGTTAAGGATTTTAAATGAATCACGTTAACGGCCCTAATATATATGTGTATATAGCATTAATAATGACAAAAAGCAGACATCGTTATCATTCACCGATAAGGAGATGTTTTCCCTGCATCACCTCCCACTGCTCACAATCTGCTTCTAATTGTCCGGTTCGAGTCGAGCTCATAACGATACCTACATCTCAAACCCTGCTGTCTAACCCCCCGCACTGGAGTCCATTTGATTTGCTCAGACAGTGAAAACATGCCACAAGATCCACCACATCTTATCAGTGGGAGCACAGGATTAAAATACCCTCACAGATGGGAAACACATTTCCAGCTTATTGGGAGGATTTGGTTCAATTATGAAGAAAAATACATTCCAACGCTGCCTCTTCCAATCTGATAGAAGAAAAATATCTTTAAGTGTGTCATGATTTTTACATTAAGTGGGCTTAATGGTGTAGCTTTAGGAAAGTACGCGACACCTGAAACGCTTGGTCCTGCAGACGCATTAAAAGAAGCCCATAAGAGAGAATTGTCTATTTTCATTGACTACCTCATAAAGTTCAGGGTGATTATATTCACCCGAGAAAACTTAAAAGGAGTAGTTCACTTTTAAAAAATTGTTGCTGATAATTTACTCACCCCCATGTCACCCAAGATGTCCATTTCTTTCTTTCTTCAGATGAAAAGAAATTAAGGTTTTTGATGAAAACATTCCAGGATTTTTCTCCATATAATGAACTTCAATGGGAACCAAACGGTTCAAGGTCCAAATGAGAGTTTCAGTGCAGCTTTAAAGGGCTTTAAACGACACCAGACGATGAATAAGGGTCTTATCTAGTCATTTAAAAAATAAATAACAAATTTTAGGTTTTATAAGCACAAATGCTTGCCTTGCTCTGTTCTGTGATCCACGTTCGTGACTCGTTCGAACTCCATCAAAATGAACAACTCAATTTTTGATTCATTTGGGAGCGAAAAGAACGAAGTGACTCGATAAACGATTAGTTTTGTTGGATAAGACCCTTATTCATCGTCTGGTGTCATTTAAAGCCGTTTAAAGGGCTCTCATTTGAGCCATGAACCGTTTGGTACCCAATGAAGTCCATTATATGGAGAAAAATCCTGGAATGTTTTCATCAAAAACATAAATTTCGTTTCGACTGAAGAAAGAAAGACATGGACATCTTGGATGACATGGGGGTGAGTAAATTATCAGCAAATGTTTTTTAAAAAATGAACTACTTTTAATGGATGCATAAAATGTGTTTGGACGGTGCCATCAACATCTTCGCTAAGCTCCATGCCTCTGGTTACTATTGTTAACTTAATAAGCTTTGCAAGCATCCAAGAGGAACGAACTAAAGTTTTTTTTGTTGTTGTTGTTGTTTTTTTAATTAATTTAGATGGGACAATGCATATTAATGAACGTACAAGCATTGTTGAAAGTAAATATGCCGGATTTAGCACAATGCTAATTTCCATCCGTTGTCCCCTAACAGACAAATACAAGCCAAAAACAAAATGTTCAAATTCCTGTGAACATTTCAGTATGGCTCATAAATGGTAAAACTTGATTGAATATTATTCTTTTGTTGGCTGGAATGGATGTGACGGTTTACACCTAGTCACTTCATGCATATTCTCTGATCGGTTAGCTATCCGCCGGTCGTGAAAAGACCAGGCCAAAATGCTTTCGAGATTTAAACTTAAATCCAATCACTCAAACCACTTCAGGAGGTACGTAGTTTGAGACCAATTCCAAATAAAACTGGACAAGTGTAAATGCATCTGGTGGTTAAAACCACATATGTAAATTTTACTCCTCCCAAAATTAAAAAAGTAAGCGTGTGAGAGCATGTTATAGCCAGATATAACAGCACTCCTGCGCTGCATAAGAGTAGCTGAGTATCTCTTCAGCAAGCCGATGTGCAAACTGTCGCAAATAAAACTGAAAGTAAGTGGCAGATTCTCAACAGACAATCATCTTCAGTAAAAGTAGTTACTTAACAATGTGGTAAAAATGCTGAGACTGCAAATCATAAGAATAAAGAAAAAACATTTCGCAGTTGACACATTTATTATTGTTTGACGAATTTCTGTGGGCAAAATCCAGTCATTTTAATAGGAACCCAATTGAAATTTCACTGCATTGACCAATAAAAAGCTGAATGGTTCGTATTTAGAGGCATGGGTTAATAGTATGTGAATTGGGACACAGATATGCACTCCATCATGTGACGTAAGGAAAACAGTCCCAGGAGACCTACAGCATAATGAGATAATGGGCTGTCATAGTCACTACGTGAAAGAAGCCACCCTGCATTACGATACGAACTTCTGGATAAGTGTATCAAAGAAAAATAGTGTGGAGGAGACAGATTGAAAAGACCTTTTCGAAGACATTAAGGCAGCGAGGTTGCCATTAAGAATGATTCTTCAGTCTTAATGTGCCTGATGACACCGTGAAGTACTCTTCATGGGTGGTCGTCCTCTCTCTTAATCTCCCACAAGGCTCAGTAAGGATGTAATATAAATAAATAAGATTTATTTTACAGTCTCGCCGAGAAAGAGAAAGACAGAAAGCGATAGAGAGACAGGGGACCGAGGAGGAAGACAGCGCCAGCCGACAGCTGGGGGTCATCAAAGCTCAAAGACATGACGTGCTGAAGTTCCTGCCAAACAGTTTTGTAACCTTCTGGAACCACCAGCCTCTAAATACAAAGAATTCCTGCTTTTATTGACCGTTTAATTACACATTCTTTATCCTGTCATGAGTTTGTTTATTTGTGCTAAGGAAAAGCAACAGGAAGTTAACAGTAAGTCAGCATGCTGGCATCCATATTGATGCTTGTGGCAAACAGGCTGATTCATAGGGAATCTGATTCATTGTGAAACCATTAAACTTCTAAGCGTTTAAACAGTAAACGGTCTGCTTAACATATTAATGTGATTCACCGCATCGAAATGCTAAGTTTTGACCACCACATCCTGAGTGTTGAATTAGGTTAATTACAGGAGCAGTTCACTTTAAAAAAAAAAACAAAACAAAAAAAAAAACTTTTGCTGATAATTTATTCACCCCCATGTCATCCAAGATGTCCGTGTCTTTCTTTCTTCAGTCGAAAAGAAATAAGGGTTTTTGATGAAAACATTATAGGATTGTTCTTAAAATAATGGACTTCAATGGAAACCAAACGGTTCAAGGCCCAAATGAGAGTTTCAGTGCAGCTTCAAAGGGCTTTAAACAACACCAGACGATGAATAAGGGTCTTATCTAGCGAAACGATCGCTTATTTAAAAAATAAATAAAAAAGTTTAAGTTTTATAAGCACAAATGCTCGCCTTGCTCTGTTCTGTGATGAGTGTTTGTGAATCGTGACTCTCCTGTTCAAACTTGTTCATCAAAATGAAAAAATCTTTTTTTCGAGTCATGACTCGAAAGGTCCTAGATAAGACCCTTATTCATCGTCTGGAATCATTTAAAGCCCTTTGAAGCTGCACTGAAACTCTCATTTGGACCTTGAACCGTTTGGTTCCCAATGAAGTCCATTATATGGAGAAAATCCTGGAATGTTTTCATCAAAAACCCTCATTTATTTTTGGCTGAAGAAAGAAAGACGTGGACTTCTTGGATGACGTGGGGGTGAGTCAAGTGAACTACTCCTTTAATGCCACATTGCCTATTCTCTCAATAGATGAGGAATGTCGGAATGTGATTAACTGTCTTCATTTCCACAGGTAAAAAAAAAAAAAAAAAACAGTACAGTGATGGTTATCTAACCTGCTTTCTGAGGAACAAGAGCCTGTTGCGACATTCTAAATGATTTAAAGCTGTAAAGCCAATTACCTTGAACATCCACTACTCGTTTGAAGACATCACTACATTTTTCTCCTAGAAGACAACAGCAGTGTTGCATTTGTCCACAGTGAAATAAACTTGAACCGAGGAGCTTGACTAATGCACATCATGGCTTTGCTCGGAATCTCACCATCATCAAATGAAAAACCTTTTAGACAGTAATCACGAATGTGGTAAAATTTACTGACATAACACGCACAAAAAAAATGCAAAGCATTAAAGAGAACAATAGCTGGAGGTAGCAATTACAGTAACAAGTAGGTTATGTGCCAAAAGTAAATGACAACAGAGGTTGGACAATAGACAATCATATGAGGGAGTTGAACCTACAACCTTTGGGATATTAGACTTAACCTTTTCCTATGTCACCACCTTCTACCTGTTGGAATCGTAACATGTTGAAAGACGACATAAAATTATAATGGCAAAAAAAGCTGATGATTCTTGAGGCAAATTGTAAAAGAATAACAATAACAGGCTCAAAATTGGTGACAATTGGACAAACATTGCAATGGATCAGGGGAATATTCACACTAACCCTGATCAATATGACTAACCCTTAATTTTACAACTTTCCTCCAAATCTAGGTTCTGCCATAGACTCCCAGCCAGAGAAAGTAGAAACATAATAATAAGAACTCCAAGGTAAACAATACGCACCTTCAGTGCTTGGCCTCTAATGAAACCCCAAAGCACTTTTGGCTAACAGTAGGGTTGAACAGCTGTCTATGTGTGCTATCAGAAAGATGATATGATGAATTACTTGTACTCTTCTAGCATTCTGTAAGACCCGGTAAGCAGGATGCAATGTAATCAATGAAGGGTATACTGATTTCTGAAGTAGACCAATGGCAAACACTTCAAATACAGCCACAATAAAAAGAGTCCAAGCAGGTGAAAGATGTCCCCAACTGGCAAATTTGGCAGAACATAGCCTATAGGCTGTGGATACTATTGCTGGCCAACAATTCACCACAACACATGCTGAGATGTGTTGAAACGATATATAGTAGCTCTACATCAAGGCCTCTAAGAAATACAGATGTCTGATAAAATGTAATTGCTGCCGGCAATCATTTTTGAATGCTAGCACTTGTAGAAGAAAAGGCATGGTAACACTTTTGATGTTCTGAGTCGATTTTAGAACTCGTATTGTTTGCATTTGCCTTGCGTCTCCTTTCAACAAGGTGCATGTCTCTGTGTGGAATTTGTTGGGTCCGGAACCTCAGTCGTTTAGTACATGGAGCCAACTTTTTCTCTGAAACGAATTTGTGTTGTGTATTCCATAAGCCTGTCGGTTAAATGCGTTATTAACGGCGTTAACGCAAACCCATTTTAACAGCGTCAATATTTTTATCGCGCGATTAACTGTCTTTTTGGCCAAGCAAACTTTGTAGTTTTTTTAAATACAGGATGCGGCATGCGCGGCGCTATGACGCGAGGACGTTTTGTTGCTTCGACAACCAAGCGCAAGCGGATCTAGCTTGACCGTAAACAAAACAACAGGCACACTGCAAACACTCATTTGGGCTTGCGAGTCGGCCAAATAGTTGGTTAACGTTACGTTTTGAGTGGATGACGAGCGCGAGACGCCGAAATGGATGCCAATAAGATTCAGAATGGAAAGTTTACTTTTAAAAAGTTGCCAAATGGTTCCATTGACAAGACCAAAGTGATCTGTGTGTTTTGTCGTTGTGAACTGAGCTATCATCATCGCAGTACGTCCAGTCTGAAATACCGCTTGATGATGGCCAATCACAAACACATACACACAGCTGATGCAAATTCTCCACCCCCTCGTCAATATCAGGACCTCGTCAGTATTTCTTTCACCCTTTTATTGATGGACAGTGTTACATTGTGTGAGAGATTATTTGCTCCAAGTAAGAATGTTAGTGTGAAATTTTAACACAGTATATGGCAACGTTGATTTCAATAAAAACATTTGCACAAAGCAAGCCGATCCACTCTTCCATGTTGATAAGAGCATTAAAATGAGAATGGGACAAAAAGAAATCAAGAGACATTTAGATTAGATAAAAATGTGCGATTAATCGCAAGTTAACTATGACATTAATGCGATTAATCGCGATTAAATATTTTAAACGTTTGACAGCACTAATATTCCAGCCTTAAATTATGCAAGTCCCTGCTTGACCCTTATTACCAATCCTGCCCCAGTACAGTAGACTACAGTCAAGGCTACAAATTTAGGGGATGCGCGGTTCCTTGCACTCCAGGACTTTCACTTTATAGAGAAACTTCTCAGCAAAGGAAGAAAAAAAATGTACGCTCAACATTTTTTTCTCTCACAATGTGGGCCAACTGATAATCTTCTACAGGAGCTAGTTTAGTCTAGTTTCATGAGGGGTTGAGGTTGGAACCCTGGTGGGCACTGGGCAAAAGTCAGGAATTACAGCTGCATTCTTTACATAGCTGTCCTCCAACCGCAGCCCCTTGGGGTTCTCTAACAGTGCTTCTTCTTTCCTTCTCCTCTCTGGACAGTGAACTTTGAGATGCATCAGCAAAATATTGCCCATCCTGGTTGCAGCTGCCATCACTGAAAGGTTCTCCAACTGGTTGTCTTTATCCTTAGAAATACTGACTTTCTCACCTCAATCAACTTTAGAAAGTACTCGTGTCTTTTATTTAGGCCATTAAGACCAATTGAAGAACTTTCACAGGCAATGAGCAAAGAGTATCTCAGGTTAATTTTCATTAGATGTATAAATGCATCTATAAATGGATATTTTGTTAGCTGCAAGAGTTCATACCAGGTCAAGAAAATATGATGATATAACCCCAAATTTTGCATCTATACGCTGGCTACCTGTTCTGTATCAATTACAAGTATTGCTACTGACTTACAGGGCCCTAAGTGGTTAAGCTCCTGTGTATCTAACTGTTCTTCTATCCACCATACTCTCACCACAAAACTCTTGGTACTTTTGGTAGCACCTAGGATATCGAAGTCTCTTAAACTCTGGAATAGCCTTCCTGATAATGTTCAGGGCTCAGACTCACTCACTCACCCAGTTTAAATCTAGTAGACACATCTGTATCTAATAATGTATCTACAAATGTACACAAAACCTTGCACTTTGGTTATTTTAAATCAAAAGCATAATACATGTCTTGCTGGAAATGTTATGAAGAGCAGCTACGTTAATTCTGTTCCATTTGCTTTTGTGTTTCTACATCGGGATGCCCATTCTGAGGTAACTTCTACCTAAATTAATACATGGGGCCCTATTTTAACGATCTGAAACGCAAGTATCAAGTGCGAAACGCAAGTAACTTTGTAGGCGGGTCTTGAGCGCTGTTGCTATTTAACTAGCGGCGGGATAAATGGGTAAATTTTTGACATTTTTGACATATGGACATTATTTTGACAGTCACCTGTCGACAGACTACTCTAAATTGTAATGTAGAAACATGCAATTTCTGTAAAAGTGCTTTGAAACGATACGTATTGCGAAAAGAGCCATACAAATAAACGTGAATTCAATTGAATGATTGGTTGAACAACTAAAATTTTAATTTCTTGTATCTTCCACATGATGATGCTTTCCAAAATTTGGTCTGAAAAAAAAATGTTTTTTCTTCTTTTTTTTTAATGAAACAAAAAATTATTGCGAAATTATTCTGGCATAAATTAATTTTGGTACTAGCTCATACAGTTTATACAAGTACACCCTTATAATAAAAAAATGCCTTAGGCCGTGTGTCCACCAAAGCGTTTTTCCACGCTCCTGGCGTATGTTTTCAATTGTTTTCAATGGGAGCGCCGCGTTTTTTAAACGCCATGAGCGTAACGAGGCGCTGAGCGTTTTATTCACGCTGAAGCGCCGAGCGCCCGGCGTTTTTTACTGGTCGCCAAGAGTTGAAAAATATTCAACTTTCGATAAACGCAGCACTCGTCACTGTCACTTTTTACCCAGCCGACCAATCACAGCGGAAGAGGGGCGGGACTGAACCACACTGACCAACTGTCACAACATTCAAACTGTGCTGCGGATATTCTGTATCATATCAACGAAACGTCTCAGCAGAAAAAATGCTGCGCTGCCAAAACGCTCTCAAGCGCCCAAAGCACGGCATCTTCAGCAGAGCGTCTAGTGTTTTCAGCTGGCTAAAAACGCTTTGGTGGACACACAGCCTTAATCTCACCTGTAGGTTGACCTCTGCCTCAAAGAAGGTCAGACAGGAGCAGTAGTGTCGTTCTGAATCGATGTCTGTAAGCACCACTGTAAAGAATGTCGGGGGTTTCCTCTCACGAGACAGCCTCCATCCACCAGGCTGGCAGAACTGTAAAAGCACCAAAACAAACAAACACTGTTAGACTCAGACTATACAAGAGTCTGACATTACCAGAACATCTAGTCCGCACAAAATAAGTTAGGTTTACCATAAGAGGTGACATCATTTGCACAGAGAAGCTCACAGGAATTTAAATTGGGGTTGTTGAAAATCATTTAAAACACCTTTCAATGTTTTGACAGGGATTACTGGAATGAAGTATGAGGCTGTTAAGGTACGTCAGCGTGCAAATTGGCTAGTGTGTGATCATATGCAGGATGTGCCACTTCAGATAGTACATCCTCTTATCAGAAGGCAGGAAACGCCACTGAGTGCCTCAGTGCCCTTCCAAAAGTCCCTCCATATCCATTCTGTTACACAGAAAATCCCAATAATTAAATCCGGATACTATCTTAGCAGACTAAAAGTAGATTCCCCATACAGATTTACAGATGAGTCCTGCTGCTGAATCCATGCTGCTGCAAATGCTGTGCCACAAAAAGTTGTAAGTTTGCAGTCTGTGTTGAATGTGATGCAGTAAAAAGACAGCATAGTGCAATCGAAAGCTTTTGAATTGGATTGAATCAAGTCAACTATCAATTTGCAAAAATATGTGTTTCTGCACTATCGAGTGACTGATGTAAGATTTGCACAGTGGCTGTCCTGAAGCTCAAACATTAGAGCAGTGGTTCCTGTTCCTAGAGAACCACCAATAACCCAAAATGTTGGGTGTCTCTCTAATATAGCACACATATTTGAGGACTTAGAGAAGGGGTGTCCATCCCATCTCCTGGAGGGCCACTGTCCTGAAGAGCTCCAACCCCAAGTGAACACACCTGAACCAGCTCCTCAAGGTCTCACTTGGCATACTAGAAACTTCCAGACTGGTAGGTTGAGGCAAGCTGGAGCTAAACTCTGCAGGACGGTGGACCTCAAGGACCAAATTTGGACACCCCTGTCTTAAGAGTCTTTACTAATGAGCAGATAAGTTGAATCATGCGTGTTTGATTTATGAAGACATTTAGGCTATGTTTACTTGGAAACGATCTGAAGAGAATACACAAAAGTTGTGTTGCATTTTCACTTTTTATTCTGCGTTTAGACGATGGAAATGATTGGGAAATCTGCGTGTATATGGTGACGCAAAAGTGTGTAAAATTCGATGTAGTATGCACTCCAGGTGGCTAGGAGGGGATGTGAAGCACTGCCACACAACAACACCATGTCCGCGTGCAACCTTCAATGCGCCTTCTCTTATCAGGAATACTATGTGAGAATATTTCGTACAATTGCAGAAAAGACTCTTGTATATTAATCAGAGCTGCTAGGGCAACTTGAAGGTCTGACGTATGGAAATAATCCGACATGTTGGTCATTATGATGACGTAAGCGTACGCAACAAGAGCTATCATGAGGAGATTTGCGTTTTTGCCATTTAGACGGTAACGCGACGGTGGAGCGTTTTTAAGATTTCCACTCTGAAGGGTGGTTTCACTTTTTTGCGTTTTCAAGCCCCAAAAACTCTGTCGCCGTGTAAACGAAAGGCACATCCGAAATATTTTTTGGTTTTTTTTCACCCGGAATCGTAAATGTGCGGAAAAATGTGCAGTGCAGAAGGTTCTCCAGGACCATGATTGGAAACCAATGCAGTAGAGCATGCCACTGGCAATGCAAAGGTCATGGGTTCGATTTCCAATTCGCCTTTGGCTAAGCCACGCCCTAGAATGTAGATTGACCAATCACAGAGCAGCCAAGAACGAGCTTCCACAGAGGTCCGACACTTTTTCACAGCGCTCCATTGGCTTTCAACACAGGCGTCTCATATTTTTGGTCTCGGCAGGCTATTACCGTCGTATTTTTAACAAAAATATGGTTCAACGTTGTGCCTGGAGCATTTGTAACACAGATACGCGTTTCCCAGAGAGTTTGGAGGGGGGTGTCCGTTTTTTTCCCTTTCCAAAACTGAAGTCAAATCCTGACAAGTGTCATCTTTGGATTAAACTGTATGGACGTCCTCAGTCAGTTAAACCCTCAAAGATCAACAAGCACATCTTTTTTGCTTCTAACCTTACTGTGAAGTTATACTAGTTAGATGGTTTTATAATGTTTTAGGTTATGATTTCGGTTCTCATACTGGTTGTTGATACACTAGCACACGCTGCTAATAAATACAACGTTATACTCGTGTAGTCCTAGGGTTGGGTATCGAGAATCGATTGGAACCGGGACTAAGTTTTCGTTTTTCCCGGAATCGTTCAAAAGTTAAAATTTCGATTCCTAGTTTCGATATTCACAGACCGCCGAGCGGAAGAAGAAACCGCTGAACAACACCAACGAAGAAGCGTCTACCGGAAGTGTTGGCATAACCGCGAGAGTCGAACATGAGTAGCTTACGTCAGCGGTCCAAAGTGTGGCTTCACTTTTCTAAAAATAACGAAATCTCGGCAAAATGCAAAATTTGTGACAAAAGGAGTATTTGTGACAGAAGGAGTATTTCCTTCAGAAATTATTATTTCCTTCAGAAAGACCGTTGGTTAGCAAGGTTAGCTAAACTTTTTTTGACCCTCCCTCTTAAAAGAATCGGAATCGAGAATCGTTAGGAACCGGAATCGAAACAAGGAATCGGAATCAGAATCGTTCAAATTCAAACGATACCCAACCCTATGTAGTCCTTTTGCTTTGTAGTAACGATTATAGAAGTGAATAGAGACCTACCCAGCTTTGCATGAACAGCATGCTACTCCCTGATATTGTTAGTCCCAGCCTCCGTCTCGATTAGTAGGATGGTTCATTTTTTGACTGTGACCGGTAACGTTATGCTTTTGCCTCTATTTTGGATGCCTTGTTGTTTCTTGCGTTTCACCTGTATGTCTTGAATATAGCCTTTGAACACATATGCAGCCATTTTGCCTACTTCTATCGGACACTTTATTTGCTGCTTTATAAAAGTTTGATAACATTTCAGTCACAGCATAAGCCATGTTGATACCAAACCAGAGCCCCCGATGAAGTTTGACGGAAGTAGCAACAGTAACTAAGGGGGGGGCGGGGCTTTGCCAAAGGTGAATTACTGATAACATGCAATGAAAGTCACTTTAGATACAAACGTCAGCCAAAAGCTTAAATGTACGTAAATGAAAGTGCAGGCAATGAATAGATGCTGACAAGCGGTAAAGAGATAAGAGAGAACAAGTCATTAGACTAAGTACATCTGCTGTGTTAGTGATCAAGTTCGAAGTGGCTTGGCAGGCACAGTGAGGTTGGATCACAAATGGCGGCCTTGCAGGTGAGAGAGGAGGAGGAGCAGGACAAGGACAAATCAAAGACAGTCAGGGATGAAGATGAAAGAGAATTGGGAACCTTTGGGAAAAGACAACTTTTGACTTACGGTGAGTGGGTGGAAACATGACAGAGTGATGGGAGAAGGAACAAGGGACAGCAAAAATGAAAGACAGAGCGATGTGTAGTGTGTTGGATTGACCTCAGGGCTTGAACCAGGATGTTAGCATCCCGCTGCAGCCACAATAGAAGGCAGGAAATCTGG
This sequence comes from Cyprinella venusta, assembly GCA_038021265.1. NCBI lineage: Eukaryota > Metazoa > Chordata > Actinopteri > Cypriniformes > Leuciscidae > Cyprinella > Cyprinella venusta. The sequence continues at coordinate 5,444,712 of CM075864.1, read as the reverse complement.
AACGCTGGCAGGCGAAGACGGAAGAGTGGGATGCTCCTTTCCCTTGTCAGATTGGGAAAGGTTCCAGGAAAATTACAGGAAAATATGAAAATATTCAAAGTATGCGATAAATTCCCAGCCAAATCCAGATAAACAAATAATGAGAGTGCATACATGGGTTGAAAAGCAGTGCCTCAAAGACCCAAAATGGACTTTAGACAGGAAAGATGCTGTAATTTGGCACAAATGACAATATACAACCTAGTGAACATACTGATCTTCTATTCCTCACAGCTTCATTTTTCTTTTGCCTTAAATTCCACATGACATGGTCTATAATTGTGGAGAAGATGTATATTATTACATTATTACACCAATCCCCCTTGTTCCCGAGGTTGTTATTATTCGAGTGGACCGAGGCTCTTAGTTTAAGAGGCTGGGGTCTGGCATTCATTCAACTACTACAAAACCCAAGCCTTGGTCTGAAGTGTTTTGCACGTGCTTGATTTATTTCACAAGAGAGAACATCCAGACAGACAACAACTTTTTCGGTCTCATCAACTGGACTGCAACTTTTTACTGTAAATATTAGCTTAAGTTTAACATTTAAGGTCACTGAAGTAGTTCAGGAAGAAGGCTAGGGTTGGTGGGGAGCTCTAGGACAAGATGTTTTTACACAGCTGGAAAATAAACTCATGCTACAATGTGTTAGAACGATCGGTTATTGGATTCTCTTATCTGATGACAAGCACTATGGAGCCCAAACAAGGGATCGGTTCTTTAACCACGATGATAAGAGGTCTTTGTACTTAATGTCTGTTTGAAGCATACAGAAGCCAAAAGTTCAAAATCTGGGCAATTAACAATTCATTTCTCAATTCATATTAGTCATTCCAGTTCCTGATTTGGAATAACTCAAAAGAATCAAGAATCAAAATAAGTTCAGGAATCAGGCTGGTTGCACTAGCCTAAATATTACTGATTCACTAAAAAGAACCAGCTTAGTCATTTGTTCAGGAATCAAGATGTTTTCAAAGTAACTTGAAAGTGACTACATCTCCATCATTTGACATTTGCGCTGAAAACAAGTTGAAATTTCCCACTTCCAACCTCAAACTGTTCCAGTCAACTTGGAATTCTCCTACCTCTACTTGATGATAACCAATTTAAAGGGATACTCCACTTTTTTTTGGAAATAGGCTCATTTTACCACTCCCCCGGAGTTAAATAGTTGGGTTTTACCATTTTCGAGTCCATTTAGCCGATTTTCTGATATTTAGAAAAATATCAGTAACCAGACAGTGTCTGGTCTCATTGACTTCCATAGTATATTTTTTTCCTACTATGGAAGTCAATGAGACCAGAAACTGTCTGGTTACTGATATTCTTCTAAATATCAGAAAATCGTCTGAATACATTCGAAAATGGTACAACTCAACTGTTTAACTCTGGGGGAGTTGTAAAATGAGCCTATTTCCAAAAAAAGTGGAGTATCCCTTTAATGTCACTTGATTCACCACCATCTTGGAAATGAAGTCAAATGATTGTATTCGAGGTTGATCCAATGATTATTTTTTAGGGATGCGTCGATATGACATTTTGGCCGATACCGATAACCGATAATTCTTTATATTTGAAAGCCGATAACTGATATATCGGCCGATAAACCTAAATCCAGTTGTTATATAATTTATGAAAGCCTGATTGCAAAAACAAAAGTCTCACAATTAAAATCTGTCCCCTAACACAATTATAATGTTCTCGTTATAATTTCATTTAGCCGATATGACAGCACATTTTGCGCTTAACTATATTTTCTTTTTTGATTCCAATTATATTTCAAGCAATTACGATCAATCATGTTGAGTAAGTGTCTCAGGTGTCAAGTGTTGAAGGAAATAATTCATTATTTTTCAGCTTAAATATATCAGCCAAATTTTATTATCGGGCCGATGACGATAACATAAAAATGAACAAATATCGGCCGATACCGATATGGTGGCCGATATATCGTGCACCCCTAGTTATTTTTTAAGTTTGGAGTTGCAGCATTTATGATACATCATACAATAATAATCATGGCTGTATTTCGAAACAAGAGTGAAAGAAGTCTAAAGTTGAACCTATCTGAACTTTGAGCGTCACATTACAATGCTTCACCTGCTGACAAGACGTTAGCTTGCCGCTTCGCTCCAATGGAGAAAGTTGACACGAGTCACATGAACGAGTTCTCCAAACTGAGCTTGCACTCTTGCAACCGTGAAACAGCTGAGTAATATCACAGGGAACACAGACCCTTTCCTTAAATTAGCTCTCAGTCAAGTGACAATGGCACTCCGTCGTGTCCTACCAGTCATGATGTCAGAGGGCTTTCAATTACACAGCTGGCCTTGTCAGAGAAAGTTCCTCATCAAGTGAGAAATGAGTGGCACGTCCACTCTGCAAACAAGACACAAGATCTTCAGCTTGACCTGCTAAGAATCAGTTCGGAGGCTAAAAGCATGGAGGACAGAACAACCATATCAGATCCTCGTCTGCCTTGTGCTGTGTTCCGTTACTTGCATCTCTGTTTAACGACAGCCATAAAAGGCAGAGGACTGCTGCCCTAGTTAGAGGACAAAGCAAGAGCCGCCACTATGATTGCTCTGGGTTGTGTAACAGTACATAAGCTGAAACAGCAGAGACGTATTCCTTTAACTTAGTAGGCCATTGAAATCAATTCAGTTTAAGTCACCCTGAGGTGAAAATCAAGCTTTTAATGGCGTTTATATGTCTATGTGGTGTTTTTAATGTGCTTTAATAAAAACCATGTGCAAATTCATCTCAACATCATTGCTGAGTATTTTCTCCTTAAAACTACAGCGAATCAAAAACAGTAGGGATGCACCGATATGAAAATTTTGGCCGATACCGATAACCGATAATTCTTTATATTTGAAAACCGATATATCGGCCGATAAACTTAAATCCGAATTGTATCTAATTTTGAGAGTCTGAATACAAAAACAAAAGTCTCACAATTAAATCCATGTCCCAAGCGCACAATTACAACGAGGTTCTCATTATAGTGTTGTATAGCCGATATGACAGATTTGCGCTGCACATGTTTTACCGAACCGTATTTTCATTTTTTAAAGAGATTTCAATCATATTTCAAGAAGTTCAAAAACAAAAACAGTGGTCAACAAGTGTCTCAGCTGAAGGTAATAATAAATTATTTATCTGCTTTAATATATCGGCCATGTTTTCTTACCAGGCCGATAACGATAACATTAAAAATGAACATATATCGGCCGATACCGATATGGTGGCCGATATATCGTGCATCCCTTAAAAAACAGTTTGAAGTTTGGTGTTTCTAACATCACAAACTAGATTGTAACCAATTAGATCAACGCATGATTGTTAACGAGTGAATCTCTGAGCTGATGTGAGTGAGTGGAGGTGGGGCTAATTTGCATATTCATAGACCCGCATATATTCAATGAGGAAAAGGTGTAGTTTCAGTTAATCTAATTTAAATTATGAATTACTAAAGACAATACTTTTAAATATGTAATTTTGGTGATCAAAAATGAGTTTTAAGGGATAAAATGATTGACTACAGGGGACTTTAAGGCTATACAACTAATCAAATATTGAAGACTCAAAAATGAAACATTTTTGGTAAGCAATTTCAAATGCCAAATCATGGTTGCCGCCACTGCTCTAATTTGTGTCATCCAGTGCTTCACACTTCATGCTGGTAGGTGTCATATTCTTCATTCTCTTCTGACATTTTAATGGCAATGGGCCAACCACCATTCAGGATTGGTGTGTAAAACATTGGATGGCACAGAGGAGAGCAATAGAACGGTCAACCCAAAAGTTATCATAAACCTGGTTCAAGGATTTATCCATTGGCTTTTGGATTATATCAGAAAATAAGCTCTGTGCATGTTTTGTTCTTCATCAAATATTCACAAATGCACACAAATTATAATCAATTGAAAATATTTTTAAAAACATAAATACAATCGGTAGAGGTAAAATCTAAAAGTAGGCTATAAACAAACTACACCACGGTTACATGACTTCAGCATCAACATCACTAAGCTCTTACAGTTTTTATTTAAAAAAAAAGTTTCCCCAGCAAATTCAAGTTAGAATAGCTAGAATGGCAAGAGCTGTGTGAAAAGAACGAGGCTGTGAAAGTGGACTAGTGTGTAGATGAGTTTATCTGTTCGGCTGATGACTTCCGGCAACCTCTGTAGGCCCATTAAGCCACTTTTCAAGACAAGTAAAAGCTTCAAAAATCAATATAATGCATTACTGATGCATTTTACGTCATGATCATTTGTAACTCGTGTTAACAACAGATGTAATTTAAGCGTTTTAACTGAAAACTCCATTGACTTAAAGACGATGGAACTAGAAAACTTGGAAACGAGCATTTTGCCTAAAAAAAATGGCGTACCTGCAGCACAAAATGGCAGCCACCACAAATTTACAGCGTTAGATTTTCACTGAATCCAATCGGAGCACTCAAAAAATGACCAAATAAGCTGCATGGACTTTCCCTGACCCGTGATTTGGTGTCAGCAAAACCAGATACCTAACCAGATATTCATTATAATTATTTCCTTGTGATGTGAAGAAGTAAGAAAGTCAAATGGGTTTGGAAAAAGTGTCAATGTCTGGTTCAGATTACACGATTTTAGCCCGATTTTGGCACGATCCGTTTGACGTAGGGTGTCGTGGGGATTCGTAAACGACAACGAGCGTCGGGACGCAAGATTCGATCGTATCATCTCGTATAGTGTGTCATAGTGGGCGACAACCTACGGTGTGTCTGCGATGCTTCACGACATGACGACAAAAAAGACTAGCTTGTTTAATTTTTTTAACGGTCGTCCACGACGGTTCCGTCACATCATGTATGAGGTTGACCAATAGGAGCACAAGCTTTTCCGTACACAACTTACAAAAATGGCGAAACGAAAGAGAGACGATGGTGCTAACGTTAAAACTAAAAGTAAAAACATATAAGAAAACAATATTTTACCTCAAGTTCTCTTCGGAGGTTTGACAGCCCATACTGTCCTCTTCGAGCAATCCAGGAATGTGTCCATTGTCGGGTTTTCTTTCTATTTTTTACTTTTTTCTGAACACAGGACCACCAATACAACACTCACCGCTTCATGCATTGTTTGTTTACGTTCGTTTCCGGAAGTCACTCGCTACTAGTTTCACCTTCTCGATAACATCACGCGCGCCGTAAAAGACGGCATGCGATGACTGGTCAGAAAGCAACGTGTAGTCTGACATGCATCTTGTCCACGACGTGACAAGATTTTAGGAATCAAAATCGCGCAATCTGACACAGTGACTATAGTAACAGACAAAAAAATTGTGTAATCTGAACCAGGCATTAAGCTCACTTGAACACTTTTATTATAAGACTGCCTTAGAATTTCGCCAAAACACACAAAAAAAGTAATTTAAGACATAATTGACCCTTTGTGTCGGGACGGGAGCATACTGATGCCTAACAAAAACTGTCCAAGTAGGCTGTGTGTGAGGAAAAGAGAGAGGGTGTGTTCTCATAAGGTGTGAGAGTATAGATTATAAATGGAATAGACACTTGTTGGCCCATCACAACCTTCTCGCCAAGGTGGACAACAGCTGAAAATCTCACAGGAAGAAGAACAATAACATTGGGGAAAGAGGTGTCAGCACTGGTCACCCTCTGTCAACACTGTACAGTTTTATCAGAACGGGCAGCAGCTAATGTTCAATCCAAATATGGGACAGTCTATTTATGTCAGCCCCAGACCAAGGGTAGGAAATGCTCCAAGCCAAGACGGACACCCCATTCTTCTGCCTGAATGTGTTGAGGTGAAGGAAACCTGGAATAACCTGTGATGAAAACACTTCCTGGGAACATCTTCAGGGTCAAAGGAAATTAAAAAAATAAAAAAGGGTTTTCATGGACCTAACCCATCATGTGCTAACAGATCTAAATTACTGAGGCAACACATGCAGTTTTCACATTACCAATATGACTTTGTTTTAAATTCAGCTATGGTCAGGATATTTCATATGGTCAGTTATGCAATACCGCACATATGGTTCACTTTAGGGACAGATATTTTTAGTTAGTCAATGGGGATGCTTATAATTTACCAGAGTAATGTGGTGGAGACATTAAAAATGCCAAATGAGCAACATATTGTCAGCATCGTAATTTCATGACCTGTACTTTATTGAGCTGATGACAATTCAAGCATGTCAGAAATGCAAAAGAATCTGGTGAGAGAGTATAACGTGTCAGTATTTGAGCAGCTCATACAGCTGGATCAGTCGAGCTCTTCGCTAGTCCACTCCTCTGGGGAGATTTCCTCACTTGAGATGAATTTCCTTTTTTAAAACAGCCTAAATTGAAAACACGCTGACATTTGAACGGGTGAATTTTAGCCTGAAAACTTTCGACAAACATGCAGCGGTCCTCGGAGAGTTGAGTGATGTTTCACTCAAAGCATTTTGCTTTCAGTTTGTATTCCCAAAACAGCAGTGGGGGAAACACTTTAGAGATCCTGGAACTTCCCATCATTGCCCGGAATACGGCAGTGAATTTTACTCATGTGTAAAAAAATAATAATAATAAAAATGGTAGGACAGGTGGTAGCACGTTCTTTACAAATACAGAAGGTCAGCTAAGGTCTATTGGGATGTTAACGACTAATTTTTTTATCTTTCATAGATAAGCATATGCAGTTTTGCCCAGTTGGTGGAGCTCAACCTCAACTGGACTGATTTAAAAGAGTAGTTCACTTTTACCCCCATGTCATCCAAGATGTCCATGTCTTTCTTTCTTCAGTTGAAAAGAAATTACGGTTTTTGATGAAAACATTCCAGGATTTTCTCCATATAATGGACTTCATTGGGAACCAAACGGTCCAAATGAGAGTTTCAGTGCAGCTTCAAAGGGCTTTAAACAACACCAGACGATGAATAAGGGTCTTATCTAAGACCCTTCGAGTCATGACTCGAAAAAAAGATTTGTTCATTTTGATGAACAAGTTCGAACAGGAGAGTCACAAAAAGGGGTTGGGTATCGGGAATCGAGTATCGATTGGAACCGGGACTAACTTTTTGTTTTTCCCGCAATCGTTCAAAAGTTAAAATTTCGATCCCTAGTTTCGATATTCACAGTCCACCGACCGGAAGAAGAAACCGCTGAACAACACAAACAAAGAAGCGTCTACCGGAAGTGTTGGCATAACCGCGCGAGTCGAACATGAGTAGCTTACGTCGGCGGTCCAAAGTGTGGCTTCACTTTTCTAAAAATAACGAAATCTCGGCAAAATGCAAAATTTGTGACAGGAGTATTTGTGACAGAAGGAGTATTTCCTTCAGAAAGACCGTTGGTTAGCAAGGTTAGCTAAACTTTTTTGACCCTCCCTCTTAAAAGAATCGGAATCGAGAATCTTTAGGAACCGGAATTGAAACAAGGAATTGGAATCGGAATCAGAATCGTTCAAATTCAAACGATACCCAACCCTAGTCACGAACACTCATCACAGAATTGAACAAGGCGAGCATTTGTGCTTATAAAACTTAAACGTATTAATTTATTTTTTAAATGAGCGATCGTTTCGCTAGATAAGACCCTTATTCATCGTCTGGTGTCATGTAAAGCCCTTTGAACAGTTTGCACTGAAACTATCATTTGGACCTTGAACCGTTTGGTTCCCATTGAAGTGCATTATATGGAGAAAAATGCTGGAATGTTTTCATTAAAAACCTTAATTTCTTTTCGACTGAAGAAAGACTGACGTGGACATCTTGGATGACATGGGGGTGAGTAAATTATCAGCAAAGGTTTTTTTTAAAAGTGAACAACTCCTTTAAGATTAGATCTGTAAACACCTCACACCGAAGTCACTTTTAAAATGATGCTCAACTCTGCGAATTTGTGTGACTGACATGAGCGAAATCTGAATGGGGAAAAATTTCGCCCGAACACTGGAATGATCCATGCATCACCGTGAATAAACCTCTTTTTGAATTACCACATAACATGCATCAACCAAACAACAACATCATCAGGATTGTTTGACTTCACAAGCTAAACAACAAACAGCCGTTCCAGTACAGTGTGCTTTGACTAGCCAAGTGTAAACACCTTTGTCCCAGGACTGGATTGAGGCACAATATGGGTATACGTCACATTGCAGACCCCTGCCTGTGAGTGCAGCGATAGTGAAGTGGGCACAGGTGTTTCCTGTGGTTTTCAGAGAGGCTGTCACCACCCACATTTCCCTCCTTCCAATCAGCTCTCTTCCCTCTGTTTATGTTTTTCAGCTGACTAAACAACAGCTCCACGCTGCAGGTTGGACATTCACGTGAGTCGGCCACTCTTCACTCTCAGCAGGAAGGCGAAAATGGCCCTGCTTTTGAATGAAGGGAGGGTTTCCTTTATTCACAACACAATGGCTGTTCATTACACAGTACTTATTAGAGTTGCACGTGTATTTTAGCTGTCATACTGATGACGACGACAAAGATTTTACAAGAAGCAACAGGTTGCACAAGAATACCTTGACCTTTATCAATTCTCTTTGTTGACAATGACAGATTTATAAACAATTCCCATGACCAATGTTGCGTTTCCAAATGCAAATTTATAAACGACTCAAATATACAGCACATTTACTGTAAATCGAAACTGAAAACACTACTTACACTTCCAGGACTCTGAAACATTCAGCATGTCGGTCAGACTTACATCACAACCATTGTGATTTAATGATCGCATTAAGCCATATCACATTCCCACTGCCATAGATTGTCAAAATTCATTAAAAAAAAAAAAAAAAAAAAAAAAAAAAACGAACGCCGAGTTACATTTTCAACTCTGATTTTTACTTGTATTTGGCGAATTGGACCTTGGCAAACATACATTAAATATATATATATATTGATTATTTACACTTGTGGTCAGAATTAATGGCACGCCTGGTAAATATGATCAAAAATGGCGGTAAAAAAAAAAAAATCAATCCGCATTGTTTACCCTTTCAATCTTTCATAAAAAAAAATGCACAAATCTACCCTTTAATTGAAGTAAAATATTATTTTACATTATTTTCTACAGGGTTCAGTTTAGGGGACTGGGACGGCTTTATTTTGTACTCAGTATGGTGTGTTTACACTGAACGCGAATAGAGCGTCAAATACGCGTCTATCGCGTAGTTAGACGCTTGAACATTTTGAACCCATTTGCGCGTATGCCAGAAAGAACACAATTTCTTTCTGGCATACGTTTCCAGCACTATTTGATTATGACGGGTGCCCAGTTTGATAACCTGCTAGCTAGGGTCACTGACAGGATTATCACACCAACTACAGGCTATCCGTCTCAGCTGTGGAGCGCCTTTCCATCTGTCTCATGTCAGGGGCCGTTTCAACGCCAATAAATATATAGCATACATCGTTTTTGCTGTGATTTAATTACAATAAATGTATGAAAAACAAACCCGAAACAAATTAATTATGTTGATTTGTATAGACTCTGAATTTTAGTAGTCCTATGTCTCTTTTGTCAAAATTATAAGGGGGAAAATATGTTTACAATGCTGATTTTCTGAATAGAGTTTAGATCTGTAGCTGCTCAATATACCTAGTAAAATATATAGCAACAACTATTCAAAATATATTTATTGTAAAACGTTAGCCTATTTTAAATACATTACCAGACGTACCGATTAGCTCTTCGTTGATTGGCTGGCGCAAAAAAGCGTCATGCAAATCTTCCGCTCGAATTTTTCAACTTGCGCGGAAGACATTCGTGGCAAAACGCGTCGCCTTATTCGCGTCATTCATAACGCCCAGCGCGAATGATGCGTCTATTCGCGTCTCTGCATTGACTTTGTATGTAATCTACTTGAGCGAACGATTAAATTTGCGTTTGGTGTGAACACACCATTACCCATTTTTGTGTTGATTTTGTTCTTTTTGGACCGTTGTCCTGATGGAAGATTCAACCACGGCCCATTATAAGATTTCTAGCAGAGGCAGTCAGGTTTTGATTTTATATCTATTAGTATTTGCTAGAATCCATAACACTATGTATCTGAAGATGTCCAGGACCTCCAGCAAATAAATAGGCCCTCAACATTTAAGATCCAGCAGTATATGTAACCGTAGGCATTGGGTTCTTTGTCTCCCTGTTTGCACCGAACACATCTGGTGGGTTTGCTGCCTCTCTTTTATTGTTTCATCTGACCACAGAATCCGGTCCTTTTTGAAGATCCAGTCATGTCTGACAACTGAATATGCGGGAGTTTATTTTTGGAGGAGTGAGGAGGATTTCTTGAAACCCTCCCAAACATGTGGTGATGCAGGGGTTGTTTCATAGATTTTTTAGGCTTCCTGACCCCCAAGACTCAAGTACTCTCTGCAATTCTCCATCTGTGATCCTTAGAGAGTCTTTGGCCTCTCGATTATTGCCCTGATGGTGGAAATGGGGATTTTTGATATTCTTTGATATTCTTTGGTTTTACTCATGAGGAAACACAAAGGCCAAAATCTCTTATACATCCGTCACAATATTTAAACTCCCGTGAAACAAGAAGTCATAGCTAGACAATTTCATGTTACTAGTCACCTGGTGTGCTAAAAAAAAAAAGTAAATATTAATGGGAATTAGGGCTGTCAAATGATTAATCGTATCCAAAATAAAAGTTTGTGTTTACATAATATATGTGAGTGCACTGTACTGCACTTTAATTATGTTTTATATATATATATATATATATATATATATATATATATATACACACACACATTCACTTGTATACATTTAAGAAATATTTTCATGTATATACTGTATATAGATGTATATATAATTTATATGATATGTAAATATAAATATATATATATATATATATATATATATATATATATATACAAAATAATTATACACAGTGTACCCACATATATTATGTAAACACAAACTTTTATTTTGGATGCGATTAATCACAATTAATCGTTTGACAGCTCTAATGGGAATATATTTCAGAGATATTTAACAAGTAAAAAAATTCTAGGCGTGCAAATAATTGTGGCCAACGTGTTTCGGAGAAAAACATTTATTTTATAATGTGATTCATTTGGTTTATTTGGTGTCAAATACATAAACAGTTTCCCAGGTCTCTACACAGAAATGGAGGGAAGGATATGGCACAGCCAACAGTGACTGGGCCAACATAATTGGTGGCCACTTAACCACATGTCAGAGTCAATAATGTTCACAGAGGTACTTCTGTGCTGAATGGAGAAACACACTCTCAGGAGAGAGGGGATAAATTCACAGAGTTAAGCGAGCAAACACTGCTGAACAGAAATGTACATATACAGTCAAACAGTACGTCAGGGTTACCTGCTTGCTTGGTTTTAGCGGATGCTTTTTGTCCAAAGAGACTCAAGGTTACCTAATTGCACTAAAAGACAATCCCATTGGGGCAGTGTGGTGTTTAGCATTCGCTCATGAAAAATGTGGTAGCCATCCAGTTCACACACTGAAATGTAAGACTTTTTTTTCGTAGTTTCTTTAAACTAGAACCACATTTTTCCATCTTAAAAATATATCTAAATTATGCCATATGCTCTTATTTAAAAATGCGGAACAATTAGTTCATGCGTTCATGACATCAAGGCTAGATTATTGTAATGCTCTACTGGGTGGTTGCCCTGCACGCTTAGTAAACAAACTTCAGCTAGGCTAGTTCAAAATGCAGCAGCTTGAGTTCTTACCAGAACCAGGAAGTATGACCATATTAGCCCGGTTCTGTCAACCCTGCATTGGCTGCCTATTAAACATCGTATACATTTTTAAATATTGCCGATTATTTATAAAGCACTAAATAGTTTAGCTCCACAGTACTTGAGCGAGCTCTTAACGCATTATAGCCCTTCACGTCTATTGCGATCTCAAAACTCCGGCCAGTTGATTGATTATACTTAGAATATCAAAATCGACTGCTGGCGGTGGATCCTTTTCCTATTTAGTGTAGCACCAAAACTCTGGAACAATCTTTCTAACATTGTCTGGGAAGCAGACACTCTGTCAGTTCAAATCTAGACTAAAAACACATCTCTTTGGCCTAGCATACACATAACACACTATAGACTTCCTAATTTCAAAACTAGGCTGCATAGTTTAGATCAGCCGGAACCGGGAATACGTCCCGTAAATCCTGATGTACTTGGTACATCAAAAGAAGGATGGCGTCTACGCTAATATTAGTTTCTCTGTTTATCCCGAGGGACCCTATTTGGTGGACCTGCGCCTGGACCCATCCCAACTCATCCTTAAGTGCCGGCCTTATCGACAAGACAGCCATCGGAACATCTCGTCTCCAAACCGGCGTGATTACTTCGACTTACAAACAGATGCAAATGGACAAATTTTCTTAATGTTTCAATCCAATTTGTTTTGTAATCACTGTTCTTCCGTTGCCCAGAGGAGAACTGGCCCCCGACTGAGCCTGGGTTCTCCCAAGGTTTTTTTCTCCATTCAATCACCTGATGGAGTTTTGGTTCCTTGCCACTGTTGCCTTGGCTTTTGGCTTGCTTATTTGGGGACATTTAATATTCAACAATATTATTGATCTGTGTTGTATTATTTTCATGTTATCACCATGAAGCTGCTTTGATACAATCTGTATTGTAAAAAACGCTACATATATAAAGGTGACTTGACTTGACTTAGGTTTGTGTAACAGAACCCAAAGTATCTTTTAGTTGCGCCCATGCAGCCTATTATTGCTCCTAAGGGAACTTCTGTTGACAAGTATCTATTTGGCGTCAGCAGGCAAAAATGACTAAGTCTGACTAAGTAGTTGATCTAAACATTTATGGTTCCTAAAACATTTGACAATGCAGTTGAAATGTTCCTTGCATACATATAATTAAACTAGTAGTTTCTTGAACCCCCAACCTCTTGTTTTGACTTCATTTGGGAGGACTTAATTAGCGGGGTAAGACCCCCTCAACCCCTTGTGATTTCCCACCAATCCACATGTGGTCCATACCTGGGATCTGTAACCTTTAAGACCAGCTCAGACCCTTAATTACCTTTCCCTTAGCCAGAAACTTGAATAACCAGGAATTGTCTTGGTAGAAGTCAGCAATTTTTCCTGTTCTGTGTGAATGATGTTAACCAAGTTGGTCCCCCAGAGAGAACGAGACATTACGGGCACACAAGACAATCCGAAGCACTCGAGCTGCCGAGCCAAAGTGCTTTTATTTGTGTGCATCTTTATCTTGTTAAATGCTGGGATCTCATTGGCTGCTTTTGAACCTGTGGGACTGCTATGGGTCCTTTGTTAGCAGGTTTTCCTTTGGTAGCCGAGATGAACAGAGACAGAAGGAAATAACAAAGCTCTCGGAGCATGGCTCAGCTCCCTGGTCCTTTGTTTTATCATGCTTTGCCTGCCCTCTGCCAGGAACTGCAGATACTAATCAATTCAAGGGGCCACATAGCTCTCCGAGGTCCTGTGTGCACTGTACACTGTCATACATTTCCTTTTCATATTTATTAGTCAAAACAAGTCTAACTGTTTCCATTAAATCAGCACCCAAATATTCTGGCAATCTCACGAATTTTCAAAAAAATTATTATTTTCTGGCTTTAAAGGGATACTCCACTTTTTTTTTTTTTTTTTTTTTTGGAAATAGCCTCATTTTACAACTCCCCCAGGGTTAAAGGAGCTGTATTCAAGAAATGAATTCAATTAATCATAAATTTTCCCTGATATGTCACTAGAAATTAAGAAATCATGTTCATTTCAAATACTTATATCACTGACAACAGTAGTCCGGCCAGGATATTGTCATTTAAAAAGTGAAGTCGCAGCCCTCGACTGATGTTGATGTTGTCAAGTTGTGTTTTGTTCTGATGCGTCACCCTCCACCGACCTACCAATCACGGACTCAGTAGTGTTGTGGCATTCGGGTTGCCAGCTCTTCTCTAGTTACTACAGCTGCAGATACAAACGTGTCAGAATCGGAAAAAAAAATTAACGTTGCGAAACCCCAAAAAACTCGGAATGTATCCGAAATACTTTGTTACAAAGTCCGAAATAAATAATTAACAGAAAAAAAACTGTGTAAGACTCGTCACATGCCATTGGAAGCTTCTTGTAGCAGCCTACATTCCTGCTGGATCCTGCAGCAAATCTGGCAACCTCGAGTCATGGGGGAAGGGGGGGATACACTCGAATTTGAAAGTGATTGCAGTACCAGTTTTGGCCACAATCTTGCATTCAGCACCTTTAAAGTGTTGAGTTTCACCGTTATTGAATCCATTCAGCCGATCTCCGGTTCTGGCAGTACCACTTTTAGCATAGCTTAGCATACATCATTGAAGTGGACAAGACCATTAGCGTTTCTCAAAAAAAAAATTTACCAAAGTGTTTCGATATTTTTCCTATTTAAAACTTGACTCTTCTGTAGTTACATCGTGCACTAAGACCGACGGAAAATGTAAAGTTGCGATTTTCTAGGAACAATGCTCTCATTCCTGCGTAATAATCAAGAAACTTTACTGCCGTACCATAAGCGCTACAGGCGTAATTACTACACAAACTTAGTCCCGGTCAAGTTGGAAACTGGGGACTATATTTTCAGGCGTTGCGTCATATCATTACGCCTGCTGTACTCATGGTACAACAGTGAAGTTTCCTGATTATTACGCAGGAATGGGAGTATAGTTCCAAGCCATATCAGCCTAGAAAATCGCAACTTTACATTTTCCGTCGGTCAAGTCGGTTTCCGTCGGCCATTTTCATGAGTCAAGTTTTAAATAGGAAAAATATCGAAACACTTTGGTCATTTTTTGTTTGTTTTTTGAGAAACGCTAATGGTCTTGTCCACTTCAATGATGTATGCTAAGCTATGCTAAAAGTGGTACCGCCAAAACCGGAGATCGGTTGAATGGATTCAAAAACGTTAAAACTCAACAGTTTAACTTGTAAGTTGGAAAATGAGCCTATTTCCAAAAAAGTGGAGTATCCCTTTCAGCTTCCTTCTGCACGCAGACCCACAGGAAAGACCTGGATAGTGCCGGACCCACTGTGTGGCAGATCTCACCTATGACTAGCTCTTGATGATGCTTTTCCTGCACTCCACAAGGTGATTACTCACGAAAAGATCTTCCTGACAAACACATATTCTTTTTTTTCTGTCCAAAATTTGGACGCATGCTGGGATTCGGATTGTTTTGTTTTCTTTTTCCCACCCTTTGTTTTACAAATACTGACTAAAAAAAAATACTGAGACGTGAGCTTCAGCCATTCGCACATTTGCCCCTGGTGACACATCCGGAAACCAGCAAAACAAATTGAGGTGAAATCATTTATCATGCACTTCATATCCTTAAATCTTAGTATGCGCAATACCTGCCTAACGCCACATGTGCAAAATAGAGAAAGATCTGCAGTTACAATATACAATCTCCAAAAATGCCTCTATATTGACACCAGACCAAACTACAACTATTTACACATTTTCCAAATACTTCATGCGTCCTACCCGGAAGTACGAAGCACATTCCAGATTACAACAGGGATTTGGAGGAAAGGGAAGAGAAGTTCAAAAAGTCAGAGCAACAGATGAGATAGATGACACAAATGGTTACGATCCCCCCCTTTCTGGGAGGTCACATTCCTTCATTATAGGATGTCGGGCTCCGACAAGGAATTTTTGATTTCATTAGTACATAGTTGTCGCAAACATGCAAACATTAGACCACAGAACATTTCAGTTGAGTCAGACGGCATGTCTCATTGAGCTCCCTCTCTCTATATAAAGAGTAAATATATTTTTTATTTTGAAATAAATTATTTGTTTTATTCTGCATTAAATTGATCAAAAGTGAAGGAAAGAACTTTTAACAATCACAAATATTATTTTTGTTCATTGGATATTTATGTTCAATAAATAACCCTGAAAAAACATTACACGGTTTTCACAAAAAAGATTAAAGCTACACTGTGTGATTTTTACCCCCATCTAGTGGTGAAAAGGTGTATGACCATCCAGTGAATATTAGTTTCTGTTCCTCTCAATTCCGATTTCGTTTTAACTCCTACGGTGGCCAATGTAGTCCAAGATTAACATGGCTTCCAGTTCAACCTCGTCCATGATTGTTAACTCAAACGTAAACGCGAAAGGCGAAGCTTGAATTAACGGGTATGTCCCTCTTTGGCTAATGTACTTTCAAGATGGAGGGGCAACATGGCGACCAACATTAGAACCCCTTACCCGTATGTATTTTCAATGGCATATTATATAAACAAAAGAATACTTTATTACTTGAACGAAGTAAATATACATTAATGAGCACATAGATTTTTGAAAGAACTTAGTGTTTTTAGCTAAGAATAAACTAAAAGAGTTACACAGTGTAGCTTTAAGCAACACAACTATAAATATAAATGCTTCTTGAGCAGCAAATCAGCACATTAGAATGATTTCTGAAGGATCATGTGACACTGAAGACTGGAGTAATGATGCTGAAAATGCAGCTTTGCATCGCAGGAATAAATGACATTTTAAAGGGGTCATGAACTGTCGTTTTAATTTTGTTTACATTGATGTCTGAGGTCAACTTATGACGTTCGCTTGGTTTTTACATTAAAACACATCAAAATGAATAAATAATAAATAGACTATTTTCTACACTAATTTTGAGCCTAGCTCAAAAACGCTCGGTTTTTATGGGCGTCTCGCACTGAAGACTTGGAAGTAAACGCCCACTGCTGTGAGTGGATAACAGTTTTGCATATTATAATGAGTTTCACTCTCGACCCGGTTTGTCATCACGAGGTAGGTCTATGTTATTTAGCTATGCGTGTAATGCGCGAATCGGTGGGCGGGGCTAAACCGGCCGTGTTTAAGTAGGCGTCGATCTTGACGTCTCCTTTTTGACATCATAGTTCCCCACTTTGAAAAACGAGTAATTTGCTGAGCATGCATCAACATGACATCATGACTTTTGCGTAAACATACTGTACACGCCACTTTCGAGTCAAGTGGCGTGTTATCTCTACGCATTTTGAGCTATCCGTGTGTATCCGCGTGTATGCGTGTATGTCTACGCCATTAACGTCCGAGTGATTCCGCGTGTCTATACACGCCATCAAATGTCCAGTCATAAATGCCATTAACCCCAGTGACGGTTAAGTTTAGAGACGGGGTTGACGTAAGTCATATATTTATATAACGTTAAGTCAACGGCGTTCATAAACACGCTGAAAAGCGATTATGCGTCTTGATAGCACACCAAAAATGGAAATACGAATTGGCGTGTCATACAGACGGTACTTCATGAGATCAGTCTGTATTGGACTAACAAGGACGTTTTCAGCTCTGAAACTTACAGGATATTCTTATAATATGATGACCTCTTAGGATATTTTGATTTCTCAGTTCATCACCCCTTTAAAATATATCAAAATAAAAAAAAAACAGTTATTCTAAATTGTAATAATATTTCACAATGTTCCTGTTTTATTGATATTTCTGATCAAATAAATGTATCCTTGGTGACCTTTTAAAAAAACATTTATACTAGCTGAACTTTCGTATGGCACAGCATACAAATAAATAATATTTCAGGTCAAACCACTAGCGTTATTATGTTCTCAAATGTAAAATAAATCAGGCAACATGACTTATGATGCATATCACTCGATTTTTTTAAATAACAAAAACATTTTTTTTCTTCCACAAGACTACAGAGTAGAGGAAGTATGTTTTTCTTCAGGCTTACAAGATGAGGGACATAATCCATTTAATGCAGGCAGTAGAAATAAAGCAGATGATTCTGGGTTTATTTGCTGGAGACATAAAACAAGCCCTGCAGCGGGGAGCAATAAGGCCAACTGGCTTCAGGAGGTGCCAAGGGTCTATGTCCGCCTCAGTCCCAGTATGCTCAGTCCCAGTGAGTGTTGCCAAAGTGGCTCGTACTTTCGTAGGAGGTTAGATGAATGGGACTAGTTGTTAGTTTAACAGGAACATTTTAGTCTATCATTCTGGCCCTAACGCAAAAGCCTCCATGCGTGTCAGGGAATGAAGATATCTGCAAGAGAAAACATCTCCTGAGACAGAGGTTAATGGCAAGCGATCTTGGTGACGGTGACAAATAGGTATGAGATTATCAGAAGAGGAAACCCATGCACAGCCTTGAGATGCTCAAGTATTCCAACTAATGTCAATGTTTATCAACCACTTGAAAAAGTGATACTCAACATCAGCCAGTTCAGGAGCCAAGCTTAAAAAAAAATCTGTTTGCAAGAGTCACGTGTTGAAAACATCCACTGAATACATGTAAACGGTGGAGAGGCATTCACCAAATCCATTCATGTTAATATGATTTTAAAATAAACCGCTTGCTTGTTTGTGTAAATCAACTTTAAAGGAGTAGTTCACTTTTAAAAAAAAAACTTTTGCTGATAATTTACTCACCCCCATGTCATCCAAGAATTCCATGTCTTTCTTTCTTCAGTCGAAAAATTTAAGGTTTTTGATGAAAACATTCCAGGATTTTTTTCCATATAATGGACTACAATGGGAACCAAACGGTTTAAGGTCCAAATGAGAGTTTCAGTGCAGCTTCAAAGGGCTTTAAACGATTTCAGACGATGAATAAGGGTCTTATCAAGCGAAACGATCGCTCATTTAAAAAAATAAATACAAAAGTTTAAGTTTTATAAGCACAAATGCTTGCCTTGCTCTGTTCTGTGATGCGCGTTCGAAAATGAACGAATCTTTTTTCAGAGTCATTTCGTTCGTTGAATGAAACAAATGACTCAGAAAAAAGATTAGCTCATTTTGATGAACGAGTTCGAACAGGAGAGTAGTGCAAAGCGAGTATGTGTGCTTATAAAACTTAAATTTTTGTATTTATTTTTTAAATGAGCGATCGTTTCGCTAGATAAGACCCTTATTCATCGCCTTGTGTCGTTTAAAGCCCTCTGAAGCTGAAATGAAACAGTCATTTGGACCTTAAACCGTTTGGTTCCCAATGAAGTCCATTATATAGAGAAAAATCTTGGAATATTTTCATCAAAAACCTTAATTTCTTTTCGACTGAAGAAAGAAAGACATGGACATCTTGGATGACATGGGGGTGAGTAAATATTACAAACTACTCCTTTGAGTTAATATTACAAACAGCTCAGTTGTATTTAATATCAGCAGTGGGCTCGCAGCTCACATGGCTAAGGTACATGAATGTGGGGATTTCTATTATTATTATTATTTTTCATGAAAACAAATGACTGTTTCTCCTTATTTTTTTAAAAGGCAGTGAACTGTCCTCAGGCACAGTCTTGTGGCCAAATAAAAAAGTGTATTAAAAGCACATTAACAAAAATAATATAGAATAGATTTAGAATTTTTAACATAATCCCCCAACTCTAGTTCAGTACTCATCATTAAATCTCATGATCATAGAGGTTTGGTTACTTTTCTACTGTTTGAAAGCCCTCAAGAACAATAACAGAGCAAATGAATGAACAAAAGGCTCCATATGACTACTGTACATCATCTACAACTTATTTATTTATAACATCCAGTTTAATCACTATCAAAGGTCATCTCCGACATAAAACCTCTCAGAGTTTCATATGAACAAACAGGCCAATGGCACTGTCATAAATTCAGCTTGTTAGTCAGCTGAAAGGTCCCATCTAAAGCATCACACAGGACACCCGATGTGCTTTGACATTTTAAAAATCACACAAATCCATCGAGAATCCAATCAAATTGACCAGCTACATATAAAAAATGCATCTTTTCTAAAGCCCATTAGAAAATGCAGCTGTGGCAGTGGACTGAGCACATGCTCAAGCCTTAGGTTTACGATGACCCAATGTATGACCTACATTTTTACATCCTACAAGCCTGAAAATAAAAGAACAAAATAAACATTGTGTTCTATATAAATGCATTTCTGATCTACAAAAACAATTTTCAATATGTTAAACATTTTCGTGTTTAACATGAGCCATTTTATGTGAGGACACACTGTGGCTTGCTTGCAATCAAGTGACCCTGACATTCAGCATTGAACTTGAGACACAGGGGAATGTATCCAGCCCTTATAATGTGACTAATATAGCGGTAGACTCTCTTTGAGTATAAGTACATGCTTGTCTGCGAACATTTGTGAGTCAACATCCTAAAGTTTTGATTATACTGTCATTAGTACATAATCTGCATTCCCACCCAGAGAGAAAAATCATCAAATAATGCCAGTTATTCCTTCACTTATCTGTGAAGCGTGTCGACTTTCCTCGGTTTGTGGTTCTGAGAGTAAATTCATGTTGCAACAACGATCTGTGACACCCAACCATCAGATTTCAAACATTGCCATAATCACAGTCAAACCACAATATAATTATTATTGAGTAACACCTATTTAATCTACAGAACAGAATGAACCCTGGAGGATTCATTTTATGAACTGGATCCATGTTTGTTGTGAAACCATTTGGAAGACTTTAAATGTATGATAGTTAGAAATATCACATGAGCAAAGGTGTTGTACTGAACATCATCTTCCCTGTTTGTTTTGCATTCCTGGTACGCAACAACGCTAAATGTCAAGTATAGCAAAAGCAAACCATATTTTTTCCTTGAAAAATTGTCTCATGTCATGTTAAAACATCAATATATTTTCCCAGCTTAACGCTTTCTGTAATTACTCCAGGTCTGGGTTTCCATTTCCTTCCCATTGGCAAGGGACACCCCGCTCTGAGCGAGAAAACACTGACACTTTGACATTCAAAACTTCACTCCAGACGAAATTCAAATTCAGATTAGAGGACTGTCACTGTTGTATACTGTAATAATTAGAATATAAAATCAAAAAGCATCTGCGAACAAATGATACCAGGGCTCCACAATAACTAGGGTTGGGTATCGTTTGAATTTGAACGATTCTGATTCCGATTCCGATTCCTTGTTTCGATTCTGGTTCCTAACGATTCTCGATTCCGATTCTTTTAAGAGGCAGGGTCAAAAAAGTTTAGCTAACCTTGCTAACCAACGGTCTTTATGAAGGAAATAATCCTTCTGTCACAAATTTTGCATTTTGCCGAGATTTTGTTATTTTTAGAAAAGTGAAGCCACACTTTGGACCGCCGACGTAAGCTACTCATGTTCGACTCGCGCGGTTATGCCAACACTTCCGGTAGACGCTTCTTCGTTGGTGTTGTTCGGCGGTTTCTTCTTCCGCTCGGCGGACTGTGAAAATCAAAACTAGGAATCGAAATTTTAACTTTTGAACGATTCCGGGAAAAACGAAAAGTTAGTCCCGGTTCCAATCGATACTCGATTCTCGATACCCAACCCTAACAATAACATACCAATGTAACAAAACACAACATAAGGTAATGTAAGTAATATTATAATAATATAAAATGTATTATATAAAATAATAAAATACAAATAAAGTAAAAATAGCCATGTGATGCTAGAACTTTTACTCCAAACGAACTTTGTGACTTCTAAACAACTGTGAATTCCAACCCGATCTCACGACCAAGTCGTACGAATTCGACGAATGATTAAAAAGTGGCTAATTCGTAACAATTCATACGACCTCACTCGTACGAATTAGTACGATTTTGCTAAATCGTACATATTTTACAAATTGGCCAATTCGTATGAATTCGTACGAATGACCTACCCCTTAAAACCTAACCATCACGTGGGTTTAGACAAATCGTACAAATTCATACGAGTGAGGTCGTACGAATTAGTACGACTTAGACACTTTTTAATCATTCGTCAAATTCATACGAATTGGCCGTGAGATAGTGTTGTGAATTCACTGAATTTTGACAAGAAGAAATGTCAGTTGTGTCTTCACTTCGAACAGTAATCAATGTCATTAATGTAAATGTCCCAAAACTTCTTAATACCATAATGAAATCTGATACATTTAACAACAAGCTTAGGCTCAGTTGAAAAGAAATTAAGGTTTTTGATGAAAACATTCCAGGATTTTTCTCCATATAATGGACTTCAATGGGAACCAAACGGTTCCAGCTCCAAAAGACAGTTTCAGTGCAAACTGTTCAAAGGGCTTTAAACGACACCAGGCGATGAATAAGGGCCTTATCTAGCAAAAAGATCCGTCATTTAGAAAATAAAACATTGTTCGAACCAAATGACTTGAAAAAGATTTGTTCATTTTGATGAACGAGTTCAAACAGGAGAGTCACGAACGTGCATCACAGAACAGAGCAAGGCGAGCATTTGAGCTTATAAAACTTAAACTTTTTTATTTATTTTTGAAACGGCCGATCGTTTTGCTAGATAAGACTCTTATTCATCGTCTGGTGTCGTTTAAAGCCCTTTGAAGCTGCACTGAAACTCTCATTTGGACCTTGAACCGTTTGGTTCCCATTGAAGTCCATTATATGGAGAAAATCCTAGAATGTTTTCATCAAAAACCTTAATTTCTTTTCGACCGAAGAAAGAAAGACATGGACATCTTGGATGACATGGGGGTGAGTAAATTATCAGCAAAAGTTTTTTTTAAAAGTGAACTAATCCTTTAAGGGACATGTTGTTTTCAATTCAAAGTACACTAAAGGTTAATAAGCCTTCCTAATTAATTTTGTAATATCTTTAACAGTTTAAAAGGCAATCAGAGAACATCTGTCTGATCTATGTGAGATCTAGAACTAATCCAGCCAGTTATGGTTCATGATTTGCCTGACTCTTCTTTCTTAATTGCATTGCCCTAGTTAGACAGGACATTTAATGTCTCCTCAATCGGTTCCCTGTATTTCCAATGTGATCTAAGCAGTAAGCAATGACCAAATTTGCATGAAAAAAGCTGAACTTTCATGTGAGACAGGGTTAAAAATGGCACGCAAGGAGAATAGCTGGCGAACTTCCTCCAAGATTGAAAACACCTTTGGACCGAGAGCTGTAAACACGATGGGGTGTTTTTCTATCCTTTTATACTTGAGGAACATTCCTCATCTGTAGCTATTTAGTTTGCTGGGGGTTGTTGTGGTAAAGAAGTATTTCTGCTGTTCCAAAACAGAAACCAGAGTCAAACAGAAAATCTGTAAAAATCTGCAAATAATAACAATTTGCATACCGAGACCAAAATGCCAAATTGCCTGGCTGGTATGTTTAAAACAATATATTTCATTAAAACTACAAAGATGAGACTGAGGCCATTTCATTTCAGTGTGCTGGGGATGTTGAGGACATTTAACCCCAGCAAAGCACTTTTATGAGTTTGTTATTTTGCTTATTTAACAATCCATTCGAAATAAATGACTTAACGTAAAACCCACACAACTAGACTAAAGGATCATCTGTGCAATTTAAATAAATGAAATTTTGAAACTTTTACAGTCAACATATCGGAGTGCCTTGCAAATTTATACGCGCAGATGCACATGAGCATCAAAAGACCATTTATAAGTGTACATGAGCCCCGTAAAAGAGTCCTAAAGCCCATAAATCAACCAAGGTCAGGTCACAGCAGAAACATATTGGGCAGGGGGATCAGTAAAACACGTGCACATACTGATATGTTTGAGTAAACTGACGGAGCAGAAACTTTACTGAGGGGGTCCCCACATGTTTCTGAATGCTTCAGAGATGATGCTGTGTGGATGAACTCAAGCCACAGACCAGCAAAACACTCTTTTGGTTTGATTCTGCAGCCTGCTGGGAGTACTGGCACACCCAATGACTAACAAGCAATGACATACATACATCTCTGGTCTATTTTCGTACGATAACTCGCCTGTGCTGTCCCTGCAGTGTTCAAAGAGACGTGAATGTGTTTGATGAGTGTTGTTCTGCAGTGCTTACTCAAAAACAATACGTGAGACGAATGAAACAAAACAGGTCAGGATCTCAATTAATCAAAAATAAATGAAACATTAAATCAAACATATATCAACTAATAACATTTGAATATGTTGCATACATTAATTTATAATTAAAGCTACACTGTGTGATTTTTACCCCCATCTAGCGGTGAAAAGGTATATGACTATCAAGTGAATATTAGTTTCTGTTCCTCTCAATTCCGATTTCGTTTTAACTCCTACGGTGGCCAATGTAGTCCAAGATTAACATGGCTTCCAGTTCGACCTCGTCCATGAGTGTTAACTCAAACGTAAACGCGAAAGGCGAAGCTTGAATTAACGGGTATGTCCCTCTTTGGCTAATGTACTTTCAAGATGGAGGGGCAACATGGCGACCGACATTAGAACCCCTTACCCGTATGTATTTCAATGGCATATTATACACACACGAGAATACTTTATTACTTGAACGAAGTAAATATACATTAATGAGCACATATATTTTTTGAAAGAACTAAGTGTTTTTAGCTAAGAATAAACTAAGAGTTATATAGTGTAGCTTTAACTACAATACAAACTATTGAATAAAAACATTGCCGTTTTCACGTCTAGTTTGTTACAAGATGATTCTGGAACGCTTGGTGACAAGACTATCTAATAGAGGGTTTTCACGTCGCGTCATCAATCCGGAAGTCGGCCATTTTGGAGGCACAGAACATAAACAATGCCATTGAACTGATTGGACTCGCAAATTTGGCTGATTATTTCTGCTGTAAAATGGTCGAGTTTTGGTCTGTACTAATCGGTTCCATCTGGAAAATACCTTTCGAGTGCTATAGACTGCCAAAAATTAAAGAGAAGAGTGCAAAAAAATGATGAAAGAAGGCGTTTGTGGTTGAGAGAGGCACAGCATCAGCTCACCAGCCACATATGTAAATGAAGCTTTGACTATGGCTACAATGTTAACGTATTAGCTATGGCTACATACACACAGTCAGTCCAAATCCGATTATCTTTGTATCCGATCTGTAATCTGATCTAAAATGATGTTCACACTGTTTATGGCAACTGTTCAGATCTGATTTGTGAGTCCATGTACTGATGGAGGGGGTTGCATTTGCAATAGAGATGTTTTCTTATTTCATTTTTACAACCGCCGCGCAGGACTATATTGCATTTCGAGCTGAAGAACTGTAGGAGGCTGTTATGTAACGTTATAGCCTTTTTTCCATGTTCTTGTCTGCGCGTCAGTTTCAATATATGTTCCAGAATTAATATTTTTCTGCTCAACAGGTGTTCTGTCAATTCATGCTACCCATCAAGATTTGCTACTGGTTATGCCCATGTGCAGACTCAGTTTTTTTTTTTTTTTTTTTTAAGAAAAGGGCAATTTTCATGTGTTATAATGTAATTTCCCTTTTAAAAAATGCTAACTACCATATATGAATATTTTTACAGTAAGCCAGCTGAACAAGAACAACTGAAAGTTTCAGTTATTAAGGAAAGATGGGCTTTAACGAGTCAAAGATGAATATTTAATGATAATTTTTTACTTTTCACAACGTTTTAAATAGAAAAACAGTAGTCTACAGTAGCTACTCATAGCTTAGAATTGTATTATAATTGCATTTCATATAATACTAATCAACATTTTCTGTGATCGATTCGCACTACAGTAGCATTTCGGCACTTTGCAACAACACAGCATTGTTTCGGCAGCGACTTGCGGCATGTCTCCTCTAACAACCACTGACGTTTACATTTTATGTGGCGTGAGAGTCAGATACTACCCGAAATACGATCGTTCAGACTGAGGGATGTCCTGGTATTTGATTTCAAACCACATGTGGATGTAGCTTAAATGGTAAATAAGCCGTTATAATAGTATTGCGTCACGGAACAAGCGCACCTCGTTCATCAAGCTCTTAAAGGGAATGTGATATGACGCTCTTATTGGTTTGTTTCCCATTACGCCCAAACCACACTTATGAATAATGAAGCTACTTCAGACCAACCCCTTTTAGATTTGCTTTGGCCGCAAGAGTCATTTATCCCGCCGGTAAAATAGCAACAGCGCCCAAGACCCGCCTACAAAGTTACTTGAGCTTCGCGCTTAATACTTGCATTTCAGATCGTTAAAATAGGGCCCTGTGTGTCATTGTTCACAAGCTTTTTTACTGAGGTCTTTCCACGGCTGAAAAACATGAAACATTTTTACTGTTTCTTTCAACATACCTTCTGATGTTCATTCATGTTTACTTGGTGCTCTGAATAGTAGTGGCATTGTAGAGCTTCAAAACGGTATTTTTTATTTGAATTTTGTTATGAAATTGACAGAATTTGAAGGCTGAGACTTTGTTTCATATCAAAAGTAAAAAAGGACAAAACTCCTTGATATTACTGGATAGCAAGCACTCTACAAATAATGTTTAGCGAAGTTTAGTTCAAGCATCAACTTAAACAGCATAGACTAAATTGATTATAATCAGTAAATCAATATTGTCAAACCAGCCCTACAGTATAGTGAACCAAAGAACCAACCAATATTATTCCCCACTAATGAGATAAGTTGATAAACCTGAACATAAAGAGCCCCTATAATTGTGACTAATAAGTGAGAGTTTTCTCACGTGTTACATTTACTACCAAATTTTGGTTTCTGATTTCAACTGAAATGTTATTCTGGCTCTTTAACAATGATCTACTGTGCCAGACTTGGTGATTCCAACATCTACAAAAAAATAGTGCATCAAATAAACAGAAAAATCCAGTAAATGGCAAGCCTTCCAAGCTGACACAAAGAACACTGCTACTCAAAATAAACACTTTACAACTGCTGAAGGACATTCCCTAAACTTGCAGGAACTTTAAAAAGCCATTGAGTTTGTACTGAATAAAATCCCTATGGAATGAATGCAAGTTTTCAGATATACAGGCAGTTCTTGAGGAAAAGAGCCTTCATTGGATTATACCAAATAATGCAGTTTTTCAAACCACAGAAATTGAGTAAAATTCAATTTCACTGTCTCTGTTAGACGAAACAACCATCATTCCTGGAGTGGGAAAAAAGATCAAGTTCTCTTTGAATCACAGACTTACGTCAGTGAGAATTTATGATGATAAAAACAACATCTAAGTCAAGGATTGATCAGATTGTGTAACCTGTTGGCTGACCAGAGACTCAACCACCTGCTGACATTGAAATTGCGTTTAGCCGATATTTCAGCCAACAGTACATAATGTTCAATTATAGTGACTTCAGAATCAGTGGGAGACGGGGTTCACGACTTCATCTCTCAACAGCCAACATGAGTGAATGACCCTACAAATTCATAATCAATCTTCACAGTGACCAATGAGCCTCTTCTCATTTTCAATAGTGTGACGTCACACGGTCAAACGGCTCAATTTGAGACTGGGAAAAACATATAAGGAGATTAAAACAAAAACACTGGGTAGAGTTTTATCATTATATGATGACACTGCCAACATACATTTCAGTACAATCAACTTGAAAAAATGCATGTCCCATTATATGACCCCTTTAATCGGCCACAGTGTGTAGAGCATTAGATCGGACACGCTTCTGCACGCCATTTAAGTAAATGGGCTAGGAATTCTCCAATTAGAGCAAATGGAGGCGACTGGGATAAACCTTTAAGTAAACAATGGTTATGCATTTGTTGACAAAAGGAAAGACTGATATCAGTACCACATGAGTTTCCGAGGACGTGGGAAGAAGCATTCACAGATTTCAGCAACTTTTTCGAGGGAAAAAGTTACAAAAACATATTCATATTCTCCAGCAATGTCATATTTACTCTATTTAGAATGATCAAATAAATCAAGAGGGCAAACCGACCAATGGAAAAAAACCTGACAATCTATCATAGAAAACAACAAGGTAGAATATATACACTGCTTTTTTTCCATTTAGCTACTTCCAGAAGGCAGCTGTTCATGGATAAATGATCTGGCTCGACTTTGGTATTCTGTTTTCAGAAAACAGAAGAGAAACAACTCCTTACCATTTCCACGCCCTGGGGAAATGCCGTGCCATCCCAGTCCTTTTTGGGGAAGCGCTGAATTATCTTGCCACATCCTTCACCAGATCCTACATTTTTTAGAAGAAAAAAAAGACAATATTAGAAAAAAAGGCATTATTAAGATAAGAAAAGGGAAAAAATAATAATTGAAGCAGAAGGAACTGTTGTATATATCAGGACAATCCTGACGGTAATAATGTTATTAAACGTGATTGTATTTCCAGGGTTTCTAACTGGCAAAAATCGCTCCTCATGCACTCCTTTTGGTCTTTTTGGCATCTTTCCTGGCCCATTTTGTTTTGTTGACAAAGAAAGCATTGTGTGCACAGGGCCAAGAGGGTTTCGTCAATTAGCGTTTACTAGTGTAAACATTGTAATGTGACAATACTGCTCCTTATCAACACAAATGCCACTGGTGGAGAACCAAAAAAATAGATAATGTAGCATATTTTAGTGGAATGGTGACTAAGAGGTCAGAGTGACCCGGGCTTTTCTGATTTAAAAGCCAACTGAAGGGTTCATATCTTAACACAGATGTGGAGTTAAAGGGATAGTTCACCCCAAAATGAAAATTCTGTCTCACCCCATGTTGTTAAAAATTAAGATATTTTTGATGAAATCTTAAAGCTGGATCACTCCTCCATAGGCTTCTAATGGATCGAAACTTGCCAGCCCAGAAAAGTTAAAGACATCGTTAAAATAGTCCTACAAGTGGCTCTATAATTAAGTTTATCAAGCAACGAGAATACTTTTTGTGCACAAAAAAAACAAACAAACAAAAATGACGACTTTTATTCAACTATTCATTTCCTTCTCTGTGGGCCTCGAGATTTTGCATAGTATCTGCACAATGCTTCTGTGTTGTGCTATGTTTACACGGAAACGATTCTGAAGAGAAAACGCAAAAGTGGCGTTGCGTTATTACTTTTTATTCTTCGTTTAGACGAGCATTTCAGGTGGAAAATCTGCATGCATATGGTGACGCAAAAGTGTGTGAAATTCAATGTAGTATGCACTCCAGGCGGCTAGGTGGCAATGTGGAGCACGGGCACACAACAACACCAAGTCCGCAGACTTTCGCGTTTTTACCCTTTACACGGGATCGCGACGGTGGAGCGTTTTTAAGATTTCCTCTCTGGAGGGTGGTTTCACTTTTTTGCGTTTTTAAGCCCCAAAAAACGCCGTTGCCGTGTAAACGAAAGGCACATCGGATAAAATATTTTTACGTTTTCACCCGCGAGCGTTCTCATGTAAACAGGGCCTTACGATTGGCCGATGCTGGTCATGTGTGTGATGCGTGTGACGTCTGTAACGATGTCTTTAAAGGACAAGTTCGGTATTTTACAATTAAAGCCATGTTTTAAGATTGTTTCTGATGAAATAGAACGGTTAAGATTGTTTCTTTTGACACATGCTGCTGTCCCGAGAATTTTCGGATTCTGTGGTTGAACCACAACACCTCTACAATGGTAGCATGGGTGCAGAGGAACAATCCTTCATAAAACACATAAAACTTTAGTTTACAAAGACGTGAAACTCACCGAGTGGTCTGGGGTGTTCACTGATAGGCTCACACAAAAATAGCTGCAAAAGATGCTGTCCAACAGGTTTTATCGTAGTTTTTCTACAACTCCATTGACTTGTATTGTATGTTCTGTGATGTACGGTATTACTCCGCCGCCGGAAACGGAAATGTGGTTGTTTGTATTCTTTCTGTAGTCTTATGGAGTCGCGGTATCGTAGGCTACACTATACAAGTGGTTTGCTTGCAATTGCCAGAGGTGCATTATCGCCACCAACTGGGCTGGAGTGTCTATTATTCAAGCTCTCAACGGAAGAATGTACGGGTGTGAGGCGTTTGGAAAAATAGGTCTACAGTTTTACAACGAATGGTTAAACACCCATTGGAAAACATCTTTTGCAGCGATTTTTGATTTCAGCGACATACCGAACTTGTCCTTTTAACTTTTCTGGGCCGGCAAGTTTCGATCACTTAAGAAGCCTATGGAGGATCCGGCTCTCAGATTTAATCAAAATATCTTAATTTGTGTTTCGAAGATGAACGAAAGTCTTACAGGGTTGGAACAACATGAGGGTGAGTAATTAATGACAGAATTTTCATTTTGGGGTGAACTATCCCTTTAAGACATTATCAAATACTCATACTAGAAAAATGGGGAAAGATATTCTTCATCTGGGGAATGCATCACTGACTGTGTTTTTGATAATATCTGGAATGTGGAATTGAAACCTGTAGTACTAGGTCACCGTATGATGAAGATCTTTACAGTTATCATAATGCGAGTTTGGAAAGACCATTAACAATATGTCATAACAGGTCAGATATGTAGTGGACAAAAGTATTGATGGTTTGTCACAGTTTTGGACTAAATAACTGATCAAATGACAGAAATCGTGCATTTTTCAAGAGATATTGCTCTTGAAAATGGACTGTTGGAATATTTTTGATAATTCCAAAAAATTGATTTTGACTCTTTGGAGGAATGTTAGCCAAAATGTGTGAATGTATGTCCTGAATCCTAATATGAAATGACATTAGAGGGATAGTTTACCCAAAAATTACAATTCTGTCATCATTTACTCTCTCCAAATCTGTATTAATTTCATTGTGCTCTGTGAAACAAAAGATATTTTGAAAAATGTCTCAATTTGTTGACTAATGCATACCGCAAATGTCAATGGGGACCAATAAGGGTGAGTAAAGGATCACTTATATGCAAACTGTTAAAAAAAATTATTTGATACAGACATGCCGCTTTTTTCTAGGAAAACAGTAGTGCTGACAGTCAACCTTCATCTACATAAAATCATAGCTTTAAAAGTCAAAACACGGGCTTAAGCTACACTAAACAGACTAAGCACCTCTCGGGTTTATGTGGACAGTGCAGAAAGATACAACTGTGTTATGATTCACAGGGTCCCTGATTCACAGTGTGTGTAACACCCTGCAATGTCATCAAACACTTGTTGAGTTGCCAAACCAGATTAAGCTTTAAGGATATAAAGATTATGGATTAGGGATATATGCATTTATAAATAAATATAATACACCGAAGCATTTATATATGAAATTAAAAAAAAAAATACTATTTCAATTGCATAATGTCTAATCATGCAATGTCCTAATCACCTAAATGTTGTGATAAATAATTTACGTTTTTTAAATAAAAAGAAATTCCCCTAATGTCACCCTCATGCCATTCCACACCTGTAAGGCTTATTTTTATTTTTTATTTTTGTAAAAGAACATTTTATGTTAATTGATTCCAATTTCCCTTGTCGTTCATCACTACATGACATTAACATTAAACGTAACTGCAGTGTCCTGATTCTGAACCCCACGACAGAACAGAAACACATGATAGTAAGTATCTACTCTCAACAACATCCTGTGAGAAACACTGTCAAATGGGATTTTCCACTCCATATGTCATGGTGTAAACTGGTTTAAAGAACATTTCAAACAACTGAAGTCTTAAGCAACAGTCATGACACAAACACCAAACTCAGCTAATGGAGTGAAATCTGGTCCTGACATGAAAAACCAAACACATCCAAACCTTGTCGTGAGGTGTGGTTCTACATTGCGTTGGAGGAAAGACAAAACAATAATTCAGTATCCAAAACTGACACATTTACACAAACAACTAAAATAAACTCATATCATGTTCCACATTTTTCTTGCCCATGCAAAACTTGCCACCACAATGCTCATAAATATCAATGCTTGTGATATAAACTACAGCAAGTTATGTAACTATAGTAAGTTTTATTTATAAAGTCCATAATTTATTTGGTAAGCAGTTTTGCTACAAGCAGTATAATGTACAGACAGATGGACGGAAGGATGAATGGACGAATAGATGAATGGACGAACGGATGGATGGGCGGGTGGATGGACGGACGAATGGACGAATGGATGGATGGACGGACAGACAGACGGACGGATGGATGGATGGACGAATGGATTGAAGGACGGATGGAAGGACAGACAGATGGACGGATGGATGGCTGAATGGATGGACGGGTGGACAAATGGATGGACGGGTGGATGGACGAATGGACGAATGGATGGATGGACGGACGGGTGGATGGATGGATTGATGAATAGAGAGATGGATGGATGGACGGATGGATGGACGGACGGACAGACGGACGGACGGACGGATGGACAGACGGACGGGTGGATGGACAGACGGACACACAGATGGATGGACGGACGAATGGATGGACAGGTGGACGGACGGATGGACAAATGGATGGACGGGCAGATGGACGGACGGACGGACGGGTGAATGGATGGATGGATGGATGGACAAATGGATGGATGGATGGACGGACGAATGGATGGAAGGACGGACGATGGATGGATGGACGGATGGACGGACCGATGAATAGACATATGGATGGACAGACGGACGGATGGATGAATGGACGAATGGATGGACGGATGGATGGACAGACAGATGGATGGACGGACAGATGGATGAATGGATGGACAAACAGACGGACGGACAGACAGACAGACGGACGGATAAATGGACGGGTGGATGGACGGGTGGTTGGATGGATTGATGGATGGATGGATAGACGGACGGACGGATGGACGCATGGATGGACGAAAGGATGGATGGATGCATGAATGGATGGATGGATAGACAGATGGACGAACGGATGGATGGATGGATAGACAGATGGACGAATGGATGGATGGAAAGACGGATAAAGGGATGGATGGATGGATGGATGGACAGATGGATGGATGGGTGGATGAACAGATTGGATGGATTGGATGGATGGGAGAAATTGAAAGAAAGGCAAAGTCTTTTGCATTTCAAAAGCTCAAAAGCTCTGACATTCATTTATTTGTGTTATGAAAACAACACAGCAGACGTATTATTTTTCTTGTTCACTGGAAACTTTCATCCATCTTTCTGCCCAGACATTTTTAAATAAATCAGAAAGCACAGATAGCTGAACAGTAGGGAGTCAGTGTCTCTTTGCGTCACCAACTGGCTCCTCAAACAGGTGTGCAAGGGAAACGTAACACATCCCATCTGTACCAGGCTTCGGAAAAATTTCTGATGCCCAAGTTCTGCAATCTGCCCTATATCATTTATGTAAAGCAAATATTTTGCTTCACAAAACAAGTACATGTTTTTCCAGAAATCCCAGAGCCATCCCACAATCCACAATCCATCCACAGAGCCGTCACACTGCTGTCCAAAAAAACAAGATATGCAAAGGAATATGCTATCATTTGCATGGTAAAGGGTAAGAAAGATTAGCAAATCTGTGATGTCAAAACATCGAGATTCCAGGAAGAGAGCCAGTAGATCCGAGCAGCTGTGGAACTGAAAAATAAATGTTAGGAGCGAAATGTAACTCATTGGGTTTTCCAAAGGGTTGATGCGCCAGAAACGAATACAACAAATTGCAAAATGACAGAAGTGTAATTTATTTTGGCTGTCTGATTTCAACCTCGCCATGGGGCGCTCTGAACAAAGGTGCAAAGCAGTTCAGCATCAAAGATCCTCAAGCTCTTGATGATCATATTATGACTTCTTATTACAACTGGTCAAACACAATAGCATACAATGAAACATGGTCAACGATGTCAGAGAGTTGGGGTAGAGGCCATCCAATGCAAAGTTGCAAACTGCTCCAGATATTTCCATGGATCGGGAAACCAGATTTGATCAACCCAAGTTCATCAACAGTTCATCAGTGTAACCTTTCACCAGCTTTAATGAGGGACACAGATGGACGTTTAAAGCGGGTAAACCATTTGACAAATTCAATCATCTTTGTTTTTCAATGTTAAAAGAACATTGAAGACACTTGCATTCCTTTTTTTTCTGAAAAAGTACATTTTGTCTGAAACGACAAACATCTTAATGGCGTTGGCGAATCCAAATGATCTTGGCCAAAACTACAATCTTATTGCAAAACAGCCTAGTTGAAGAAACCAAAACAAAGTGATAATTCCAATTGATTCCAATTCCACCATCTTATCTTTCCATGAAGCAATTAGTCCTGATATCAACATGAGAGGTGCTAAAACGAGTCTATAAACTTCAAACGTGTATGTGGTCTGCCAATTGAGTTTTCCACTGTCCAGTGGCAGCAAAACATTTCCTCTGTTCGTTAAATGTCATTTCCAACCACAAGGCACTCATTTACTCTAGTAATGGTAGCATAAATTTTGCACGTTTTTGTGATTGCCAGGAATTGACTCTTTCATTTGAAAGGAAATCAAAGCAGGAAGCAGATATCAATAACAAACGGACATTAAAAAGAAGGACTGTCCCCACAGGACGATGCTTTTTCAGTCATAAAGACATAATTTCCCAACAAAGGCAGAAAAAAAAGGTACAAAAGCTGTCACTGGGGCTGTACCTTTTCAAAAGGTACACTTTTGTACCTAAAGGCTGCATATTGGTACCTTAGTGGTACATATTAGCACCTAAAGTGTACATATTAGCACCTAAAATGTACATATCAGCACCTAAAATGTACATATTAGGACCTAAAATGGACATATTGGCTCCTGAAATGGACATATTAGCACCTAAAATGTACATCAGCACCTAAAATGTACATATTAACACTTAAAATGTACATATTAGCACCTAAAATGGACAAAAGTTTACCTTTTGAAAAGGTACAACCCCAGTGACAGCTTTTGTACATTTTTTTCTGAGGGTGTATTGGGTTTATTATTCAGAATCTGAAGAATAATATGTGAAAACACACAAAATAACAGCATTGAACATCAAGGACAACATGCTTCATGTTCATTAGAGCAAATCCATTTTCAGCTGACACACCTGTTATCTGCACTAACTTCAAGCTGGAAGTACTCAATACCTACAGAAGTTGATGTATAGAATATTCACAATATAGATAAGACACATGTCTTATACAGTATCTGCCATATCCGCCATTTCTGTGCAGTGGTTTTTATAGACCTGGCCAAGGCTTTTGAGTCCGTCAACGACACTATCCTAACCTTATTGGCAGGCTAAGAATTATGACTCAAATCACTGCCTCGCATGGTTCACTAATTACTTTACAGTCCGATTTCAGTGTGTTCAATCGGAGTGCTTGCTATCTAGCCCGCTGGCTGTCTCGACGGGGGTGCCGCAAGGTTCAATTCTCGGCCCGATACTGTTTTCAGTGGTATGGGGTTGTTGGAGCACTAGCCTAAAGACCAGCTTAGCAAAACAATTTCACGAACATTTCGAGATACAGGCTAATGTCTTTCTGTGCATTATAATGAAGGCTTTGTGAAACTTCACAGCTCTTCCAGTTCATATAGATTTGAACGACATACACCAACTACAAACACATTAAAGCCAGACCGATTTATCGGCAGGTCGATATTATATGTCGGTATCGGCAATTATAATGGCCGATAAATGAATATTTCAAAAATAAAATAAAAACGGACGAAACACGCTTCAACCATATCATGAGTGTTGGAGTTGTATAGTTTGTCCACCAGAGGGCACTCTACACCGTCCCTGTTGGCAACACTCGTGTATACACCACACATCCCGTGCATAAAAGTTAGCTTTTCTTTTACACGTGTGTGAAATCCAACGACGCCAAGTGTGCGTTGCAGACTTTCGTTCTGTAATGGATTTAGAATCGCTAAATAGTAGGTTTTT
This sequence comes from Cyprinella venusta, assembly GCA_038021265.1. NCBI lineage: Eukaryota > Metazoa > Chordata > Actinopteri > Cypriniformes > Leuciscidae > Cyprinella > Cyprinella venusta. The sequence goes on along the minus strand of CM075864.1, from coordinate 5,409,093 downwards.
GATGTTCCTCTGTTCTGTTGTGACAATAAAAGAAACAAGTTTCTTTTTAAAATGCATTATCGTATTATTTTAGTTGAAACGCATAAATAACTACAATTTAAAATAAATAATGTTAAGGAATTCTGTTAATGTTTTGTTGCGCCTTTCTGGAATAAAAAAAAAGAAAAATATCGTCCGATATATCGGAATATCGGATTTTAAAACCAACAAATATTTGTATCGGTATCGGCCTTCAAAATCCTTTATCGGTCGGGCTCTAAAACACATTCTATCATATACGTCTATGAAAGTGGATGGAGCCAATCAGAGTAGGTATGGGGTGGAGTGACACATGATTAGATGATGGATTAGGGCAAATATCAGTCAATTTATCATGTTCTATGCAATAGTGTCTAGAGCCAGACCGATATATCAGCAGACCGATATTATCGGCCGATATTAGGCATTTAAACTATCGGTATCGGCAGTTATAATGGCCGATAAATGAATATTTCAACAATAAAATTAAAACGGACGAAACACGCTTGAACCATGTCATGAGTGTTGGAGATGTATAGTTTGTCCACCAGAGGGCACTCTACACCGTTCCTGTTGGCAACACTCGTTGAGTTGGTCACGATACATACATTGCTTGAATAACAATTAAAAGAACATCCCCATCAGTTCTCTAAACTCAAATAAGCAAGACAAAATTTGTGACTCTCATGTCCAGTTTAAAATAAATAAATAAACAAATAAAATATCGGCCGATATATCAGAATTTGGATTTTAAAACCCAAAAATATTTGTATCGGTATCGGCCTTCAAAATCCTTTATCGGTCAGGCTCTAATAGTGTCAAAACAAAAGGCTGAAAATGTTTTATCGCCATAACACAAATTCCTAAGGCAGTGTAGTAGCTAAAGCAAAGCAGGGGTTTTACAGAAATTACATAATATTGGAAAATGAAGCAGTTTAACAAAAGATGCATCTTTGAAAATCATTGAAAAACGTAACATTTCAAAAAGTTCATCAGAACTTCAATCTTGCTTAATAATGCATAATCACATTCGTGTGGACTATTTTGGAACGCAACCTTTAAAACACTAACTAGATACTACAGCCATCCATTAAAATAAACCGTCAGGAAGAGCCAAGAAAATATTGCTCATCCACTTACACTAACAGCTAATTTGTTGCAGAACACAAATACGTGGACCAACTCATCAGAAACTGAAGTATAGTCTCCAACATCGAGGTCCAGATTTGATCACTGCATGCCACTATTCCCAAGGGTTCACAGCTGTCAAGTAAAAAAATAGCGATCACACAAACATCTGCAAATGGAAATGCTTGAACACACCCTGTTTTGTTCATGATATATTATATTTAGTGTTCCACACCAGGTTTTACTTAGATTATGTAATTCTTTTTTTCAGCATCCAAGTTTAATCATTAGAGGATCTTGTACAGAGAATAAACTGCAAGGCTTAAATTGAGAGCACTCATTTTATGATGATATGTTAAGATAAATCATGTTTCTTGTTTCCCTTTGCCAATGACCATCATGCAGCAGCATCATTAACAGACAGTCACCTATTATAAGAATTAGAGCCCAACCGATAAAGGATTTTGAAGGACGATAACGACGATACAAATATTTGTTGGTTTTAAAATCCGATATATCGGCCGATATTTTTTTTCCCCCCCAGAAACGCGCAACAAAACATTAACAGATTTACCTAACTTGAGTTATTTGTAGTTATGCATGAGTTTTAACAAAAATAATATGAAAATGCATTTTAAAAAGAAACTTGTTTCTTTTATTGTCGCAACAGAACAGAGGAACCAAAGCTCATTAACGTTAACGTTAGCGGTCTTCCACTGATGATAGTGGCATTAGCTAGCTTTGTGGTTAGCTAGTCTATGATGAGCCAGAATTTTTTTTGAAATATTCATTTATCGGCCATTATAACTGCCGATACCGATAGTTTGGAAAATGCCTAATATCGGCCGATAATATCGACCTGCCGATAATATCGGTCTGGCTCTAATAAGAATAGCCTAAGGCCGTGTCCACCAAAGCGTTTTGAGCCAGCTGAAAACGCTAGACGCTCTGCTGAAGACGCTGTGCTTTGGGCGCTTGAGAGTGTTTTGGCAGCGCAGTTTTTTTTCTGTTGAGACGTTTCGTTGCTATGATACAGAATATATGCAGCACAGTTTGAATGTTGACAGTTGGTCGGTGTGGTATTAGTCCCGCCCCTCCTCCACTGTGATTGGACGGCTGGGTAAAAAGTGCCAGTGATGAGCGATGCGTTTTATCCAAAGTTGAACATTTTTCAACTCCCAGCAACCAGTAAAAACGCCGGGCGCTCGGCGCTTCAGCGTGAAAAAAACACTCAGCGCTTCGGTATGCTCATGGCATTTAAAAAACGCGGCGCTCCCATTGAAAACAAACGCCAGAGGCATGGAAAAAGGCTTTGGTAGACACACAGCCTAAGTGTTATTGCTTTATAATGTTTTTTCCTTGACAAATCCACACTCTAAAAATTCTGGGTTTGTCCAATTTTGGGTGAAATTTGGACAAACGCAGCCCTTGGGTTACATTTTTAAACTAATTTTTAACCCAATGTTTGAGTTTGTCCATATTTGACCCAAAATTGGGTTAAAACAACCCAGCATTTTTTAGAGTGATAAGTCACACTTTTAGAGCGCAATAAGTCAGTTGCAGGTAAGTCACACTTACCTATAAGACAAATAACTAAGAACATAACCAAAGACTTTAGATATACAAATGAATAGGGGAACGGCGATGAATGGGAGAAATTGCAACGTGCAGTGAGTTTTTTGCCATGATTTAAGTGTTTAGAAGCAAAATTTATGAGGCAGTTGTTGACAGAAATCAGAAAAGTCAATGCACTGTGACCTAGCATAAACAAACAATGATTATCTTTTATTAGCTAGGCCTAATGTTAACAATGATTAACAAATACTGTATGTATTGCTCATGTTAATTAATACATTAACTAATGTTAATAAATGAGACCTTATTGTAAAGAGTCACTAGCAACCCTATAAACAAAAAAATACTAATTCGAAAACAGACAATTTAATTTTTTTATAAATTAATTTGTTTATAATGAATAGATTGGGGGTTTATATCTAACTTTAAACAATTAATAAGGGAAAGGGTTGTGAAATCCCTGGTTGCTAAAGACCCGACGTCCTTATAAGAGTTAAAACACATTTTCAAGCATTTTCTTTCATAAAGTAAATTACAACATATAATTTGCTAGGTTTGTAAGTATTTTAAATGTCCTGAATAGCCTAAAATGATGTGGATAAAACCCATTTTTCTGGAAAATGACTAGGGCGGTCAAACGATTAATCGCGATTAATCGCATCCAAAATAAAAGTTTGTGTTTATATAATATATGTGGGTGCACTGTGTATAATTATTTTGTATATATATGCATGTATATTTAAGAAAAAAAAATATTTATTTATAAAATATTTATATTTTTATATGATATAAATTATATATAAATCTATATTCAGTACAAACATGAAAATATTTCTTAAAATATATACAAGCACGTGTGTATTTATATAAAATAATTATACAAAGTGCACCCACATATGTAAACACAAACTTTTAATGTGTCGGTCGTTTTTAGGGCTGTCAAATGATTAATTGCGATTAATCACATACAAAGTAAAAGTTTGTGTTTACATAAGGTGGGTGCACTGTGTTTAATTATTTTGTGTGTTTATATATATATATATATATATATATATATATATATACATGCATGTATATTTCAGAAAAAAAAATATTTATAAAATATTTATATTTTTATATCATTTTTATATACAGTACATACATGAAAATATTTAAATATACTTAAACATATACAAGCATGTGTGTGTATTTTTATATATAAAATAATTATACACAGTGCACCCACACATATTATGCAAACACAAACTTTTATTTTGGATGTGATTAATCTCTGTAAAGCTGCTTTGAAACAATCTGTATTGTAAACAAATGTGTAAATAAATGCATTTCCAAGAAATAAGCATGTAATATTATTAGTTAAATCAACTTTACATTTAAAAATCCCTCCAATGCCACCAATGTGGTCTGGTGCCCTGTACATTCAGTCTCCCTGAGCAGTTAATTTAGAAAAGTGCTCTTCAAAATGAGGAATGTTCAACGCCATCTCACTTATTATAAATTATCTAAAGGGATACATATTCCATTCACACTTTTTTGTAAGGATGATGCCTGAATTCACACAACCCCCCACAGAAGCCAAGAACACGGAGTTCCCCAGCACAACACAGCCATTTAAGCACTGGAAATCTGTATGAGCCTCAGCCACGAGTGACAGAGATGATTCAGAAAGAGCAGCCCTTAAATCTGAAGCCTGGAGGAAAGCCAGCTTATCTGATGCCTACTTAGAGGCAAGTCAGTGTCTTAGAGCAACTGAAAGAAAGGCTTCACTCATTTCTACTCTGTCTATGGATGCTTATAATTGCTGAGAAAGACCCTGCAGACTCCAACAAAACAAACAGTTGTCCGTTCACAGAAGACACAGGCTACATCACAAGAAGGACTGTGGTAATGGCTCACTATTAAACAATCAAATGAATTTTTTACTGAAAAAAAAAAAAAATGAAACTCTGAGTCTGACCCAACGCATGACGTTTTGGCGAACACCGAAGCGTAGATGAAGTCTAAAACGAGAATTTTTAAAGAGAAAAGTCGGAGGAGCTTGAGTTTGTTGCCCAGCAGCCCTATTTGTGTAAACCGTGAGATGCGTATAAACTAGGGCAGTCAAACGATTAATCGCGATTAATCGCATCCAAAATAAAAGTTTGTGTTTACATAATATATGTGGTTGCACTGTGTATAATTATTTTGTATATATATTAATACACACACATGCATGTATATTTAAGAAAAATATATTATTTATATGTTAAATATTTATATTTATATATAATAGATTTTATACGGCCTGGCAGCCATTTCTGGATTATTTTAACTTACAATTTAATGCTGGAAACACTGGGACATAACCTGATTCACAAGCTTCGTAATTCATTAATTTTTCATTTTTTATATTTATATATATATTTAATTATTTATTTATTTATTGTGTGTATGTGATTGGTGACTTGTTAATTGTTGTGTAAATTTTGTAAATTGTTAAAATGTTTACAATTCAAAACCCAATAAAAACATTTGAATAATAATAATAATAAATTATATATAAATCTATATACAGTACATACATGAAAATATTTCTGAAATATATACAAGCATGTGTGTGTATTTATATATATAAAATAATTATACACAGTGCACCCACATATATTATGTAAACACAAACTTTTATTTTGGATGCGATTAATCGTTTGACAGCCCTAATATAAACACTATTCACATTAACTTAACGGAAAAAAAAAACTTTGTTAGGACCAAAAACCTGCATAGGACCAGAGGTCACTCTTCCGCCAGAACTAGACTTGCGGCCGTAACCGGAAAGCCATTGGTTTTATAGTTTATAAAGTAATAAATATAGATATTTTATTACAAAAACAATCGCTTTGCTTCAAAAGGCCTTTAATACCAAAGTGGAGCCGTATGGATTACTTTTAGGATGGATGGATGTGCTTTTTTGGGCTTCAAAATCTACCATTCACTCCCAATATTAAGCTTGGAAGAGCCAGGATACTTTAAAATAACTCTGATTGTGTTTGACTGAAGGAAGAAAGTCATGTAGGATTGCTTGAGGATGAATAAATTATGGGATAATTTTCATTTTCGGGTTAACTAACCCTGGCCCTTTAATCAATGTTGGGAATGAAAAGAAGTGGATCTGTTATTTCCTTCAGGGCACGTATTTCTTGGGACAGTTAAAGGGTTAAATAAGGGGATAGTGAAGAACATCACTTCACACCATCGTTTGTGTGCGGACGTGCTGCTTCATTCAGCCTTTAGGTATGTAAACATGATCATGTGCTGTAAATGAAAGCACCTGTAGACTCATTCCAAACGATTACGCACAGCTCGAGACACGTAAAGTCCTGTTTCCTCTGCATCCGCTTTCCACAACACAGGAAGAGCTCTCCGGCCGATCCGTATGAACACACACACACACACACAGGTCCGCTCTCTACTGACCCAAACCTCAGGGCCAAATGTGGCAATCAATCCGACATAGAGCGCTTAAATCGCCATTTAGAGATCAATATCTGCGGCTTGGAAACACGTAGTAACAAGTGACCGCATGAGTCAACGCGCGCGCTTTATTTTCACTGTTTACATGTACACGCGACAAATACAGTAGGTGTGTGTGCTGAGATTTACAAACAAAAACACTCATATACCACATAAAAACACATTATAAAGTATATTATCATAAAACATTTGATGTGGACGGTGTTGTATAGGCTACATATAAAAACAAAAGCAAAAATACACACTATCATCAAAACAAGCTTTCAACCTCCCATTTAAACAAACACGTAGCCTACTACGTTATTTAGAAACACAAACAGCAATAATCCGTGTTGTTCCCTAATAAAACCGACACACAATTCGTAATGACACCGATTATAACACGTCAAAGAAAGTGAAATCCATAATCTCTTGAACCACAGCAGCAGCAGCAGCACTATTTATAGCTAACGGCCTAAATAAATCTCAGCACCCCTCCAAACACACACCACAACTTACCAGCTTTCTCCTGGTCGTATCCCACCACTGTGAAATAATCAGCAAGTCTAGCCATGGTTTCCTCTTTTGGCGAAATTCTGCAACACAATTCAGCATTTTTCTTTCTTCAAAAGCACAGCCATGTTTGACACAGAGGGAGCCAGTGCGCATGCGCGGACTGGCTGTTGCCCGTGGATGGGCGTGGGTCCTGCGCGTGCATTCACTGACAACAGCATTAATAAAATAGACTTTTACACTCATATATTGAAAGGGATTTATTAAGACTCGAATAATGTCGAGTAATGTTATACTCCTGCAAAATGAATTCATGTTCGTTTGTTTGTTTGTTTAACTCCTACGTAGACTATGCAAAAGTTGGTAATTCGCATGTCTCAGAGAATTTTATTTGCTTTTATGATGCCACGATCATGTAAATGTTTCAAAATAATATTCGAAATAATATTTTATGTAGCCTAATGTGTGATAATGATCACTGCATTTCACAGGTTTGTTTATTTTTTCCCCTCAGGTATCCTAAAGTTGAGACAGATGGTTGACAAAAGTGAGACAATGATTGTAAGTTTGAAAAGTTACAGAAGCAATTAGTTTACGACGAAGTCCCTGCTGGAATGTCTATCAGCTGGTTATGCTGGTTTTGGAACATGGTTGCGAATGCGAGCTGTGGTGTACCAGCTCTAACCAGCAATCAGAACTTAGACTCACCAGCCCAAATTATCCATAATTCTTTTGGATCAGCTAATGACCACGCATTACTCACATAGAAGCCTAAGTAACCATATGAAAATATCTAGACTAAATAACATGGCTCATATTGGTTTATAGTAGGCTAATAACCCATCAATGACTATGGTAGTATAAGATCCTCGCAATTAAATTACATAATGCAATGTTTCTAGGTTATTTACAGTATATAAAGCAGTTTACAATGGCACTGAATGGCAAATGGTATTTACCAAGGTGCTTCCACGAATGGCATGGCACATTTTTGTTAGTTAAATGACATTTCTCAAGGAATGTTGCCGTTTTCAAATTTCAAGACTTTTTTCATGTCTCTACTAATCCTATGATCACCCCAAAACAACAACAGTATGAAATTGCTCAATGACATCAGGGTGTTTACAATGACTCATTGTAACTGTAGCATACCTGAACATGTGACGCACAGGTAGATCTATATACTTCTCACCTGTCCCTCATCATACGTGATCAAATATCAGCAATTCTTGTGATGGCTATGACATGTTGGTTTAACAAACAATATTCACCATATATGGGCTGAGAGGCAAACAACTGGATGGTGTCAGTGTGTGGATATTGTGCAATCTTTGACTTCCCATATAAGGATAAATCAGGATTGCACAGTAATTAACATTTCACATTTATGTGAAATAGAAATGATGGAATTTTAGTAACAGATACATTTAGTTTTGATTTTGATGTAATTTGATCTAGTCTACAGTATAAATATATATATTTTTTAAAAAAAAACATTTATAAGTAGGTGAAGGTCAGCAGGCATTCTCCCCCAAATCGTTATCTGTGTTTACATATCCAGGAATAGACAAATCAGTTTTACCTCTTGCATAGAAAATCTGACTCAAAGGTACTTCAATATTCATAGATCAACTGTGTTTATTTTCTTTAAATATCAGATTAATCAGTATATGCTCAATGGTCTTTTCAGACACTGTCATAAGGATTATATTTCTCTTTAATTATTTATAAAATCTCTGTATCTCTTTTTATTTGATACTTGTGTACTGTTAAAACTAAATCGCGTCATTACATAATTAATTATGATATACCCTTGTGTCAGTTAAAATGAGTCAAATCCCCATTACAAAACCCATTATTTTTTATGCATATTCATTTTATGTAAAACAAATTTTGTGTTTCACATTTGTTTTGTCTTTTTAGGGACATGAAAATTTGCATTTTTAATAAAGTTTTACAAAACTTTTTATAGCACATATCACTGTTGAACCCTAAACCGACGCCCAAAATCACGAGCAATGTTACTGGTATATTTCAAAGAATTCCCCAGATTTGCGGTTGCCAATTCTTCCCAGAAACGCCAATAAAAAGTAATTTCAGCAATCACCCATCGATATCCTGAGTTTCGTTTTCATCTCTTTCATGCTGTAATCGAGGTGGTTACCCTGAGCTACGGAGAGGAAGTTCTGGGATGAGAGAGTGTGTGAGACGCGAGCCCCTCCCATCTCCCTTCAGTATAAATGCACTAACTCCTGCTGAGGAGAGTCAGACTATTAGCAGAGTATCAGCGCTGCACAAGCAAGTCAAACGCCTCTGGATTACTTTCTACACAGACTTCTGAAGCCAGCCCGAGAGTACTTCAACACAGGTATGCATATGTGTTTCTATTACTTGCTTCTTTTAGGTCAATATGCACAGGATATCTGTACAGTTATGTTAGAAACTGAGCCTCAGTTTTGCATCTATAAGCCAGGAAAGTTAGGCTAAATACTTTTGGAGTTGTAGACACTCTGCTTTGTGTCCGCCGTTTTGTACACGAATGTCCCGTTTGCAGGTCATCGGGGACCTTGCGCATAGTTGCAAGTTTACTTATTCATAGAAAGTGCTTGACATTGTAAATAAATGCACGATGAGTGAGTGTAAATAGCTTGGATTTTGGACTCTTGTGCAAGCGTGAGCAAAGCATGGTTGGCACAGAGTAGGGGAGTTGCATGCAGGTGATTGGAGGTTTCTGTCAAAGTGGATCCCTAACAGATGATTCATTTGCTTTTTCCTTCAAGATTTCAGCCACGATGCAACTGATTCTGCAGTCAATCTTCTGCTGCTGCCTGCTGGCCACCGTTGCACCCAGTGCGGACGGTGCAAAACACGACCTGAAAAGAAGGTAAGCTGACGTGGTTTGGTTTGGGGTTTTTAGTCATGTTCGGCATTGCTTGAAAAGTTTCTTACGAGAATGGCCCCTCTTCTTGATTCTTAGTGTCCGGCTGCAGAGATCAAAAAGGGATTTGAGTCTTGCTGCACTGAGGACTTTAGACAACAGCCAGTTTGTCAGAGAGGACGACGTCAAAGACAACTTGAGTCCACGTTCCAGGTAAGAAAAAATTGTTTGAACCAAGTAACGTCAAAAACCAAGGCTGTGTGCCAAATGAAATTGCTCAGGAACACCGGGCACTGACGTCCTCTTCCCCTGTCTGTCTTTCCAGCACTGGCATCAGCATAAGGACAAAACGCTCCAAGAACTCCATCAACCAGTCCAGGAGAGCGGGCTGCTCGCTGGGCACCTGCACGGTGCATGTTCTGGCACACCGTATCCACGACCTCAACAACAAGCTCAAGATCGGGAATGCACCCGCGGACAAGATCAACCCCTTCGGGTACGGCCGGCGGCGAAGGTCCCTTCCGGAGAAAGTACTGACACTGAGACGGGAGGGGAAAGGGCTGAGGACGGAGTGGAGAAGCTCAAACTCTCGGTCACGCCTGCACAGGTTGGAAGCGCTACTCAGACGGACGTGAGCGCACAGAGCGGGAGCTCTCCGGGACGCGGCGACAGAGGCTCGCCGGCCAAATATCAAATTCTACAAATGCCTCAGACTCCTGCCAAGAGTTCTCCGGCGCTTTCTTTTCCAAGCACAGGGGCTGGAAGAGCAATCTTGTCTCCTGAAGGCAGTCCTCGGAGGAGAAAACGTCCAAGAGAAGCGCAGAAACAACAACAGTGTGCCTTGGATATCATTGCACTGAAGTGGACTGGCCTCAGGGAAAAGCAGAACCTCCTCTCCTGGGACAAATGGACTGCCCTCCTGGTGAACCAGTCGGTGGGATTACGGCCCCGAGTTTAGCTGTGTCTGTCCAGTGACTGTGTCGGACTTCAAGCCAATTCAACAGGGAAAGATTCATGATTCTAGAAAGGAATACACAGAGAGAAAGAGACTTTTTTTAAAAATGCCAATGAAGGTGTTTCTAATGTGGAATCACATTTTTGGACACTGTAAGCAAGATGAATGCCTTTTGATTAAATGGATTGTCTGTGCCAGTCCACAAGGATTGTATTCGAACTTACTTGAACACTGTTATTGTTATTATTTGTATAGAGATATGTGCAATCTATTTCTTTTTTTATCGCAAGTATATGTATATTTGAAAACAAAAATGGTCAAAGATATCACTATTTAATAGTTTTATATTACTTTATACTACTTACAGAGATAGAGCTATTTTTGTACGGGGATAAAAATAAGGGCATTGAAGGTAGCGTTATTATATATTATTATTCATTTATGTCAAGGATGTCTCAAGCTGTTGTAATAGGATAACGTTTTATGCAATTATATATTTGTAAATTGAATCTATTTTATTTGTGCGTGCGTGCGTGTGTGATTGAGTGTGAAATGAATTAATGTTGTCATTCAATAAACTTTTGCATACAGTTAAAGCTGATATCTTCTGGCACTCGTCTGTTTATTCCACAGGAAGTGAAGCTAGTAAAAGGAAAACGTCTCTCTATTGTTCCCCATCTGGAACGCCAGGTGTACAGACAGATGATCAGCACCTGGTCTGGGTTATTACATGTTGACCTGGTTTCACAGACAAGGCTTAGATTAAACCAGAATTAGGCCTGGGTTCAATTAGGACATTTAAGTAGCTTTTATAAACATGCCATTGACAAGAAACATTACTGGTGTGCATCTTGAGACAAAACAATGGCATTAAGTTATTTGCTTTCAGTTAAAACAGCACAAACATTCAGTCTGAGACATTTTGTCTATGAAACCAGAGGGTTTAAGGCCCTGGAGGGCAAACAGGGTACCAAGTGCATTCCTTCTTTCCGTTTTCCATACCTACTCACCTCAAGTTATCTGTAATTGAGCTGTGGGCCAGGACTGTGTTTAATGGGAGCTCTGCAGGGGACGGGTTTGTGGGATGTAGAGCAGAGTTGGGAGGCGCTCTGTAGGACATTCCACTTAAACACATCATTTCCATTCCTGTCTTAATGAGATGGAACTTCCGAAATACACTTTTTACTGTTGCACTCACGTCGCCTTAATATTGTAAGCACCATATGATGCTAATCACAAATGAACACATACAGTGTCAGGAAAACATTGAGTTTTCGTTTAAGAACCGTCCGCTGAGTCCAGGATGAAAACGCAGATGTTTAGCTTTCGTTGATAAACTGTTCCCGCCAAAGCTGGGTTGTTTACATTCGTCGATTTATTGTGGTAGTCAGTAAGCCTGGAAAATCTGACACTTTCTAATGCCAAAAATTGTAAATCAAATTCTAGAGTCAAAAACAGCAAGTTTTTATAACGAGTTTATGTTCTCAGTGTTCCTCCTGATAAGTTAGGCACTAACTTTTGTGGTTTCTAAAATATTTGAGGGAAAAAAAACAACTGAAAAAAATATACTTATTGTTCAAATTGCTTATTTGACTAAAGCCTTTTTCAAGGGGGTCAGACTACAACCATAACTCTCACCTTGCAGCTGAAATAGTGTTTTAAAACATTATCTAATTTTGATGCTATAGCGCCACCTTGTGGTTATATAATTTATGGAGTTAGCGTTCTTTTGCCTAGTATTTCCAAATGTATTCTGGGACTGATGCCATCTGCCTCACTCATCCACACCTCATTACCCTTTACTCATGTCTGTGGATATCAACCAACAACTCATTCATACTTTGGAGTCTGTATATATTCAGATTTGAGGTCAAATATATATACATAAATTTTTAACATTTACGTTTGCATTTGGCAGACGCTTTTATCCAAAGTGACTTACATTGCATTTCAAGGTGCACATTTACATTCTTATCAGTTCTTGCTTTCCCTGGGAATCAAACCCATGACACTGGCGTTGCAAGTGTCAACACTATACTGTTTGAGCTACGGGAAAGTTTTTTTTGATATTGTGACCCAAACTATTTCTCCCAAAGTTTTGTAAAGTCAGTTTTGGTGTGCCTTGTATTACATTAAATCAATGGCATTGAAAAAACTATCTACCTCCAGACGTCCAGTGTCCAGAGATGAATCCAGACAACTTCAGTCCCTTTCCAGAGTCCACAGGTGACTCCAGTCCTCGCCCAGTGTCCAGAGATGACTCCAGTGTCCAGAGGTGACTCCAGTCCTCGTCCAGTTTCCAGAGGTGACTCCAGTCCTCGTCCAGTTTCCAGAGGTGACTCCAGTCCTTGCCCAGTGTCCAGAGATGACTCCAGTGTCCAGATGTGACTCCAGTCCCACTGGAGTCGTCTCTGAACACTGGAGTCACCTCTGGACACTGGACGTCTAGAGTCGTCTCTGGACACTGGGCGAGGACTGGAGTCACCTCTGGACTCTGGAAGGGGACTGAAGTGTCTGGAGTCGTCTCTGGACACTGGACGAGGACTGGAGTCGTCTCTGGACACTGGACAAGGGCTGGAGTCATCTCTGGACACTGGAGTCATCTCTGGACACTGGGCGAGGACTGGAGTCATCTCTGGACACTGGAAGAGGACTGAAGTTGTCTGGAGTCGTCTCTGGACACTGGACACACTGGATGAGGACTGGCGTTGTCTCTGGACACTGGACGGGGACTGGAGTCATCTCTGGAAACTGGACGTCTGGAGTCGTCTCTGGAAACTGGACGAGGACTGGAGTCATCTCTGGACACTGGGCGAGAACTGGAGTCACCTCTGGACTCTGGAAGAGGACTGAAGTTGTCTGGAAGTCGTCTCTGGACACTGGACAGACTGAACAAGGACTGGAGTCGTCTCTGGACACTGGAGTCATCTCTGGACACTGGACGAGGACTGGAGTCATCTCTGGACACTGGAGTCATCTTTGGAAACTGGGCGAGGACTGGAGTCATCTCTGGACACTGGAGTCATCTTTGGACACTGGGCGAGGACTGGAGTCAGCTCTGGACACTGGGTAAATACTGGAGTCACCTCTGGACTCTGGAAGGGGACTGAAGTTGTCTGGAGTCATCTCTGGACACTGGACACACTGGACGAGGACTGGCATCGTCTCTGGACACTGGATGGGGACTGAAGTCATCTCTAGACAATGGACAGGGACTGGAGTCACCTCTGGACACTGGAGTCATCTCTGGACACTGGACGAGGACTGGAGTCATCTCTGGACTCTGGAAGGGGTCTGAAGTTGTCTGGAGTCATCTCTGAACACTGAACACACTGAACAGGGACTGGAGTCGTCTCTGGAAGGGGACTGGTGTTGTCTATGGACGGGGACTGGAGTCATCTCTGGACTCTGGAAGGGGACTGGTGTTGTCTATGGACGGGGACTGGAGTCATCTCTGGACTCTGGAAGGGGACTGGTGTTGTCTATGGACGGGGACTGGAGTCATCTCTGGACTCTGGAAGGGGTCTGAAGTTGTCTGGAGTCGTCTCTGGAGTCTGGAAGGGGTCTGAAGTTGTCTGGAGTCATCTCTGGACAGGGATTGGAGTCGTCTCTGGACACTGGACGGAGACTGGAGTCGTCTCTGGAAACTGGACGAGGACTGAATTCATGTCTGGAGACTGGACAGTGACTGGAGTCGTAAAACTTTTTTATGGTTATGCTTATACTTTTTTAATAATTTTGGTTGTTCATTTAGATAACAACAACACTTTGGGTTCCTGAAAACACAAACTTCTCAATTTTAAGCATGTCGTTGCTGTGTAAACATACCCTTATTCTCCTTGTGTTTTCAGTCCTGTGCCAGTTTGTTGTCTTACGTTCCTTGTGTCCTGATCCCTGAAGCCATGTCGTGTCCTGCTACCAAGTCTTGTCCTGCCAAGTGAAGCTATCTGATTCCATTTTCCCCCACGGGGTAGTTTTTGTTTTAATTTTTATTAAATAAAAAGCCGATATCTCTGCATCTTTGAGCCCCCACCTTATCCCTCAACCCCCACCCTGAGCATCCCTTTGAATGGAAATGATCTTGTTCAGTTGTATAACTATGGTAAACTGACAGTATAGTTTTATAGTGTAGAAATATGTGAATGGCTAATGGGTCATGAGATGTTTATTTAATTTTTAAAACATTTTCCAAATTTCTAGAAATTATTAAATATATTTCTTGTCCATTTAAAGTGAAGATACACTTGTATTTGCCCTTTGAAGACATAGGCCTATTTGACAGATATTTTTGACTTTCTGAACGACTTCTAAGGATAAATATAAATGCGTAGCAATTATTTTGTTGCTTCTGTCCTGTAAACTTCCCCTTTAACTGTGTCCAATGTTGTTTTGTGAGACTCGAGATTCTTTGTTGTAATTGGTTCATGATCACTTCTGTCATTCTACTTTTCCCCGCCCATCATGGAATGAGTGCGTAGCGGGGAAATGCAGGAGAGGAGACCGTAACGCTGAAGCAACGCCAGGTAAAATGTAAAACAACGCATCTTTCCATAACATAAGCGTCCGTTATTAATTGCGTCGTTTTAGAAATAACGGAGGATTGAGCTGTTGCTGTCCATAGAGCATCAGAGAGTGTGTGAGTGTCAATTACTGTGTGTATGTGGGGCTGTCCCGTTTTTAGGGGTTCAAGCACGAAGTGCTGAAACCCTATTGTAATTGTAAAGATTTTTATTATTATTATTATTCTCCCCTAAAACGCATCGTGCAGACCAAACCGTAAGTGCTGGAGAGCTGAAACTTTGTCAGATGGTAGTACAAAAATCGAGGAGAGGTTATCAAATTATGAGCCCGATTGGCCCATAGGTGGCGCTATAGCAACCAATTGCGCGAAACGGCTCATAGCTCCTAGACCGTAAGTCGTAGACTCAAGTGTCTTATATCATTGGAAAGCTGGTCACCTGACGAAAAAAACGTATATCTCCGATTTCATTTCCGCCAGGATAGATTTTCCGCCATTTTGAATTTTGTCGAAAAACTACTTTCGCGAACTAGTCCCTGGTTTTTTGCCCGATCGGAACCAAACCAGTGCAGAAATGTTCTCTGGAGTCTGAAGATCAATAATTATCAAAAAAATGTTGAAATTTCTATTTCCGGTCGCTAGGAGGCGCAAAATAAACGTTGCGGGAGGAGCCTATTTTACTAAAATGGCTATAACTCGAGAAGTAAATGAGATATCTTCACCAAACTTGGTACACATGTGTATGAGTTCAATTTGAGGTCACAGTAAAAAAATCGCGACGATTGAACGCTAGGTGGCGCTATAAAATGAAAAAAACATAAAAAGGGCTATAACCATGTGACCGTTAGTCCGATTGACTTGAAAATTGGTATGCAGTGTCTTGGTCCAAGGCCCCATGTATGTGTATGAGGACATTGGTGTATCTCGAAAAACATGGCCGCCATCGGCCAATGAAGTTTGAGCACCTATGAAACAAGGTTAACGAAGGCCGATCGGAACGAAACTCATTGGGCACGTTCGACTCATGGCCCTAGAGGTCTGTAAGAATTTTGAAAGAAATCGGCCACTAGTTGGCGCTAACGAGTTTTATGGCTCTGTAATCACGTGGTGTTGCTCACATCCCCACAAAATGCATATCATTTGATAGATCTCCTCATGATGAACAACTTTGCCAATAGAACCATTGCTGTCAATCAAATCGTTCGTTAAATATTCATGAATATGTTAAAAACCTACTTTTGCGAACTAGTCCCTGGTTTTTCGCTCGATCGGAACCAGACCAGTCTAGGACAATTCTCTGGACTCTCTAGATCAATAATTATCAAAAAAAGTTGAACTTTGTCGTTTTGTTTGTTATAACAGGGTAATTTACAAAAAGGGGCGTGAAAAAATGCACCCAAAGGCCTATAAATCATAAAGGAAAACTCAAAACTTCACAAAAATTGATGAGCATATTTGTCATAACATCATTAACAAGCTTGCAAAGTTTCATGGAGATCGGACTATAGGTGGCGCTATAACTGTTAAAAAAGTTAAAAACAATGTATTCTCTATGGTAAATTGCCATTATTGACTGTAAATGGTGTGTTCCATCTAAGATCATCTAATTTACATATTTTAACTTTCAAAACCATTGAAGTACAATTATCTGGACTCTGTAGAGCAATAATTATTAGAAAAGGTTGAACTTCTACATTTTGATGGCTATAATAGGGTCACTTCAATATGTGACAATGACCGAGTTTCCTCAAAAGCCTATATCTCTTCAAATAATGCTCAGATCATCTTTAAATGCAAGTGAGAACATCTTGCACATTAGTAAAAATAATCATGATTTTTTTCAGACAGATTGGACAAAATGTGCCTATATAATAGCTAAAAAGGTGAAAATGATGGTATATTAAGCCAATAAGTGGTGTTTTACTGCCCTCTGCTGTTCAAAATAGTCATTGTCACACTTCTCAACTATAATTAATATTATGACTTTATTAAATCCCTATTTTAACATTTGTAATCACATTTAGTCAAATATTAATACGACAAATGCCCCATTGGAGCCTGAAGTTGAAAATTTGTAGTCTACACACTCATCCTGTTGTAGATAAATTATATTAATAACATGACATATTTTATATGAAGGCTGTATTACCACTTTTGGCACTGGTTTTAATATAGTTTTATATCATTAGATTACACAGAAATATGGGAATGAATATGCTTATAGACCAAATAACAAATAAACTATCCCAAATGTGTGTGTGTGTGTGTGTGTGGGTAAGCATGCATTATTTCAATATTGTTGAAATAAAGATATAAAGTGAGTCAATTAGTGGTCTTGTACTGCCCTCTGCTGCTCATTTAGCACATTAATAGTCTTTTCACATGTGCTTTGCAAAGACACTAAAAATCCCTTAAATAACAATTACTATTACAACACAATCATATTTTGTCAGAATTTATCACTTCAGTTGTTCTGAATCTTCACCTTATTGCTATTAACTTGGTAAATAGCTATACTATATTACCAGAATCACATTGAAAATCAACGTTGAATCTTCAACACATGAACATGCATTTCAACTGGCCCAATGACTCAGCAAAACCAGGATTTAGTCAAAAATCATCTATTGAAGTGACAATAGAGTCACATTGGATCCCGAAGTTCAAAATATCTGTAGAATGAGTGTGTGTAGATTAAATATGAACATTAAACTTTAAAGACATTAAATAATCATGAACATTTTCAGACAGATCGGACAAAATATGCCTATATAACAGTTAAAAATGTGAAAATGATATCAATATGATGGTCTATTAAGCCAATAAGTGGTGTTTTACTGCCCTCTGCTGTTCAAAATAGTCATTGTCACACTACTCAACTATAATTCATACTATGAGTTTATTAATTCACTATTTTAACATTTGCAATCACATTTAGTCAATTATTAATATGACAACTCTCAAATTATGTCCTGAATTAAAACAAATGTGTAATTTAAACACTCTCATTCTGTTGTAGATAAAAGACATTAATAAAAGGACGTATATAAAGGCTGTAATACCACTGTTGTCACTGGTTTTAACATAGTTTTATATCATTAGATTAGAAATAAATATGTGAATGAATATGCTTATAGACCAAATAACAAATAAACTGTCCCAAACATGTGTGTGTGTGTGTGTGTGTGTGTGTGTGTGTGTGTGTAAGCATGAAGCATGAATCATCTATTGAAGTGACAATGGAGTCACTTTGGATCCTTTTCAAAATGTCTGAAGAATGAGTTTGTGTAGATGATATTAGCACTGTTGTCCACTAGATGGAGCAGCAGCATTAGACATTTTTACTCTTTTTATCATTTTGCCATAAAACGCATCGTGCAGACCAAACCGTAAGTGCTGGAGCTCTGAAACTTTGTCAGATGGTAGTACAAAAATTGACGAGAGGTTATCAAATTATGAGCCCAATTTGGCCCATAGGTGGCGCTATAACAACCAATTGTGCGACACTGCTCATAACTCCTAGACCCTAAGTCGTACACTCAAGTGTCTTATATCATTAGAAAGCTGGTCACCTCACGAAAAAACGTATATCTCCGATTTCATTTCCGGTATGATGGATTTTCCGCCATTTTGAATTTTGTTGAAAAACTACTTTTGCAAACTGGTCCCTGGTTTTTTACCTGATCGGAACCAAACCACTGCAGAAATGTTCTCTGGAGACTGAAAATTAATAATTATCAAAAAACATTGAAATTTCTCTTTCCGGTTGCTAGGGGCACAGAATAAACGTTGTGGGAGGAGCCTATTTTACTAAAATGGCTATATCTCAAGAAGTAAATGAGATATCTTCACCAAACTCGGTACACATATGTAAGAGTTCAATTTGAGGTCACAGTAAAAAAAATCGCGATGACTGAACACTAGGTGGCGCTATAAAATGAAAAAAAACATATAACCACCTGACCGTTAGTGCGATTGACTTGAAAATTGGTATGCAGTGTCTTGGTCCAAGGGCCCATGTGTGTGTATGAGGACATTGGCGTATCTCAAAAAACATGGCCGCCATTGGCCAAATCTAAAAAAAATATATATTTCTTATGGTAAATTGCCACTATTGACTGTGAATGGTCTTACTAAATAGAAAATTTTATTGAATAATGTTTTTCCTCTGAAAGGCCTTAACTGCTTGAACCCCGCTAAATGCTGCTTGCAGCTTTAATTATTTAATTGTTACAGTAAGTCGCTTCCGCTTAAATGTCTCGTAATGTGTGTGTTTCAGTGTGAGAGAGAGATAGCGAGACGTCATCAATAGACGTCATGCGATGTCAATAGATCAGTGTGATTTTCTATTTAATGCCTAAAACCCCCAAATATAATAATCCCCTTGCAGGAGATATAATTCAATTCCTTAATTATAAAATTAGCTATATTTAAAAATATTTTATATTTATAAAATTAGCATGTATGAAGACCCACCTACAGTGTAATGGCAGAAAATGGGATCATATGCTAAATATAAATATAAATGATTTAATAATTGATTTTTATATTGCCGCTGTGTTAAAGCCAAAGCAATAATAAACTATTTTAATGGGATATTTAATTTGCATTGTTATTTTTTTCTACCCACTAGCATACAAATGAAAATCCGATATAGCCTATCTGTAAAGCATTTTTTACAATGATTATAAGTCCAAATAAGCAACATTTAAAGTCATAGAACTGCGGTCGTCCACCAAATTTAAAGTGCACGTTTTTTTTTTTTTACTAAAATATTACTTATAAACTAAAAGCATAAAGACACATTCTTTTTTTTTTTTTCTTTTTTTTTGCGGGATGGCTGGTTGGGATTGGTAGGGCTTTAAGTGTCTGTCTGGTCAATAGTAAAGCACTTTTTTTATTAGGACTATATGTAATTGAACTTGGTTTGTTATTCAATGACATTCCTCAATTTTTAATAAGGATTATAAAATGTCCAAATATTTTGTGTTGTTGAAAGACATATGTACACATCTCCACAAGGGGGCAATAATGAATAAGCCTACAATAGAAAGAAAATAATACTCCTTTACTTTCCTCATCCCTACACTGTCTAGTGACCGCTTCCTCTCTTTACTTAGTGAATTTCAAGTGCCATATCTCATTCATCACTGGGGGGCAGAACTGAGTGAGTTTTTTCTTCTTCTCCTTTTCCTTTAATTTCTTTCCTGTGAGAACATTATGGGTTTGTATTTGCGGTGCAGCTGCAGAAAAGACACAGGGTTCTGTTAGATCTGAGGCAGGGTAAGTGTTTCAATAAGATTACTAACATTATTACATTATAAATAAATGCATATTTCTCTTTCTTGTGATGCAGTGCAAACCACACTAAAATCACACATTTATCCTTCAAAAGTGTTTTGTATGTGTTTATTGACTCCCTTTACGGGTAATTGTAATCAATGGTTAGAAATAGATGTACTTATTCAGCATGGCGTCAAATGTATATATAAATATATAAATGCCTCATTCATTCAGATCTGTTGCAAATATGCTGAGAAATACCCACCTATTCATCATGCTCCTGCACATGCTGTTTTGTCCTTTCTCTCTCCAAGCCTGAGCACACAGGAAATGATGCGAAGACTCCAGACACCCATAGTGAAGCAGCTGTCCAGCCCATGTATAGGAAAGGGTGAGCCATTATCATCATTATCATTATCTCTCTCTCTCTCTCTTCCTATCCTGCAGCAAGAGACTGTCTAATATCAGTATCAGAAACGTAATTTGTTTTTACCGCAGCACTTTTTACTTCATCATTGAACTGTTCTCTTCAGGAATTGTTTCTGATTCCTACCAGATGGGGGCAACTAGGAATCTTATCCTGGGCCTAAAATGGGGGAGACATTGCAGAAACATTTACATTATTTTGTTAATAAAATAAGCAAATGCCTTCCAAAGGAATGCTAATTCATCAGAAGGAGCCAGTAACATGAGAAGTGCTGCAATACAAATTCTAGTAAAGTATAAGCTAAAAGAAACATGTAGATATGATATCGTGATTTACAATGAGCGAGAATAGAGTTTGTTTAGGTCGCTTTTAGTATAAAGTGGGTTACAAACATGGGTCCTGTTATTCCTGTCTGCATCCCTGCCACAAGTCGGTCCTCCAGTCTTGAATCTCACGATATTCTCATAGTCTTATAAGCTTCATAAAGCAATAACACATCAGCATTTTATATTCAGGGGTATATATAGGGGTGTTAAGATCAAATACACTAATTACAAGCATAGATATATGACAATATAACAAAGTAATGTCTAACTGTAGTGCAATTTGGTACAGATATGTAATAATTAGGCCTAAATGTAAAATAACATTATAGTGTTCGCTGTAAAAAATATAAATTAATCTTTGTTAAAGCTGTGTTTTGTTGTTTGACAACATCAGTGACTTAGCAGCAGGTTGCCGTCACTTTAAGACCGAATGCATGGATCCATTATAATGATAAACATTCGATTTCTTTCTCAACTCTTTACTATCACTTAAAGGGATAGTTCACTTTGAAATACATTTTTGATATGTTTTAGCTTACCAGTCCAGGGTTGCGGGATTAGATTCGAGTTGACAAAACTAAACCAATCCAAACAGGCTTTGTTGGTACCATGATGCTGATCATCAACTTTCTCTGTCAACTCCGGCTTTGATCCTGAGTTTAGGAGTATAGGTGTGACATCAGTAGCGAACAGCCAATCACATGCTGAGAAAGAGTAAAAACCATTCAAAACACATTGAAATTCATTTCTCGCGAGAGAAGTAGCGCAATTCTATGGAAGTTTGTTTCCGCCACAGAATGAAAAGTAAAAAAGGTAATTGCGACTTTTTATCTCACAATTCAGAATATACGGTATTTCTCAGAATTGCGAGATATAAAGTCACAATTGTGAGATATAAAGTCACAATTGTGAGATATAAAGCCAATTGCGAGATATAAAGTCAGAATTGCGAGATATAAAGTCAGGATTACGAGATATAAAGTCAGAATTGTGTGATATAAAGTCGCAATTGCGAGATATAAAGTCAGAATTGCGTGATTTAAAGTCAGAATTGCGTGATATAAAGTCAGAATTGCGTGATATAAAGTCAGAATTGCGTGATATAAAGTCGCAATTCTCGCAAGTCGCGAGATATAAGGGAAAAGTATTTTTTTCCCCTTAGAATTGGCCTGCTAATTCGCAATTGCGAGTTTATATCTCACAATTCTGAGAAAAGATGTCAGAATTTCGACATAAACTCACAATTATGTGTTACAAAGTCAGAATTGCGAGATGTAAACTTGCAATTGTGAGAAAAAAAGTCGCACTTCTGTCTTTTTTTTCTCAGAATTGCGACTTTATTTCACACAATTCTGACTTTATATCTCGCAATTCTGCCTTCATAACACGCAATTGTGACTTTTTATCTCGCAATTGTGACTTTATTTCTCACAATTCTGACTTCATATCTCGCAATTGTGAGATAAAAAGTCGCAATTATTTTTTTTCGTTTTTTTATTCAGTGGCGTAAACAAGATTCCATACAATTCACATATTAAATAAAAGTATTAAAATATCAAGAATTGAAACAAATTTACACAGCAAGAAGAAAATAGCGGTCTGTGAAAGAGGACAACTATAAGAAAGTCTGGCTACTGTATATCAGTGCAAGTAAAAGTTGTGAAGTTAGTTTATACAGTTGATAAAGGTATAGAGAGAATTGAACATTTAAGCTCACATGTAGTCATTTTATAGCTTCATTTATTGATTCTAAAGCATATTTATATTACCTTTATATACTTATTCATCTAAAATCTTCGTAATAATAATTGATGAACTGGAAATTGTACTTGCGAGATCATTTTAGGGTATAATAATTTCTAAATCAAACAAATTTATTTACTAAAAGCCATGATTTTCTCTTTTAAAATCATTTGCTGTGTATCCCATCATACATGTCACTTTGCTCACAGCTGGTGTAAGTTCGGTTTGCAACCTCTTACCTGGAACATAATCAGGTTAGTTACTATGGCGATGAACACTGCTAAAAGCCAAACCACTTTCATGGTACCTAAAACCCATGGTTGGCGCAATCTAAACTGAAACATAGCTGGCTAGCCACCTAAACCGGCTTCATGGTATAGGGCCCCTGGTCCGTACGGATCACGGATTAACCACGATCCTTTTAACCCCTAGCAAAGATCGTGCTGATAACGGCTCGAGCAAGAGTGAGTGTGCACAGAAAGATGGAGAAGAAAGGTCCCTTTGGAAAAGTAGAGAAAATGATTTCTTGCTAATAGGAAATGCTATGATTTATGGTAATGGATTGATGCCTTTTTATTCAATGTGTTCTATCTCAGCTTCAAATGCAAAGACAGCTATACAACCTGACATTGTGTGCAGTTACATTGTGCACAGGGCCTCTTGATGGCAAAGCCAGCAAATAGACCCTTGGGTGCAAGAAAACAGAGTGGTAGTCATTCATTATTTACACAAGCATTTACAGCCTTATTCAAAGAGACATCCACTGCTTATATAACAGATCATGGCTTCGGTTTTGCTCATGCACTCATCAACTCTGAGTCGAAGCCATTAGAACTTGCCTGTGCTACATTAATCTCCACAGACCCTCAAATCCCTCAGTCACATGATCCAGAACTCCATCTGATTGATATATGGGAGAGAGAATGAGATATTCAAGCTGTATCTTAATCCACTTCCAGTTCCTCCCCCTGCCATGTCCGAGCAGCCTGTAATAATAGCCAACACATCACCGGGATTGTGTCGCCATCATGTGACTTGTCTCCAGTTTTCAGGTCAGGCTGACAGGCGGACTTGGTCTGCTGTTGTAGGTTTTGCTGTTGGAGTTCCAGCTGGATAAGGTATGAGATAAAAGCAGGGGTTACGGGAACATAAAGGACAACTGTTGGATCAGGTAAACCCACTTCCCCTTTGTCCCCTCACAATGATTTTTTTACAGTCCGCTTTCCATACCAGGGTAAATGAGTATGCGCAAGTGGATCTTGCTGTGCACTTCAAACGATCACTCTCTCTGTAAAGATGGTTTGTTTATTCTATGGTTTCAAGTGGATGTGATACAAATAGATACTGGGCATGCTCCCATGCTCTGGGACAACATGAACAGCACCCTTTCTGTCAACACCCAGTTCAAGCTCTGAAATAACCAAGAGGTATCAGTTTCGGTGGTGATTACCTTATGTAGACCCCCGCTAATGGCCAGCAGGACTGTTTATCTGGGGCTCAAATGATACGTGCATAAAGCAAGGTCAGATCTGGGATTAAACGCTGTTCTCGGGGGGTGAGGGATGGCTGAAGCTGTCAAAGCAGATGCTCTTTTGGCCACAGACTTCGTTCACGTGGACAGTTGGGTTTTCGGAGATCAGCTCTGGGTTTTGTGGGGCTGGATATTACGGGTAGTGAGCGAGTTAATCCCTCACTACCCCCTAAAATGAGGTGGGAAAGCCAGGTTTGTGTGTACGCATGAG
Source organism: Cyprinella venusta (assembly GCA_038021265.1). NCBI lineage: Eukaryota > Metazoa > Chordata > Actinopteri > Cypriniformes > Leuciscidae > Cyprinella > Cyprinella venusta. Next base: position 5,384,497 of record CM075864.1, on the reverse strand, counting down.
ATGGGTTGGGAGTGTTTGTAAGCGGTTTTCCGTTGGATCCAGGGTCGCTTTTTGTTGACAGGCGGTGGTGACATATTCAAAGGATTAGTAGCTCTGTGGACGTGAGGCTTTCTACCTCTTAAAATAGAGAGAGGGAGAGAGATACTCAAGAAAACAAAACGGCAGTTAGACGACAGCAGTTTCTCAGAGTGCCACTGGACATGGCTCACACCACACACATGCACACCCAAACATATACCAAGTAACCCATTTGAAACGCACCCGCTAAGACCAGCCGAAGCCGAGATGGCGCTGACGGGGGTTGAAGGTAAGAATGGCAGCAGTCGCACAGCTGTGCATGTCAGGTTTCCAGAACCAGTAACTATTTTCTGGCAAGTCTTCTTGGTACAATGGCAGGGTGGAACCTCCTTGTCGTTCTCACAGCATTTAAAACCAAAGTTTGTGGTGAAAACAGATGCAATAGTCTTTAAAGACCAAATTGAGAGCATCTAAGGAATGCCTTTAGTCAGCTTTATTTTTTTTGAAAGATATTTGATTTCAGTAGCTGTGTCTTCATTGCCCTCCAAATTGCGGAAATTGAAATTACGAATTGAGAATATGCCCAATGGAGGCAAACACCGCTCTCATTAAGGTGATATTTCAGGCTATTTGAAAAGGGATTATTTCACAAAACTGCATTGGGAACAGTTTTTCCGGATTTACAGCTCACCTGCCGTACGTAATTTTTATTAACCATAAAAGACAAAAGAATTACGGGAATACTGGATTCTAAATGACAAAGAAATAGGGTTGGGTATCGAGAATCGAGTATCGATTGGAACCGGGACTAACTTTTCGTTTTTCCCGGAATCGTTCAAAAGTTAAAATTTCGATTCCTAGTTTTGATATTCATAGTCTGCCAAACGGAAGAAGAAACCGCTGAACAACACAAACGAAGAAGCGTCCACCGGAAGTGTTGGCATAACTGCACGAGTCGAACATGAGTAGCTTACGTCGGCGGTCCAAAGTGTGGCTTCACTTTTCTAAAAATAACGAAATCTCGGCAAAATGCAAAATTTGTGACAAAAGGAGTATTTGTGACAGAAGGAGTATTTCCTTCAGAAAGACCGTTGGTTAGCAAGGTTAGCTAAACTTTTTTGACCCTGCCTCTTAAAAGAATCGGAATCGAGAATCGTTAGGAGCCGGAATCGAAACAAGGAATCGGAATCGTTCAAATTCAAACGATACCCAACCCTACAAAGAGATGCCACAATTTATCATTTATTAATTCTTGGATAACACGTGAACGTCTCCTTCGATTAAAAATGATGGCTAGTGCAATATGCGTAAACCTACCAACATCCGTCGCCATGATTTTTGGAATAGCGAGAGGAAAAATTGTTATAGTCGCACAGACTGATCTCACGCAAAGGCGTATGTATGACACGCCAATTCGTATTTCTATTTTTGGCGTGTTATCAACACGCATAATCGCTTTTCAGCGTGTTTATGAACGCTGTTGACTTAACGTTATTACTGTATAAATATATGACCTACCCCAACCCGTCCCTAAACCTACCCGTCACTGGGGTTAGTAGAGTCTTCCCCTACCATCCTTGGAAAAAATAAAAATATCACTCCCCAGATGTAGATCTACATTTTGCTTCGTTTCGCTCGGACATTTAACGGCGTGTACATACACGCGTAATCACTCGGACATTAATGGCGTAGACATACACGCGTATAGCTCTAAATGCGTATAGATAAAACGCCATTTGACTTGAAAGTGGCGTGTATGTTTACGCAAAAGTCATGATGTCATGTTGTGTCACATAACATTGGTTAATGGAAATACTACTATTTCACACCAGTTTTTTTTATCAACATTTAGAAAACTGTAATGGAAACCAGGCTTGTGTAATGGAGGAGATATTGAAGCTTGCGATCATGTGGGGAGAGTGATTGTGATTAAAAGTGATTGTGATCATCAATAGATCTAAGTAGAATATGCTCAAGTTTCATGCCAGAAATGCTCTGGCTTGTTCTCAGATGTCTATGGTTACACAGCTGGCACAACAGTCAGTATGACAGGGACACATTCTACTTGGTATGGGAGTTTCCTGGAACGACCATGAAGAATGGAAACCATGACAAAGGGATCTGTTTTTTGCCCTGGATAGCATTTGATGTGACCATCGGGGACGATGTTATTAACTGTTCAGGGAGAAGTCAAAGCCAAGGCTCGGACACTTGATCTGTCCTTGCACAAGCATAACTGTCTGCAGCTGTGCACTGGCCTAGTGACTGACTTTGCTGGCCTAAATCTACGCCCTGGAAATGCACATGGCATCTCAGGACTATTTACAGCAAGCGTGTTGACATGAGCCATGAAACATCCATCAAACTAACACTGTTGTTTTAGCAGTGACAGCAACTGACGGACTAGTACAGCACTTTTGAACACTAAACACTCAGACTGATCTCATGAAATGGCGTGTGAATGACACACCAATTCGTATTTCCATTTTTGGCGTGCTATCAACACGCATAATCGCTTTTCAGTGTGTTTATGAACGCCGTTGACTTAACGTTACATTACTGTATATATAAATGTATGACCTAGCCCAACCCCATCCCTAGACCTACCCGTCACTGGGGTTAATACCATTTATGAGTCTTCCCCTACCATCCCAGGAAAAAAAAAAAATCGCTCCCCAGATGTAGATCTATAGCCTGGGAAAACCTAGACAACTTCCAGCAAATTTAGATTTGCTCTGAAAGTTAGTCTGGCAAAGAGCTCATTCAACCCCATTTCCAGTCCGCAGAAATCACGGCACCAATCAGAAACGTTGGGGCAGGCTTTACACGATGACCACAGCTCTGGGATTTTGAAACAGATTTGTAGCCTACATTACAGAGATGAACGCCGACCGTTGAACATCACTCGCGCGAATCAGCTATCGCGTCTGTTTTTAAGCGATTTGAAAGTTTCCTTTTTGTTAAAAACCGAGAACTACATTCCAAGAGGTTTCTATGCCGCTCTGCAAACGTCATCTCCTTCATCGCTCTGATTGGTTTTAGGTCTACCCGCGACGTCCGTTGGCAACGCCCTTCTGGAAATGTTTTGTCTATGACGCTTTGCCAGACCATAACTCAGTTACAACTAAGAATGGTTTGGTTTTAACCTGGCTAGTAGATTATGCTTCGTTTCGCTTGGCGTGTACATACATGCGGAATCACTCGGACATTTAACGGCGTAGACATGCACGCATACACGTGGATAGCTCAAAATGCGATAGATAACACGCCACTTGACGTGAAAGTAGCGTGTATGTTTAAGCAAAAGTCATGATGTGTTTGATTTCAACATGACTTAAAAATAGGGCACGCTTATGGGATCGCCGGATATTGGCCTTGAGTGATGACTTCAAGAAATCAGCAGCTTAATGTTATTGAGGTGTGTTAAAACATGCTTCTTTACAGATATGCCGCGGCAGTTTCCGAAGATCGCTCTGAGTGATGTGGATGAGGAAGTTCGCCTACTGGCAGAGAAAGTGTATGCCTCGGCAATAAAGGAAGAGGACACTAAAGATGTCCTTTCCATGTACACTGTCCCTGAGGACTGTCCCATTGGCCTGCAGGAAGCCAGACACAGGGAGCTACTCAGAGAACTGGCTGAGCAACAGTCAGAAGAAAGCTCCAAACGGTCAGCATCATTTTGTTTTTCACTGTAGACTGCTAACAGTTGCATCATCTGGTTTGAAACACCTGGCCAAACCAGTTAATGGAGGACAAGCTGGTCTTTTGATCATGGTAGCTGGTTTGCTGCTGGTCAGATTTGGGACCAGCGTAACCAATATGGTTTGGTTGAAACCAATTCCACCAACAAGTCAACCACGTAGACCCAGGGTGTCCAATCCTGCTCTGAAAGGGCTAATGTCCTGCAGAATGTGGCTCCATCCTGTCACAGAATACCTACGTGGACATTTCTAGTGATCCCAAATACCTTTTATTAGCTGTTTAATTAGGGTTAGAGCTAAACTTTGCAGGACAGTATTCCTCCATGATTGGAAACCACTTGTGCCAGTTAATGACCTTAATGACTACCTTGGACCATCTTGAAAACAAACCAGCTACCATCAGAAGCTAGATTTCATTGGATTTTCCAGCTGGCCAATTAATGATTCATGTGCCTAGTGAATTACTAATTTAATTTTTAGCCCCCATTCGCTTTAATCCTCTGTAGGAAGAAGAGTTTTAAGATTATTCGATCTCAATCTATGTCACTGCAAATCCCATTAAGTACGGAGAGTGTCCGGGGTGTGGTGACCCCCCTCATTTCCCCTTCCTCTACCTGCTCCTCAATCTCACAAAATTTGCCGGAGTACCAAAGAGTCATCATTAGCGGAGACTACTGTGCTGGGGTGTGTATTAGTAGAACGGACAATCAACCACCTTTTTCTACATTCTATCATAATTTGTTGAAAGTTCAAATAAAGGCTCTTTTAACAGCTGATCATGTTTTGTTTCACAATCACTGTGCACTTCCAGATTACAGTTGAGGATTACGAGCAAGCAGCTAAAAGTCTGCTAAAAGCTCTCTTTATTCGAGAGAAATACTCAAAACTGGCATATCACCGGTTCCCACGGACCACTACACAGTTCCTACGTATTGCAGCAAATGAAAGGTGGACAGAAGAAGATGAAACTCTTCCAGGTACATCTACATTTGCACAGGGTTCATAACCAGATGTGACTTAGATGGAGACCATGTTCTCATTCTAGGTTTATTTATGGCTCGGTAAACATTTCAGTGGAATTTCTGATTACAAATGTTTGCTTGATGTTCCTCTTTATATCCCTTCCCAAGACATCAACGTTGAACTAATTTTAGAAGACATAAGAGTTGGCATGAGTTATGTGTAGCTCAAATAAGAACAACTAAGGAAAATAAGCACTAGAATGGGACCAATTCTGAAGGGGAAAACTGTATTGGTCTACTGATGTCTTCCTTCTAACTTAACCAGCAAGACTTTCCTACTCAACCAGCTTCACCAGCTAAGTCTACCTAGCCTTTCTTTCTTTTGTTTTGGTAAAACCTTCTGCTCTCCACAGATATCTGTCCCTGCCCTGGTGAGGGAGAGGACCCTTACAGCATGGAGAATATTCCAGAGAACCTCAATTATCAGATGAAGATGAAGGATGGCATTATTTATGTATACGAAAACATTGAAGCCATGAGCATGAACAAACCACGCTGTTTGCCTTATCCAGACCTGGAAACATTTGCCATTGACATGAGTCATGTGCTCGCCATGATCATTGATGGGCCTACGTAAGTCTCCCTCCAATATTACCAAAGCGGTCATCAAGTCTCTGTATTTGCATCTCAAAGATGTAAAGCTGAACATATTTTTTCTTTAAACAGGAAGACATACTGCCATAGACGACTAAACTTCCTTGGATCAAAGTTTTACCTACATGAAATGCTCAACGAAATGGCGGAGCTAAAAGAACTCAAGGGTGTTCCTCATAGGGATTTCTACAATGTCAGAAAGGTATCATTTGAAACACTCATTGGTTTACGTAAATGTGATATCCACTGCGGTCTAAATGTACACACATGCTTTCTTACAGGTAGACACACATATTCATGCAGCGGCATGTATGAGCCAGAAACACCTGCTTGATTTCATCCAAACCACCAATAAAACTGATGCAGAGAGAGTCGTCCTGGAGAAGGCAGGGCTTAAACTAACTCTCAAACAAGTGTTTAACAACCTGAACATGGACCCGTATGATCTTACTGTAGACTCCTTAGATGTCCATGCCGTAAGTAACGTCTTATCTATATGTTTACAGCCCGAGGATATGCTAGTTGCTTGTACAGTGTACATCATGTTTAGTGTTTCCACAGGGCAGACAAACCTTTCATCGCTTTGACAAATTCAACTCCAAGTACAATCCAGTAGGAGCAAGTGAGCTAAGGGAAATCTACTTGAAGACTGACAATTACATCGAAGGAGAGTATTTTGCCCGCTTAATCAAGGTATAGTCATTTTGTCATAACAAGACTAAAGGCCATTGCACACTGAGTCCGAAATTTTTGTATGCGTTTTTTCGTGTTCATCAGCCTAAACTGGGACTGCGCATGTGCAATGATGTGCGGAATGAGCTCCCCCCGGCGCTGAATTGTCAAAAAAACCTCTCAAAATGCTGGCTGTGGATGCAAAAAACGCTGAAAATCGAACCCGATCCGAATTTTTTTTATGACGGACGAAAGTTTCAGAGGCGGTGTGCAAGCGTGATTGACCAGCCTGTTCTCACGTAAATGCGTCTCTATAACACGCACCCCACCCCACACCTAAACCTACCCTAACCAACCAATTCGTATCATATGCATGTAAAAACTCACTTCAGCGTATAAATTACACGACAATACACATGCGTGCTATAAAGACGCATTTAGTGTGACCGGGTTTGTTACGAGGTTCAGCGTTTTAAGTCGCCTCGAGCCCGGCAGTCCTTTGAAGACTAGTGAGGATAGTTAGTTTCAACAGGCAGGCATATCGGAGATGAAAAGCCAATAGAAATTCTGAAGAGACAATAAAATACTCCCTTAAAAACAAACGCTCAAAAATCCCGGACGAGCCCCCATTTTTGTTACAGCTGGCTCATTTACCGCAACATAAAAGAGGCAAACAACAAATGCTTTAACAATAAACAAATATTAAATAATCAAAAAAAGAAACCGACGTCTAGTGGAGGGGGAAAACACATGCGTGTTTTTACTAAATAAACAATATCTGGCACCAAAAAAAGAAATGGGAAAACAAAGATACTAAAGAAATAATGTGAGAGAGAAGTGAGAGAGCTCTCACACCAAGTCACAGGTCTTTAAAATAACCCCTATGATGAGCTAATTAGGGATTGAATACAACTGTAGCAGAGCAAGTAGGGGTGATCAGGCAGTTGGATTGACATAACGTGTGGTCGAAATTTTTTTTTAACGTGCAAAGATTTTGGATCGAATTTCGGACTCAGTGTGTAATGGCCTTAAGGTTTGAGATTTGTTTGGTAGGGACATTTTAAAATCAGTCAAACTACACACGATCACCAAGTATCACCGCAGTATTGTGGATGGGCCTATTGAGAGAAATTAGAGAAAAAAAACTCTACATTTCTTCACCTCTCTATCTTGTATATTAGTGGCTCCTTGACACATTGATTTGTTCCTATCTTGTAAGTCCCTTTGGATAAAAGCATCTGCTAAATGCAGAAATGTTAATGTGTAAAATGCACATCATTACATGTCATGCACTAAGCGCGGTACAAATTTAGCACGAATTTGTCTTTTCGTCTCTTTTAGGAAGTGGCACATGATCTGGAGGAGAGCAAGTACCAGCATGCCGAACCTCGACTGTCCATCTATGGTCGTTCCCCAGAGGAGTGGGAAAGTCTCTCCCATTGGTTTATTCAGCACAAAGTGTACTCTCCAAACATGCGCTGGATCATTCAGGTGCCCAGAATATAGTAAGTAGCTACATTCATTCTTAATAAATTCAGTATTTTCCAAAAATGGTGTATCTTGTTTTATAATTATGTTATGTTTATTTCTTCTAGTGACATTTTCAAGTCACGCAAGTTGATTCCTAATTTTGCCAAGATGCTTGAGAACATTTTCCTTCCTCTATTTGAGGCTACAGTGAATCCTCAGAAGCACAAAGAGCTCCACGTATTTCTAAAATATGTAAGTTCAAGGTTCTTATTAGATAAATTGAATCATGTACTTCATGTAACTGTTTTTAAATATCACATGGCCATGTCGACACTCCCTTCCAATGACCTGGTTTGAATAACAGTAATTCCAGTGAACGCAAATCTTATTTTTCAAGCATGCAATTTCGTTTTAGAGAATTGTGTGCTTTCAAAATCTAGTTTAGGGAGGATATTTTCTGCTCCAGCATGAAAAATGTGACCCAGATATGAACCCCACTCAACATATTTTCAAGGATTAATTAAAATGACAACCACGAGTCAGGCCCCATCAGCCAACGTATGACCTCTGACCAATGCCTGACCTCACTAATGCTCTTGTGTCTGAATGGGAGCAAATCCCTGCATCCATTTTCCAACAAACCTTCTCAGAGGAGTGCAAGCTTCTATCCATATAATGTATTTCATATAAAAAGAAGTTTGATTATATCATGATAATGGGTAATCCAATGTAAGAACTTAGAGTGCACTTCAAATACATCATTTTGCAAGACTTTATCACACACTGGACGTCCTTTTTTTTCTCAGGTGACTGGCTTTGACAGTGTGGATGATGAATCCAAGCATAGCGATCACATGTTCTCTTATAAGAGCCCCAAACCTGAGCAATGGACAACAGATGACAACCCACCCTACAGCTACTACCTCTTCCACATGTATGCCAACATCATGGTCCTCAACAACCTCAGGAAGTATGTTCTCCATTATATCTGTTCCACACACCAACTGGAAAATTCAGTTAGCTAAAGGGCGAGGCTCCATACATATCCCATACCAATAGGAAAAATGTCTCTTTAATATTTGCAAGATCTTCTATTATACCCTCAGGCTTTGATAAACCTTGAATAGGTACTGGAAGGCATTCGAGAACAAATGGTTTCTAATGGCATGCTTGAGTTTCACCATGTGGCAGGGCAACTATAAATACCACTGTCTCAGTAATACACACATATTGGGTTACAACCGAGATACTGTTAAGCCTGTGAAATACTGTGAGTAGAACAAACTGACAACTTTCCACTTTGTAAAGGATGGATTATGGACCGGGTCAGAAACCCAGGGCCTCTGAATGCATTGAAGAGGTGTAAATGTATGTACACAGGAAATACAATTGTGAGAAACAGTAAATGCTTTTTTTTTCCAGATAGCCTAAATAATATTTTCTATGTGGTTACAAGCAAATAACTGGCTACATGTTGAAAAAAATGTCATCTAACTATATCAACCTGACAATCAAAGTAGAAAGATCTTGAAATAACTGGAGGTAGGAGGTAGGTAGATGTTGAAGTTTCCTGCCCTTGTATTGGAGATGGTTCTCACTGCGGAACATGAAATCCACCGTGAGGAGTCGGATCCAGATCCAACTCCTCCCACCTTACGTACACCTAAACCTAAACCTAACCAACTCCGCCCACTGATCCCCTAAACCGTACCCTAATCCTACTAATCTCCACCCCTTGGATCTTGAGCTGACTCCTCCCCGTGGAAATCAAGTACTGCATTGAGGTGCTACTGTTGTATTGCAGTGAATTCCGTTATAAAGTGAGCAGGGATGCACATATGGAGCACCGAGATTTCAACACATCATTTTCAATGATGGTCTTGTGATTGGCTGATTAGATATTCGTGTTTACGAGCAGTTGAACAGGTGTACTTAAGAAAGTGGCCGGTGAGTGTGTATTGTATTTATTGATGTATTGCAACTTTATTTCTTAAATTTGCTCTATAATTTCTTAATTTGGCATTAAGTTATGAGTGTATGAATGGTTGAATGTGAGGAAAAATGTAAAGCGCTTTGGTGGCCATTGGGTCTCTGAAAGCGCTATATAAATGCTGTCCATTTACCATTTATGTTTGCAACAAGTGGGGGCCTATAATCTTCCATTAATTTGTTCAACTTATGAATTTTTCCCTCAACTTTTTGTGTGTGTTTTCACAGGGAACGTGGTCTTAGTACCTTTCAGTTCCGTCCACACTGTGGAGAAGCTGGTTCCATCACCCACCTGGTTTCAGCTTTCCTTACCGCGGACAACATCTCTCATGGCTTAAACCTGAAAAAGGTTAGAAGTTGAATAGAGTTAGAGTTAGAATAGAGTGCCGAAGTTAGAGGGGAATAGGGTGCCGAAGTGATGACGTCACTTTGTAAGACAACTCGGAAGCTAGCGGCGCATGGGTTCCCTCGATCGAAAAGCTATGCATTTTCCCCATAGACTTTTGGAAAATCGCAAAACATAAGATCTGTGTTTAACAAAGAGTTGTGACCCTTACACTTTTTGCTTACCAAGTTAATCTTTACAAGTTAATCCAAAATATATACATTTTGAAGCCTATATACAGTTTAAAAAAACACAATAAAGAGGACACAATACAGTTTTAAAAACCACAAGCAGGTTATAACTGTGTTGTATGTATGTCATAGATCAAAACCCGAAAATGTTTAGAGGCTTTGTTCACCACAGACCTTATTTCAGGCGATTTAGCAAAAACCCATTCAAAAATCCCATAGACTTTAGAGGGAGGGAACCGGTAGTGCTAAAATGCTAACTCACTTCCGCGTTTTGGCCTACAGAGTGACGTCATAACTTCGGCACTCTATTATGCAAAGTCTAATAGGGTCATTCTGACAAGACGAATGATGACTATTAATTGTGAGAGCTTATTAGTCAAACTAGCAAATATTTTGTACTTTAATTTAGGAGAGAAAAAGGAGGTCCGATCCTTGGTCCGAGTCTGTTAATAAAGCAAATGCAGATGTGACGTGTTACCACTGGATTTGACTATGTACTTGTGTTAGTGATGAGCCCAGAATCAATGGAGCCTCTGCTGCTACAAAAACATGCAAATGAAAGCAGGCGGATCTAAGAGCCTGATCAGAGCATTTGATGTTCTCATGTAACATGCATATGTGTGTGTGTCTTTCCAGAGTCCTGTGCTGCAGTACCTATATTATCTTGCCCAAGTGCCCATTGCCATGTCCCCTCTGAGTAACAACAGTCTGTTCCTGGAGTACTCCAAGAACCCACTGCGAGAGTTCCTACACAAAGGCCTGTGTGTGTCCCTCTCCACTGACGACCCCTTGCAGTTCCACTACACCAAGGTCAAACTACAACCATCTTATACACTCTTTAATATAAAAGGTTCCTTTATTGCCATTGCCAGTTACATGAAGAACCTTAAAGGGATAGTTCACCCAAAAATGAAAATTCTTTCATCATTTACTCACCCTCAAGTTTTTCCAAACCTCTATGTGTTTATTTGTTCTGCTGAACACAAAGGAAGATATTTGGAAGAATGTTTTAATCAAACAGATCTCAATCCCCGTTGACTACCATAGTTGGATATTATGGTAGTCATTGGGGATTGAGAGAAATATATCGATGGATAAAACGCTGCGCTCATCACTATGACTTTTTACGCAGCCGTCCAATCACAGTGGAGGAGGGGCGGGGCTAATACCACACCGACCAACTGTCACAACATTCTTTCTGTGCAACGACATCAACAGGCAGAGCTAACCGAACAAAATGGAGGAAAAATAAAATTTTGAGTATGGAACAAATTATCTGCGAAATCAGTTACAAGTAAACTGTGCTGCGGATATTCTGGATCATAGCAACGAAACATCTTAGGGGAAAAAATGCAGCGTTTTTTTCCGTTCACACCAGGGCTGTCAAACGATTAATCGCGATTAATCGCAATTAATCGGATCCAAAATAAAAGTTTGTGTTTACATAATATATGTGTGTGTAGTGTGTATAATTATTTTATATATATAAATACACACACATGCTTGTATATATTTAAGAAATATTTTCATGTATACACTGTATATAGATTTATACATAATTTACATTATATATAAATATAAATATTTTATATATAAATAATATTTTTTTCTTAAATATATACATGTATGTGTGTGTATTATTTATATATATATATATATATATATATATATATATATATACACACACACAAAATAATTATACACAGTGCACCCACATATATTATGTAAACACAAACTTTTATTTTTGATGCGATTAATCGCGATTAATCGTTTGACAGCCCTAGTTGAGACGTTTCGATGCCTTGATCGAACCTCACCCCCATTACTATCAGAAATATAAACACGTATAGTTCATTTAAAATTCAGTTAAGGAAATGGCTTATTGATCATCAGAGCTGCCAACATTAACCTATTTTTTTTCTTCACATGCTCTTGACTGCACACTGTTGACTTTTTACCTAATGTGTTTGTCATGTTTTTACGTGATGTTTGTCTGATTGTTGTTTTGATGTGTTTAGATTATATATTCTAACATAATAGATATTTTACTAAATGTATTTTCATTTTTTTAGTGCTATGTACTATGTAATCTTTTTTTGGGTGACTCTTACGGTACCAACTGTCTAGGGACTTCAGATGAAAAATATGTTATAATATATAAGAAATGTTATGAATATGCACTGTCCCTAATAAATAAATAAAAATGATACTATGATAAAAAACCGCTGGGCGCTCGGCGCTTTAGCGTTAAAAAAAAAAAACGCTCAGCGCCTTGTTACGCTCATGGTGTTTAAAAAACGCGGCGCTCTCATTGAAAACAATTGAAAACATACGCCAGGCGCGTGAAAAAAAACGCTTTGGTGGACACACACGGCCTGATGTACCCCAGGATTGAACCTCAAAATGTTAATTCATTAATTAATGCAGTTAATGTAAATAATTAAATAAAATGCATTACTAAGTTTAAATGTATTTGTAATATGTAAAGAAAATGATATAGGTAAATCAAATGCGTTTTTATTTCATTTTATTTGCATTAATTGACACTTTGAAGTTACAGTCTACACAAGTCCGCGTCTGACAAATTGTGATGGAGTTACATACTTTAAATCTACTACTATGTAATTGTGTTATTATGTGTGTACTGCAGGAGGCGTTAATGGAGGAGTATGCTATTGCAGCCCAACTGTGGAAGTTGAGCACATGTGACGTGTGTGAGATCGCTAGGAACAGTGTCCTGCAAAGTGGCCTTTCCCATGAGGTAGTGCGTAATACTCAATTCATAACATTTACTGTATAGAAATATTCCTTCAGCACAACACTGAAGCCCTTTGCCATTTTCCTCAGGAGAAAAAGTACTTCCTTGGGGTCAATTACCTAAAGGACGGGCCAGAGGGGAATGACATCCGGCGGACAAACGTAGCCCAGATCCGCATGGCCTACAGACACGAGACGATGTGCAATGAACTCAGCTTCCTGGTAGACGCAGTAAAGTCAGAGGTCGTTGGGTCACAGTAGCTGTCCAATGCTAAGCCCTCTGTGCCCACATACTGTACATGCATGGTTGCTATTTTTATATACTGTAGGAATGGATGCACAGGAATCCAAATTGTAATGTTTATTATTTAGTCTTGCTCTGCTTCTCATATTTCTAATACCCAGCCTTCTTGTAAACACCGCTGTCTGCCTATGCAATGGCTCGAATGGGCGTTTCAAAGGGGGTTTGGCATACTTGACATTACATTACATGGGCAGTGTCTCCCCCCTGTGGAGATTTGTGAACTATATCCTCTATACATGTACATGTGCAATTGGAAATAGCCTAGTTGTCAGGCAGACACTGAGATGCTTCTGTGGCAATCAAAATTGTCTGGAACATTCCACCCCTGCTCTGCTGAACCAAATATTATCCTACACAAACTCACGCACCACTTGCACATCTTTCCCATCTCGTGCCTAACCCCAATCCATTTCCCATAAATTCTCCACTGTCCTTACAGTAATAAAAAATGTAATTAAAGGTACACTATGAAGCTTTTTTTGTTACGAATTAAGTTACTAGCCACTCAGCATTTTCACTGTCTACAATTTTGACGTCGATACCATGGGGGGAAAACTGCCATATAGATATTTGTAATATTATAGGAATATTAGGCTGCTGTCACTTTAAGACCTGACACACTGATTCATTATACTGTTGCACATGCATTTTCTTTCTCAACTGTTTACGTTCACTTAAAAAACATAACTGACTGTGTTTACGTGAATACTCGCCAAGTTGACATTATTTGGTGTATTTGACTGTTTAAGCGCAATAAGCAACGAAAAATAACTTGATTTAGTATTAAGCGCAATAAGCAGCAAGAAATAACCTGATTTAGTATTGTGAGGCGGCTTTATGTGTGCGCACTTTGAGTGTGAGCAGAAAACCTGCGGGAATAAGTAAATTGATGTGCAATACTTTTAATAATTTCACGCCTTGTAACACAAACAACAAATCTGGGGCCGGTTGCACCAGCTGTCCACAAGTTACAACTTAGCCTAGTTTTGACGTAAATGGGCACTAAGTTACAACTTACGATCTACTAAATATTTTTATGTTGCACCATTAAACTTAGTTTAAACGTAACTCTACTGCCCCGTCCACACGCGTGGACGCGTGAAAATGCGCATAAAAGCATAAAAAAATAAAAATACTAAATTTTTTACGTTGCACCATTAAATTTAGTTTAAACGTAACTCTACTGCCCCGTCCACATGCGTGGACGCGTGAAAATGCCCATAAAAACATAAAAATACTAAACATTTTTATGTTGCACCATTAAACTTAGTTTAAACGTAACTCTACTGCCCCGTCCACACGCATGGACGCGTGAAAATGCTCCTAAAAGCATAAAAACATAAAAATACTAAATATTTTTATGTTGCACCATTAAACTTAGTTTAAACGTAACTCTACTGCCCCGTCCACACGCGTGGACGCGTGAAAATGCTCATAAAAGCATAAAAACATAAAAATACTAAATATTTTTATGTTGCATCACTAAACTTAGTTTGAAACGTAACTCTACTGCCCCGTCCACACGCGTGGACGCGTGAAAATGCTCATAAAAACATAAAAATACGAAATATTTTTATGTTGCACCATTAAACTTAGTTTAAACGTAACTCTACTGCCCCGTCCACATGCGTGGACGCGTGAAAATGCTCATAAAAGCATAAAAACATAAAAATACTAAATATTTGTTGCACCATTAAACTTAGTTAAAACGTAACTCTACTGCCCCGTCCACACGCGTGGAGGCGTGAAAATGCTCATAAAAGCATAAAAACATAAAAATACTAAATATTTGTTGCACCATTAAACTTAGTTTGAAACGTAACTCTACTGCCCCGTCCACACGCGTGGAGGCGTGAAAATGCTCATAAAAGCATAAAAACATAAAAATACTAAATATTTTTATGTTGCACCATTAAACTTAGTTTAAACGTAACTCTACTGCCCCGTCCACACGCGTGGAGGCGTGAAAATGCTCATAAAAGCATAAAAACATAAAAATACTAAATGTTTTTATGTTGCACCATTATACTTAGTTTAAACGTAACTCTACTGCCCCGTCCACACGCATGAACGTGACAGAGCTCTATCTCTCAATAAAACAAGAATCAAACAAGAACCAATGTTGGATTTTATTTTTTTGGAGATGGAGAGAACTGTCATAAAAGTGTTTTTATTACTCAACAGGTAAGTTATTATATTGAACATAAGTGTAGCTTTCAGAGTTAATTGTAAAGCACTATTGTAAAAGGTCACGGTCAAAGCACAACCAAAACAATGTTCTTCTGCAAAATACCTGCAGTTTTGTTTTTAACCAGTAGTGGGCCAAAAGTTACATACTGTACCATTAAGTCAGGGTTTCACAGGTAGGAGTGTTTGATCAGGGTTGGAGCTAAACTCTGCAGGACTGTTGCCCTCCAGGACCGAGTTTGAGAAACCCTGCAATAAGTGAAAAAAAAAAAAGTTAAAAAACGTTGGTTGTCCTTTTTAATTAATACAGCAAATAATGTTAAAAAGGGAAACATAACGCATTGTTTGAATTAACTTCTTTTAAGAATATCTTAAATGTGTGAAACATTGTTTAGTTTTACTTGATGCAGTGCCTGAGTGTGTTTTCTGAGGCCAGCATATTTCCCAGACAGCAACATTGTGTGGGGCCAGATCCGGGCCACATCTGGGACACGTGTGGGCCGAGTCTGGGTCGACACTATGTTGCTGTCTGGGTTATTCCTTGATATTTATATATATATATATATATATATATTTATATATATATACAGTATATATATATATTTTTATATTCAATATGTATATATATATTCGATTATGTATATACATATGTGAGTGTATATATATATATATATATATATATATATATATATAACAAAAGGAAAAAAAGACATACATATATATATATTTGTTTAATCAATATATATACAGTATATATATATATATATATATGAGTATATATATATATATTTGTATATTCAATATATATATATATATTGAATATACAAATGTATATATATTGAAATATATATATATATATCTTTTTTTCCTTTTCATGTTTAAATTTTATAAATGGCTACAAATTTAGTAAATAATTTCTCCTGTATTTTGTGTGCGCTTTTCATTTATGTTTTCACTTTTTTTCCATTAAAATAATATATACACACGCATTCTCATCCTTCCATCACAGGAATAAATTATATTGTAAAAGACATTACAATAGAAAACAGTTATTTCAAATTGTAATAATATTCCACAACATTGTTGTTTTTACAGTATTTTTTTTTATTAAATAAAGCCTTGATGAGAAAAAGACATAAAAATCATAATTATTTCAAATGTGTGTAGTGTATATACATATCTCAAGCAAAGTAACACTTTGAATAACATTTAGAGCAATCCATTTGAATTAAATGTCCAGAGTCCATTTTGTACTTCATTACAAAACAACATCATGACACACACAGACATCACATGACATCCTGATAAATACACAGGCAGAAATGTCAGTGTTGGTCTGTAGAAGTGCTACTGCTGTTTTCTTCCTCGTTCTCCTCCACATGCTCCTCCTGTGGTGTCTGCAGGTCTTTCTTACTACAGTGCTCCCAAACCTCCGTCTCAATGTACTCCTTCTGCTGCTCGCCGTCCCCCCGCGTCCTGCAGGGTGTGTTCCTGTAGTGCAGAAACAATTCAGATCTGGGTGGATCTATAGGATTGTTTTGGTTGCCAATTTCATGGCAGAAATGTGCAATTCACAGCTTTTATTACCCAGAAAGCAACATAGTTTTGGCCCAGATCCGGCCCACATCTGATACTCGTGTTCCAGATATGGCCCGGATCTGGGCCGACACTGTTGCTGTCTGGGTTGGCTACTGATATGACTGAACATTTCATGTGAGTGGGTATGATTAAAACATGTTTATTCTCAGGAAGATAAACTGTGAGATAAACTGTTCAATGAGTGAAAAAGGTCTATAATTAAAAATAAGCTGTGGAATTGTAGGGATTTGCAATGAAGTTCAGAACAAAACGTAACATTTGGATAAAGTTAACATGAAGAACTTACGTTTTGAAATAGTAAAGTGCTAGAAATACGGAAAGCATGACTGCAAAGGTGACTGTGATCAGTAAGGCAGTTGGAACAGCTGTAAATCAGAGAGGAGATAACAGTAAATACAAGACAGCTTTGGGGTTTAAAGAAGCTTGTTTTCGCCACTGAATAATAATAAAAAAAAAAAACAACAACTGCGACTTTATATCTCACAATTGCGAGATATGAAGTCAGAATTGTGAGAAATAAAGTCACAATTCTGAGAAATAAAACCACAACTGCGAAATATAAACTCGCAATTCTGAGAAAATAAAGTCGCGATTGCGAGAAAAAAAAGACAGAATTGCGACATCTCACAATTCTGACTTTTTTTCTCACAAAATTCTGACTTTATAACACATAATTGCGAGTTTATATGTCTAAATTTTGACATCCTTTCTCAGAATTGTGAGATATAAACTTGTAATTGCGACTTTTCAGGCCAATTCTAAGGGGAAAAAAGATTAACTTTTTTTCTAATTTCTGACTTTATAACACACAATTGCGACTTCTTATCAATCGATTCTGACTTTATATCTCACAATTCTGACATGATAACATGCAATTGACTTTATATCTCTCAATTCTGACTATATCTCGCAATTATGACTTTATAACACAATTCTGACTTTATATCTCACAATTCTGACTTTATATCTCATAATTCTGACTTTATATCTCACAATTCTGACTTTATATCTCATAATTCTGACTTTATATCTCATAATTCTGACTTTATATCTCATAATTCTGACTTTATATCTCACAATTCTGACTTTATATCTCATAATTCTGACTTTATAACACACAATTGCAACTTTATGTCACGCAATTCTGACATTATATCTCGCAATTCTGAATTTATAACACGCAATTGCGACTTTATATCTCACGATTATGACTTTATATCTCGCAATTCTGACTTACACGGAATTGCGACTTTATATCTCACAATTCTGACTTTATAACACGCAATTGCTACATTATATCACGCAATTCTGACTTTATATCTTGCAATTCTGAGAAATAAAGTCAGAATTGCGAAATGTGAACTCACAATTGTGAGAAAAAAAGTCAGAATTGTGAGATAAAAAGTATTTTTCATTCTTTGGCGGAAACAAGCTTCGATATTAAAGTCACCATGAAATCAAAATGGACTTTTTTTTTTAAATGGAATGTTACGTGTTTATCATTTAGGATTTATCAATGCACATAATTATATAGATATCATCTCATGATCTTTTGAAATTATTTCCTCTCCTCAACGATTCAATCATCTCATGATGGACAAAATCAAGTCCTGCCTTTATTTCACTCAATTATACATCACAATAAGGACTATTATAACAATAGACTACTGCAACTTCCATTTCATCCCGACTTGAAAGTCTGCATGAACCAGAAGTTTCAACCGACTGTATTTTCTGAGTCAAACAGAAAAAAAAATAGAAATGGGTGTGGCTTGTTTTTTCCTTTGGGAATTGATTGGATCTTGAAAAGCAGGTGTCAAATTTATTTATTTATTTATTTTTGTGCATTAATTTGCATGGATAAATTGTTTTCCACAAGACTCGTAATATGCTAGTGAAATAAATAAGGTCAATTTTGATTTCATGCCGACATTAACTGAACAATAACTTCTGTCGTATTAAAAACAGCAGTTTACCATCCATTGTGGTGCCGCTCATGGGCAGATGGTTCCCTTCTTCATCCATGTGGTTAACGGAGGAACCGTGAGAGAGTGAAGAAGGAACCGGGGAAGATGGAGACGATGGGGAAGCTTGTTTAGAAAATGGGGGGTTCTTCAGATGAACTCCCGATTGAGCAGTGGGAAAAACTGATGAATGAATTGTGATTGGCTTTCTTGTTGTTCTGGTTGCGGCAGCCTGGTTTTGTGCCTCGAAATCTGCAACCAAACAGAACCAAAAGGCTTATTACATAACAGACATGGCTCAGTGGATACATTCACCTCAATCAAGCGTTTGCCAATTCATCTGGCTTCCGTTTTACCACATCCCAGGCCCTCATAGGAAACCAATCTGTGATGATGTCACATCCAGAATTTCCCATTTACTTGGCACACTTACAATTTGTGTTGATTTGATGCCAGATGACACACAAACTTGGAAGGGAGTACATACAAAAAAATGCGCATGAGAAATTTGGACCCAGGTATTCATTTGCAATCAATATGTCTCATTCACTAACCACACGTGTGCACATGATGTTTCTACGTAAAATCTGAGTATGAACATTAATGATTCATCACATTTACATCCTAAATTGGTTCTAAAACTCAGCACAGATTGAAAACACATGTACTCAATAGTCAGTGGCCTTAGGAATTTTTTTAAACGCAAAAGTATAAATTAGCATTTTCATATTTCTGTGAAATGACAACTTGAAAAGGACTACATAAAACGAATTGGCTTTTTTATTATTAATTTAAAATCAATGGGACTCATTCATGTGTATAAACCTTAATGATTCGTCATTTATTTTGCATTAAAATTCAAATAACTGCACAAAACTGAAACCACATGGATGCAAAATAGCTAGAAATTTGAAAAAGCCTGTTTTTAAAATATAACTACTAGTGGCTTCACAAAAGTAAGAATTTAATCTGAGCAATAATAATAATAATAAAATTTAAAAAATAAAAAATAAACGGGCAGGGCTCATGCAAGGTCAGAAACACCTATCCTTTATAAAACTGTTAATTTAGTTTTAATCGGTTTAATTTGAAAATGGCACACTGCACTTTACTTGACCATCTTGATGTGAATGCCCTTGTATGGAGATGATTAGGCCATATTTTATGCAAATTACTATCACACATGCCAATTTAGAATATAACAAATTCATTTAAGGTATACTTTGTAACTTTTGGCCCTCTAGTGGTTAAACAAAACTCCATGCATTTTGCTGCAGAACATTGTTTTGGATGTGCTTGACTGTGCGGATGAATATGGTTCTCCTGCTGCTCATAAAACATTCACTACTAGGCTTAAGAGATATAAAAAGTTAAGATGGAAATGATCTCAAGCTGAAGATGTTACTGTATCTACCCATTAATAGACACTTGAAACTAGGGCTGGGCGATATATCGAGTTTGTACGATGTATCGTTGTATTTTTTTGAAACGATATGGAATGAGGCAATACCGTTTATATCGATACAGTAGTTTGATATGAGCACATCTGAAAAATAGCGGAGGTTGCAGAGCTACTACAGTGAAAGTAGCTAGGCTACGTAGTACAATTTGTCCTAAACATGACGCAAGCTTATATTAATTGCGTCAAAATCACTAAGATATAGTTAACAAGTTTAAAGCAGCTTGCCGCCCTGTCAAATGCTCTAACAGACACTGTTGCTGACTGACAGATATACTTGCGCTGTTTAATGCGTTTGAGATGTGGTGCTTTCCTCAGTGCTCAACTTACATTTCACAGGTATATTCTCCATCTGTAAATGTTAGAAAGTAAAGCAAATATGTCCATTTCACAACAAATATGTCCATGTCAGAAGAGGACGAGCTTCTGCAAGTGAATCTCCGCTAAAATTCATGCTTCCTTGAACGAGCGCCGCCGCGCACATGCGCGTGAATAGTACTACGTATTATAGTACGCAATAATTATGACTAAAATAAACATATTGCTAAAATCTTTGTTGTTGGAGAAAATAAATGTGCCATATGTGGAAGTTTATACCTACAAGTATATATTTTTAATGAAAGTGAAAGTGATTATAATGGGGTAATCAAATGCAGGCTAATATAATTAGTTTGTGCTTTTGTTTTTGTTTTAATTTTCATTTTTAGTTTAGCCTTTAGTCAATTTAAAAACAAAAGCTTTTTGCACATAATATTTTGTATAGCCTATATTATATTTGTTTCCATATGCTTCAATATCAACATTGTTTGTAGGATATCATTGGGCCGAATGTGAAATATATATATATATATATATATATATATATATATTTAAATATAAAGATTTTCTTTATCTAAATAGAAAACGTAGAAAGTACCGAGATATATATCGTATATCGCCATTTGACCAAAAAGTATCGAGATATGATTTTTTGGCCATATCGCGCAGCCCTACTTGAAACCTAAACCTAACCTAACCCTAACCCCTAACCCTATTAACCTTGACACTTGCTTCCTTGAAAATATATTTCAGCACAGCACAACAACCATAATCAAATTGACCTTCACAATACATAATGCTTTACAATTAACTTTGTTAGAGAGCTGCATATGGCAATTTATTGTTCAATATAATACCTTACTAATCTACTTAGTGATAAAAACCATTTCAAATCCCTCAGTTCTCGCCATCTCCAAAAAAACAACCAGATTTCACGGTAAATTGTACGAATCAGCCACATGTACTGACTAATGTTGTATCGATTGTTATTTAAATGTGTTCATTTTGAACAAAAAAAAGTCTTTAAGAAAATAGTGTGCGTATACGCGATTGCCAATCATTGATCCGTAACCACAGTACCTAGCAATTATTCACAGTCAAGCCAAATATTTTACCTGTTGAATTGAAGCAAAACGCATCAAATTCTTTACTGGGATGTGCACGCCACACGACAATCCCAGTCTTGCCACTGCCACAGTTCGCTTTAACCTGAACTCGGGGAACGACAACGATTTGCTCGTCTGTCCACCCGAACCTGAGATTTAAAAAGAAAAAATGTAAATTAAAGGAACAATTGAATGTGTTTATTATAATGGCCCATTGTTTTTACCTGCATGTCTCCAGACCATGTTTCTGTGCCTCTGTCACCTGTGCCTTGCTTGCAATAGTCAAACCAAGATGCTCGCAAAGATCTCTGGCTGCCGATGCATTTAAGGCGTATTCCTTTCCTAAAGAAAACTCAGCTACACCGGAGATGGCTTGTTTAGGGTTCACTGTCCAATAGAAATAGAATGTAGTTAACCATTTTGTATTTACAAACTGTTAAAGGTCAAATTTGTATTATTTATAAGTCATTTATAAAGTCATTCCATATCAATCTAGATGTTTAATTAAAAGTAGTAAACAACCAAAGATGATTAAGATAAATAAATGTTCTTACCTTTTACCAAATGGATGTCAAAAGTTAGGCAAGACATGAATAAACTATTGAAAAGTGTCGTCCTCATCATCATCATCATCATCACACAGAGTCTTGCCATGGTGGTGAAGTCTCTGAGCAAAGTGTGATCTCTGATGTGCCAAACGGAGAGGTTATAGGGAGGCTAAACTCCCCAGGGGAGCGGCCTGTGCGTAGAGGGGCGGTTATTGCATAAATGACCCGTACAAAGTGTCATGACCAAGCCGGCGCAGTGGGGAAGAGGAAACAGGAGGTGCGCTGGCATCTATGAGGGACTGGGCTCTTCAGGAGTCTGCTTCAGGCCAAGGCAAGAATGTTTTCAACATTAAAAAACACCCAGTGATGACTGAAGACCTGCTGACGCACAGCACCAAACCTTTACATCCTTTGTGTCATAGCAAGAACGGTACAAATCCTTAACCTATGGCAGGAAGTCATAATGGTCCAGGCTTTTCAATATCAACTTTCGGTTATACTTCATTTTACAGTGTCGTTGTTATATGTGTTATATACTTACTGTGTAATAATAGTAAATTTTGCATGCAATCAACCCTAAATCAGCCCTTATTCCTAATTCTAATCATACATTCTAAAAAAATGCTGGGTTGTTTCAACCCATATTTGGGTCAAATATGGACAAACCCAAATGTTGGGTTAAAATGCAATTAAAAATGTGTTAAAGTTGAAGTTGTGTTAAAATTTGAAATTAAATTTTAAATCCAAGATTTGGGTTTGTCCATATTTGACCCAAATTTGGGTTAAAACAACCCAGCATATATTAGTCAGCATTAAAATCTATACACTCTAAAAAATGCTGGGTTATTTTAACCCAATTTTGGGTAAAATATGGACAAACCCAGCCATTGGGTTACATTTTTAAATGACATTTTTAACCCAATGCCTGGATTTGTCCATATTTCACTCAAAATTGGGTTAAAACAACCCAGCATTTTTTAGAGTGTATACATTTTAATGCTGACTAATATATGCTTGGTTGTTTTAACCCAAGTTTGGGTAAAATATGGACAAACCCAAATCTTGGGTTTAAAATGTAATTTCAAATTTTAACCCAACTTTCATGCATTTTTTAATTGCATTTTAACCCAACATTTGGGTTTGTCCATATTTGACCCAAATATGGGTTGAAACAACCCAGCATTTTTTAGAGTGTGTGATTAGGATTAGGAATAGGGGCTGATTTAGGGTTGATTGCATGTAATTATGCACAATTTACTGTTATTACTACAGTGTACACTCTAAAAAATGCTGGGTTATTTCAACCCAAATTTGGGTCAAATATGGACAAACCCAAATGTTGGGTTAAAAATGTAATTTAAAAAAAGTACAGTTGAAAGTGAAAGTTGAAGTTGGGTTAAAATTTTTAATTATATTTGTAACCCAACATTTGGGTTTTTCCATATTTTACCCAATTTTGGGTTAAAACAACCCAGCATTGTTTAGAGTGTAATAACACTGTAACACTGACAAATGGTGTAAATTAACCTTGTCTCAGATGTTTTTCCTTAATTCCTTGAGACAACTGATCAATATGGAAGCCAATTTTGACTACATAAGAAATAAAAAGTCAGAATTATGAGATAAAAAGTCAGAATTATTACAAAAAGCTGAATTTAAGATATACAGATCAGAGTAAATGCCAATTATAAGTTGTTGAAAGTATGGCTGAAAAAAGAATAAGAAAAAAATAAAAAAATATATCATGCTTTAGTAAATCATAATTGTCATAACAAGTCATGATTATGCTGAAGTCAAAATTATGACTTGAAGAATATATATGAAGAATATATAATTTCTCAATCTCCAAACAGGAAAAAAAAACATGCTTTGGTGAATCATAATTATGACAAAAAGTCGAAACTATGAGATTAAAAAGTCATAATTATGAGATGAAGAGTTGAAATTATGACGTTAAAAGTCAAAATTATGAGATAATTATAATTATGACATGAAAACCATAAGGAAATAAAATAATACTTTGGTAAAATATAATTTTGATAAAAGTCATAATTATGACATAAAAGTCAAATTATGAGATAAACTGATAAGCAATGAAGCCAATCTCCACACAAGAAAAAAATATCATGCTTTGGTAAAATATAATTAATTATGACAAAAAGTCGAAACTATGAGATTAAAAAGTCATAATTATGAGATAAAGAGTTGAAATAATGACATTAAAAGTCAAAATTATGAGATAGGCCTACTAACTCATAATTATGACATGAAAACCATCAGGAAAAAATAATACTTTTGTAAAATATAATTTTCATAAAAGTCATAATTATAATATAAAAGTCCAAATTATGAGATAAACTGATCACCAATGAAGCCAATCTCCACACAAGAAAAAAATATATCATGCTTTGGTAAAATGTAATTATGACAAACAGTCACAACTATGAGATTAACAAGCCATAATTATGAGATTTTTTTTTTTAAATGATGATAAAAAGACGTAATTATGACACACGTTAAAATTATAATATATCAAGTCCTTATTCTGACATATAAAAATGATAAAAAAAATTTAATTAAGTA
This sequence comes from Cyprinella venusta, assembly GCA_038021265.1. Classification (NCBI taxonomy): domain Eukaryota; kingdom Metazoa; phylum Chordata; class Actinopteri; order Cypriniformes; family Leuciscidae; genus Cyprinella; species Cyprinella venusta. The sequence continues at coordinate 5,359,630 of CM075864.1, read as the reverse complement.
ATTTTTTTTATTAAGACAGTCTAAATCATGACATAAAAAGTCATAACATTTTAGACTATTATCTCATAATTACGACAGTGGTATCTCATAATTCTTAACTTTTTGTCAGAATTATTTATCAAAGTTTTTTTCTTTTTTACTGTATGTGGTAGAAATAGGCACATTTTGAAATCTCTGACTTTTGATTGATAGTATCATGGCAAAGTGTGAGACAATTATTGTAAAGTGTATTGTGACTGTATGAAAAAACTTTATCTGTATAAACTGTATTTATTGGTGTCACCAAGAGTTCAGTAATATTTTTAGTTTGAACATTAAAACACTTTTATAGTATTATAGTCTATAATATTTTCAGTGACTCTTAATATGTGTGTGCCATTCATCAATGTAAAGAAGAGTGTGTGGCTTTGAACTGCTCTTTGTTGTTCAGAGACATGATATGCTCAGATCTCTGTGACCTCTTGAGTTGTTTGTTCGGCTTTGGTCTCTCAAATGGACAATTTTCTCCCGTTCCCTTGTGCTTGCTTATTAACGGGCTGATGTCCATCTAACTTCCTGTGATATAACGCAGACACAGCTCTATCCCACTTCCGGCAAAACATCTCTCCAACACACACACAATCCTACATCATCATCACTGCAAGGAAGTGACTTGGAAAAAATGAGCAAATAATTTCCCTGACTAGAATACTATTTTGCCCGTATGAACAGAAAATAATTCTTCAAAAGAATTTTCAATATTTTGGACAAATAAAATAACACATTTTTTACCAATAATATTGTTGCACTGTAAAATTTAAATTTCACTTATTGAAATGTAAGTGTCAGTGGCAGAAATTTAATTTTGGGTGGGCCAGTGAAAATGTGAGTGGGCCTGTAGTTTTTCATAGAAAAAAATGACCAATAATAATTAACCTTAGAAAGTAAAAAAAAAATTAATAGACAAACTGCAAAACCAGTAGGCCTATATTTGTATTCGCCAAAAATCATCATGTTCAACCAACAGAGCTCTATAAAGGCTGGATAAACCAGTAGACAATAACCTGTCTATTTTATTCAGGCTAATCAGCAGTGTAAAGACAGTTCACCCGAAACTAGTAAAATAAGCTAAAATTATAATAATAATATCGCAGTTAGATCGGCGGGTAAACCCGCGTCAGGCTGACCGGGAGAGAGGGAGAGAGAAGCGGCCGCCGCCAGGCCTGACTAACCTTCTTGTGGGTTAATGAGTCTGAAGAACTGGGCTGTGTGGACTCGGTAGATGAAGGCAGTGGCGTGTCTTCTTCCTCAACTCTCACTTTTTACAAATAGCACATTAAAGAAAGTTGTTTAGCAATTAATGTGGCGCCGGGCCCGGGTGCCAGACTGCTAGTGAGAGTTTTCCTGTCAGAACCCCCAGCAACCATAGCAACCAATAACGTTCCGGAGGGGGAAACGAATTAAATACACACACAGCAGTCAACAATAAATCCGGTATATATTAATATATTTTCTTAAATACATTTGAATAATAAAAATAAACTAAAAATGTATTTTTTTTTATCAAACTTGCCTGGGCGGGCCAGTGAGTAACGTTGGTGGGCCAGTTTGCACTAGACCCCACCTTGGCTACGGCAGTTCATTGGAACGAATGCGTCAATAGAGCCGCCATCTTGAAACAGGGGAGCCCATCCACTTTAATGCATCAGCATCAATGTAGTAGACAGGTCTAACGGAAATAAAATCACCATAAATCATCATGAATGCGATTTTTCTTGTTTTTTTGGTTTGTTCCAACGGTCAGACATGTATTTTTCGTTGATTACAGAAAGAAAAAAATAATAATTATTTTTTTTAAAAAACTTTCTTCCTAGTTCAGATTTCATCCGTGAACATCATACGCTGCACAAAAGTCCCCCACCATCAATGAATTCGAAGTAAAGGCAGAGATAGCAGCGTTACCTAGCTACTTCCTATGACAAGACCCCTGTTCAAAGACGCATGCTTAGAACCCTAAGGTGAGGTCTAGTGTATATGTCTATGGGTGTTTTGTCTCAAGATGCACACCAGTAATGTTTTTTTTTTCTTTTCTTTTTTTTTTTCTATGGCATGTTTATAAAAGCTACTTAAACGTCCTTATTGAACTAATGCCTATAGTTTAAGCCCTGTCTGTGAAACCAGGCCTTTGTGTTTTAATTATGGCTTATCTCATAATTATGACTTTTTATGCATACAGTTGTGGTCAGAATTATTGGCAGCCCTGGTAAATATGATCAAAGATGGCTGTAAAAATAAATCTGCATTGTTTATCCTTTTAATCTTTCATTCCAAAAAATCTCAGAACTCTAACCTTTCATTGAAATAAAAGAATTGAAAGTGAGGGGACAAATCACATTCAAAACATGTTGGCCACAATTATTGGCACCCATTTATTTTTATCTCTGAAGTATATTCCCATTAATATTTACATTTTTTAGCACACCAGGGTGACAGGAACATGAAACTGTCCAGCTATGACTTCACAGGAGTGAACGAATGAATGAATTCGTTCGTTTTGTTCGTTGAATGAACCAAATGACTCGAAAAAAGATTCAATCATTTTGATGAACGAGTTTGAACAGGAGAGTCACGAACGTGCATCACAGAACAGAGCAAGGCGAGCATTTGAGCTTATAAAACTTAAACATTGTTATTTATTTATTAAATGAGCGATCGTTTCGTTTGATAAGACCCTTATTCATCGTCTGGAATCGTTTAAAGTCCTTTGAACAGTTTGCACTGAAACTCTCATTTGGACCTTGAACCGTTTGGTTCCCACTGTAGTCCATTATATGGAGAAAAATGCTGGAATGTTTACATCAAAAACCTTAATTTCTTTTCGTTTTTTGAAAAGTGAACTACTCTTTTAAAATGTATTTTTATAAATTATTTTGTTTTTCTTTTGATTTCTATGTCTTTCTTTTTCTTTCTATTTTTTTTGTGTGTAAAATTCCCCTATTTACTATATTGTGGAAAAAATTAGAGCAATGAATACCGCATGCACTCTATAAACAACCAGGTCTGATTTTCAAACACCTTTATTACAAGGTGAAGTGGCACAACAGTAAACACAAGCACACATGTGCAAATATGAATTCTTTCATGCTATTTAAAAGTGCTCTTCAAAGTTGTGAAAAAAATTCTGTACTATTAAAACCAGTGCTCTGAAGGCACAAGCCCACACACACACACACACACACACACACAACCGTCAACTACCAGCTGCAAAATATTGCACTTCAGGATCTACCTTGGAATGTCAATTCAAACAAACAAACATAGACAATTGCAAAGAATTGAAAACATACTGTACCAAATTCTGTATTAAATATTGTAGGTAATATTTCAAATATATATTTCACAAATCCTGAGAAGTTTAATCATAAGGTTTGAGTGGTATAATCATATACTGTATCAACTGTGTCATTAGTCGCATTATAACTTTCCCAACCTCAAGTAATATAACTTATCGATGCAAATCTGATTCCTCATCTAAGCACACTTGGTCCCTAAACAATAACAGGTAGTTCTGCTATTTACTAAATGCAGTGTGAAAGACTCGTAGAGGGAATAAGGTCATTCTGGGGCAGGAGTCTTCGACCCTACATTCAGTCCAAAAAACTTCTTCTTGCCTGGAATGGCGGACTTCTCCGCAGACGTGTCTCCGCTGTCACTGTAGCGGCTGCTGAAGAAGTTTACGACATTGACCAATACGAATGAAGCGAAGAACAGAGTGAGGACAATCCAAAGCACCCGGTTCCGTCGGAAGAATTTGGGGCATATCCGGTCGATGACCTCTAGTGCCTCCTCAAACCTGCTGAAATAAAGCACAAAAGCAACATGACTTAGAGATTTATTGAAAATCATGTGACAGCCAGACACTTTGAAGTCAGGGTTACCTATTAGACTTCCTGTCTTTATCCGTATTTCCTCTAGATTCCTCTTCAGACTCCTGGTTCTCTTCTGCTTTCTCTTCCTCCTCGTTCAGCTCCTGGAGTTCTTTCGATCTCTTCAGTCCTTCTTGGAATCTACAGTGAAGATATTTATAATACAGTGGACAAATTCATGTCCAGTTGAAGCTTATTTTGATTTGTAAAGCAGCTTGAAAATGTTTGGTAAAGCTTAAAACAAAGCATTTATGCATTGTGCTATTTAGCTTTTATTGAAATCAAAATATGATGCTTTTGTGGACTATGTAGACCTTATTGTAAAGCGTTACTGAGACTTCTTTTTTTTTTAAAAATTACAAAATCTGACCAACCCCAAACTTTAGAACGCTAGTGTACAGTATATTTGCCTCATCAAGCTCAATAGTTCATATGGAAAAAAATAACAACGTTTTTTTATATCATATTTGTATTTACATATGTAATTGAATTGAACTAAATAAATAAATAAATAACCATCCAACCATCCAACCAACCAACCATGCATCCACCCACCATCCATCCATCCCCCAACCAACCAACCAACCCTCTGTCCATTCATCCACCCACCCAAACCAACCAACCAACCAACCAACCAACCATCCAACCACCAACCAACCAACCAACCAACCAACCAACCAACCAACCAACCAACCAACCAACCAACCAACCATACATCCAACCACCCACCCACCCACCCACCCAACCATCCATCCATCCATCCATCCATCCATCCATCCATCCATCCATCCATCCATCCATCCATCCATCCATCCATCCATCCATCCACCAACCAAACAAACAATCAACCAACCAATCATCTATCCATCCAACCAACCAACCATCCACCCACCCATCCATCCATCCATCAAGCAACCAACCAACCAAACACACAACCAACATATCATCCATCCATCCATCCAACCAACCAACCAACCAACCAACCAACCAACCAACCAACCAACCATATATCCATCCAACCAACCAACCAACCAACCAACCAACCAACCATCCAACCAACCATCCATCCACCAACCAACAAACCAACCATCCAACCATCCAACCAACCATCCATCCACCAACCAACAAACCAACCAACCAACCAACCAACCAACCAACCAACCAACCAACCAACCAACCATCCAACCATCCAACCAACCATCCATCCACCAACCAACAAACCAACCATCCAACCATCCAACCAACCATCCATCCACCAACCAACAAACCAACCAACCAACCAACCAACCAACCAACCAACCAACCAACCAACCATATATCCATCCATCCAACCAACCAACCAACCAACCAACCAACCAACCAACCAACCAACCAACCAACCAACCAACCAAACAAACAATCAAACAAACAATCAAACAAACAAACAATCATCCATCCACCAACCAACAAACCAACCAAACAAACAAACAATATGCAATATTTGCTTGCTGTCCAATAAACCTTTTTTGCATCTTCAAATCATACAAATTTTAAGTAGCCTACAGTTTATGTATTCCAAACATATTTATGACTAGGGATGTGCTTTAAAAATCACTCTTTTAAGGTAAAACATATTTGTTGACCACTAATCTCATGAGATTCTAATGAGATCTCAAAAACTGCTTGCCAAACTCACATTTAAATAACATTTCAATTCAGCAACAAAATCTGACACGAACTGTCCCATAAAGATGGTTTCGGTTGCACTTTATTATACAGTGTACGTACCTTAAAAAGTTCTGGTTGATGTAAAGTAAATAAATGGATTAAGGTTAGGTTTAGGGGTTAATACCTTGTTATTGTAATTACAGGACTGTAAAATAAAGTTTTCTAATACTCTAATGAGAGGTAGTTGACATGTAGTTGCAAAGTTACTTATAGGACGCAGAATGTCTACATTTGACCATCGAAATAAAGCGTAACCCACATATTTGTCGACACAACTAATCAATATTGATGAGGAAGCATCCTACTATGGTGGTCCCCAATTTTACCCAACCTTGGTTTTCAAAAGAAATGATAAAAATGGCACTGTTTCCAGAGAATGTTTTACAATTATGACACCAAGAGTGTTACCCTTTGTTATATGCATCTTCTTCAATCTTGGCTTTGATCTCTTCTGTAATCTTCTCTGGACTGCAGACAACTTTGGTTGGCGTTGCTTCACTTTCCTGCTCCGTCAGAGGGTTTCCACTGCTTTGTTTCACATAGGAAAGGAGAGACGGGGATGGAGCAATAAAAAAATTGCCATTACGCAGATGTGTGTGAACAACACAGTTCATAACCACAGGTAATAACAAATATAACCTCTGCCCTAAAGGAGATTCTTAAACGCCACATGGCACACGCACACACCACTGGAGCTCCAACAAAGGTGTGACATGAAATGTTTAAACGTCCTTTGGGGGGTCTTTAAACATCACTCGGTTTAGAAAAGCACGCATCTCACCAGATTGTTATTGTCTTTCTGTCTTTGAGTTAAAACCCGCCATTTGGATATGACGGTTCGGTGACAAGCTCTTTGCCTTTTCTTACTAAAACAAAATGTTCGGACACTGATGACTGCTCTTTGTCAAACGTTCCTGTCCAAATGTTTAGATTTAATCACAAGATAGGATGTAAAACCGACTGCAAATGGGACTTCTTGTGTGCTATTTTAAGCACATAGGGAAAAAAAACGAGAAGGTTGGCTTGGGTGGGTTATAATCTTTCATTTGCCATGCAAATAAAGGATCTTTATTGGCATCTGTGGTTCCTTGGACCAGCTCTTAAATATAAAGGTTCCTAAAAGAGGGTTTCCAAAGCAATGCTATTGAACCGGCAAAGGAACCTTGATTTTTAAGAGTGTAGGTGAATAAGCTTCTTAAGATCGACAACATGTAATCATGCAACATTTTCCTGACGCGAAGGCTCAAATTGACCCATTGTTTTAACAGGGTATATACAGTATTCCTTAAGTTAAATTTACTACTTTTTAATACCTTTTTTTACTACCTTCAGAATTTTTTTTAAAACCATCACGACACTGAATTAAGTGTTAATCAGCAGCAACCTTTCTATTATTTACACAGATTTTGACATTTATAACATATAAAAATGGCAAAAGATCTGCTGCGTGACAGGATTTAATGGGGGAAACTGCGAAAATGCGACTAAAACGAATAATTTTATCAATTTAAACTAAATGTTGGATTCAATATAGTGTTCCTTACAACTTACTAAAGATCCAGTGATCCGTGGATATTGACATGCAGCCAGGAATCGTGTTGCCTGACATTTATGTTTGCCTGATTTCGACAACGGGAAATAAAAGCATTATAGACCTAAACATAAAGCAAATTTGCCTGTGGACGCTTTATGTAAATACAATATAGGTAGGTCTAAATCCGGGTGATCACTTGTTCACAGATGATGTCGATCGACCATTGAATATGGCGTCAGCATCAAACATAGACAGAGACGAAAGATCTTTGTGCCCAGATAAGCTAAAGCCCATATTTAAACGGACTAACACAAACACAGAATAGGACACCTGATAGTCTGAAAAAAATAATACCTAATTTTTAAAAAATAATACCTCTCAGACTACATTTAACACTTTTAATGGCCTTAAATTTCACAATTTTGATTTATCACTTTTTAATACTTTTTACAACCCCGCGGACACCCTGTTTAAAGGGGGGGTTGACTGCGATTTCACTTTTTTCATTTTAAATAGTGTGTAATGTTGCTGATGGTGCATTAACAGTATCTGCAAAGTTGCAGCGCTGAAAGTTCAGTGTAAGCAGATATATCGTCTTTTAAAAACCAGGAAGTGTAAACGCCTACAAAAACGACTCGATTGGGACTACAACGGGTTATGGTACGTCATTAACCCGCACATTTGCATCAACCACTCCCTTCGGAATATGCAGGAAAGGGCATGTGCATATTTCTGCAGCACGTCGAGTGAGTTGTGTTCACGCAGCTGACAGGTCTTCTGTGTTTCAAGCTTCCCACGGGTGTTACTTCGTCAACAATGGATACAATTTATGTTTGATTATATTCCTGAAAGTGACGATCGTAATCTAGCCCTCTGTGCTGCGCATTTTACGGAAGACAGCTTCCAGAATCTCCACGAGTTCAATGCCGGATTCAAGAAGAAACTGTTAATAAACCATGAAGCAGATCCAACTTTAAAACCAGAGGCAGCAGTTGTTGGGCCACAACCTGTAAGTAGGCTAAGACTTAATCGTTTTAAATGTATTTGCATGTATAATTCCAGACGTAACGTTAGCCTGTGTTTTATTTATGTTTTATTTTTTCAAATGCCAGCACTGGCTTTATAGCCACTATGCTACTAGTTATGCTAGTATTTTGTGTTTACGACAAACACGTACACACATTATGGACCTGAATTTTGTATAAGTACTAATGTTTTCAACGTATTTTTCATGTATTTATGCTTTATGACGTTATTTTCGATTTGATCAAGAACGTAAACTTGCCAACGCTGTTTGTATATAACATTAGTAGCCAGTCAGTTGCTATCATTGCCAGTCAGATGCTATTGTGTAAAACAAACGTGTATAGGGTTAAAAAATATGTCAAATTATCATTCAGAAACGTTTAGTAAGAGCCGTGTGTGGTGTGGTTCTGTTTGACTCGCTTCATCGCGGCTTTCTCGGTCTGATTCTGCCTCACTGATACTGCAGCTCGACACCATTATTTACATCTGGACCAGAGCTGGCGTTTCCCCGTTAAGGTAATAGGCGTTAACCTTCCGGACAACATGAGCGACAGTTTAGCCAATCACAACACACCCGCCCAAACGAACCAATCTGAGCCCACGACGTGTTTCTGAGGGAGTGTTTTCATAGAATCAGGAAGTCAACCGCTCGTTCAGGGGACAGAGGAGAGCGTGGCTTAAAATAAAGGTGAAGTTTATGAAAAATAAGACTTTTTAAAAAAGAAAAACCACGAATACGTGTTATATTGCACCCCATAAACACAATCATGCAAAGAAAAAAAGCAGTAAACCCCCCCTTTAAGGAAATTGAGGTTACCTTGGTTGTCTAGGAATACAATACAGTTCCAAAGCATAACTTGATGAATGCGTGATCATCTACACAGTTTATGGGGAACGAGACAGCAAAGTCGAGAACGGCAGTGACTTACGGTTTGTCATGCACATCTTGTTGTGTAGGGTCTGACGAACTGCCATTCTTTGCCTCACACTTTAAACAAAAGCAGAACACAATCAAGTAAAAAAGAAACCCTGAAGGTCTCATTTTGATGAATGGCTCTGGCCTCGATAATATGTAAGGAAGTTAAAGATAAAGCATCATTAATTACACGTGTCTGCTGACGAGGCAGTGTGCTTGAGATAGGACTCACCACCACAGGAAGGGCACCGGGTGCATTGTTAAGACCAGCGATGGCCGGCGTCTGCCCCGGGATGTTCAGCAGATTAAACTTGGGAACTACAGCTACACTGACTCTCCGTCTGGGCAAAGCCTTAGAAAAATAAAGACACACTCTCTTCAAGATTCATGAATCAAGATTTATTTTAATGTCATCCCACAGTACACTGTAGTACGAAATTACGTGCAAAGTTCACAGCTTGAAAATATAGCACAGACACAACTAAAAAATACAGTAGAAAATGTGATATTAGCTACATATATCTTTAGGAACAGACTTCTGCCTACCTTTCCCATTTGCAGAGACATGGATCTTGATGTACGTGGAACACCGTCATCTGTACGAAATGCATAAGTGAAATATGAAACATGAACGGGCGTGTTTTGGGGGGCAAAACAACTGTGGCTTTGAAGCCCTGGATGATTTCCATTTACCTCCAGTGTCTATTGAACCCCCATAGCAGCGGTTGGAGTTTTGGTTGGCGAGCTTCTTGAACTCCATCAGCTCGGCGTGGTCCTTCTCATACGTCCTCTTCAGATTCTCCACGTATTGCATCATAACCTCAGTGGCCTTGTTCATTCTCTTCTCCTGCCGTGGCCAAAGCAAAGACATGTTATCATGCACAATCCACTGTGTACAGAGCATATCCAGAACTCGAAACATCGAAACTCGAACAGAATTCAGACTTAAAGAGCAACTTGCAGGTTGGACACCCCTATATAGCATAGTGTAAGTTGACGATAAAACAACAAGATTTTCTGAACTGGAGTAATATTTATTTAGCCATTAACGATATTTTGAGAAAAATTGTGATAAAATAACTCCCGCGTCTACAACGCACGAACCGGAAGTGACGATTGGCGAGGCAGTCTGTTCAAGTTCAGGCTCAGGTTACAATGGATGCGAACGACGAAACCGCGTTCTGCGATATTGACGAATATGCCTATGATGACCCACAGGCAAATAATTATGAGCCTTCTAGGCGAGATAGAAGTCAGGGGGAGATCGGGAGACGAACAATGGGCAGAGGAGAGAAGTAACGTTAGAGTTGTGGTGTCGAGAAAACCAGTGGCTAATACAGGGCAAGTGAGTTCATGTAAGTTAGCACCGCGGCTAACGCTGATTCATCTACTGTATGGCTAGACCTTGGTGTTTTGCAATAAATCTGCTTTAGCAAACATACATTTGACTTTGTTCTTTGTTAAACATCTATTTAGATTGTCTTAATTTAAGCCAGCAACATTTTGTCTTCTCATATTCTACGCTGACAGTGATTATGCAGACCATCCAAGCTGGTTAGCACTATCCACATTGATCATGCCATAACAACAAATAAATAATGCTTTTCAAATGCAGTTTGTGATAAAGCGAGTGAAATGTGCGCCACAAACGACCGAGTGTGTGTGTGTGTGTTAACAGACGCGGCAGTGAAGTCTGCTCTATTCACCTGCACATAACGCACCCAAGACCAAAAAGCCTTGTTTTTCCTTGAAGGAAAATGATGGATATGATGTCCTGACAGGCTGGAATTCGTGCGACAACCACAAACACAATAATTTACCATTATGGCTTCGATCTAAAACTATATGTCTCTCGCTACTGCTCTAACTACATCAACACCCAGCAATGAGAAAGCGGCCGCGAGCTGATTTGTTTTCCTCGGGCTACGTCATATGACGCGTTGCTTGCTGGAAAGGCGTTATTCCAGAGCCTAGCGCATTTTCATCAAAATCTCTACATCAAATGAGATTTCATTAGTAATTTTTACATAAGTGTTTTTAAAAGAGCTCTGCAGACAATTTAAAGTCTTAATTCAGAAATAAAATCAACCTGCATGTTGCTCTTTAAAGCTACACTGTGTGATTTTTATCCCCATCTAGTGGTGAAAAGGTATATGACCATCCAGTGAATATTAGTTTCTGTTCCTCTCAATTCCGATTTCGTTTTAACTCCTACGGTGGCCAATGTAGTCCAAGATTAACATGGCTTCCAGTTCGACCTCGTCCATGAGTGTTAACTCAAACGTAAACGTGAAAGGCGAAGCTTGAATTAACGGGTATGTCCCTCTTTGGCTAATGTACTTTCAAGATGGAGGGGCAACATGGCGACCGACATTAGAACCCCTTAGAATGGCATATTATACACTCACGAGAATACTTTACTACTTGAACGAAGTAAATATACATTAATGAGCACATATATTTTTGAAAGAACTAAGTGTTTTTAGCTAAGAATAAACTAAAAGAGTTACACAGTGTAGCTTTAAAGACATAAACTCACAACTGTGAGATAAAAGTCCGAATTGCGAGATATAACCTTGCAATTGTAATAAAAACAAATCTGAATAATGAGGTAAAATGTTACAATTAGCCATTTTATTTTTATTCAGTGAAAGAAACAAGTTTCGATACAAGATGCTATTCTTAAAGTAAAATGATTATCTCCCAAAAAAGGATATAGACCATTTTGCAAGATGTAAACAAAACTGGTCCAGAAGCACTTCCTGTTTCAGTTTTTTAACACTACATCAAAGCTGGGATAAAATACAACCAAAAGAACATATAAAACTGAATCAAAAAGTTAAACAAACATCTTTAAGATTTTTTCTTTACATGTGAAATAAAGAAAACAGTTACAAACTGAAACAGGAAGTGTTTCTGGACCAGTGTTGTTTGCATCTTGCAAAATGGTCAATAGTAGTTGCTAGGTGTCAAATGTTGTTGCTGGACCAACAAGGATGTTAATTCAGGTTCGTGTCTTCAATGACGTAGAGCAAATGATCAAATATTTAATCCGTGTCACACACTCATTTTCTCCTATGCAAATCTACTATGCAAAAGTAGACTTTGAATGTGTTTGTTAAAATAAATGTGATGAGTTTTGAGGGTGTTAATAAGATATTAACAAAAATATTTGTCACTATTAAAGCAATAGTTCACTTTGAAATAAATTTTTGGTATGTTTTAGCTTACCTCAAGGGCATCCAAGATGTAGGTGTCTTTGTTTCCACAGTAGTTTCAATTTTGATATTTTTAGGTCAAACCGTTTTTGTCCATCAGTCATGTAATGGAGGTCTATGGTCACCACCTCAAAGAGCATGCACAGAGAAGTCCAAATTAAACATGATTTAATGACTCGTAAATGTAAGTACACATTGATGGTCTAAGACACGAAACGAGCGGTTTGTGTGAGAAAACGAACAGTATTTATATCGTTTTTACCTCTTGTAACCACAAGTAATTTCAGAAGAGTTCCCCTTGGACGTGGCTGTGGTAACAAGAGGTAAACGATATAAATACTGTTCGTTTTCTCACACAAACTTTTCGTTTCGTGTCTTGGGCCATCAATGTGTACTTACATTTACGAGTCATTAAATCATGTTTAATTTGGACTTCTCTGTGCATGCTCTTTGAGGTGGTGACCATAGACCTCCATTATATGACTGACAGACAAGAACGGTTTGACCTAAAAATATCAAAATTGAAAATACTGCAGAAACAAAGACACCTACATCTTGGATGCCCTTGAGGTAAGCTAAAACCTATCCAAAAAATCATTTCAAAGTGAACTATCCCTTTGAGTTATGGGATGTAAGAGCAAGGCATGGTGAGTTGAGGTAATGATACGTGTCGTGAACCCATACAGTGCCTAATAGTGTCACCACTGGCAACAGACACACCGCTGAGTCCTTCTCTTCTAACTTGGTTTACTTTAGCTTGCACATTAACCTAAGGGCAAGCATGACACTTGGCTAAATCTATCACAAACATCTCTTATCTGCCAGAAAATAAACATTCCCATCTAGTGCCTCCACAGAGACAAAGGATAGTTTTCTCATGAAAACATGAAGAGCACTTAAAATGCAGGGCCGAGAGAAACCCTGTAGGAAACATTTCTCCAAAATCTCTTTTTGCAAAAAAAAATGGTCCATTGTCAATAGTGTAGTGATGCATGAAGCACAGCTCACACAGAAGTCCCTTTCAAACCAAGCAGCTTTCTGTTGGTCAATGCAGTGAACTTGAACGAGAGTGTAATCCGTCTGGGGAACTTTTTTGCCCTCACGCGAAACTCCCAGTCATGCGGATCCCTATTGGAATGACAGGATATTATCCACAAAATTACGGTAAGCCTTGGTAATGTGACCACACCTTCACATAAATATCCTGGATATTGAAATAACTGGATTTCCCCCAAACAAATGTTGTAGAGAAATGGTAAAGGTGCCGGTCACATATACTATTGTTTGGCAAATGTTTGAGGGCAAAATCCTGTCATTTCAATAGGAATCTTTGTGATGGGGAGTTTTGCGTGAAGGTGTGGTCACATTTAGTTGCTCATGTGCGAAATCCAGTCATTTCAATAGGAATTTCACTCGTGTTCATGTTGGTCAGTGCAGCTGTTTAGATTGAAAGTGACTTATATGTGAGCAGAACTTCATATATCTATATGCTATTGACAATGGACCAGTTTTTGCATGCAAATTTGGTAACACTTTATTTCAATAGTCCACCCTAGACATTCTACAATCTATTAGTAACTTTGCAGCCACGTCAACTAGTCGACTGTCTGCTTAAAGGAGTAGTTCACTTTTCAAAAATCTTTTGCTGATAACTTACTCACCCCCATGTCATCCAAGATATCCATGTCTTTCTTTCTTCAGTTGAAAAGAAATTAAGGTTTTTGATGAAAACATTCCAGGATTTTCTCCATATAATGGACTTCAATGGGAACCAAACGGTTCAAGGTCCAAAGACAGTTTCAGTGCAAACTGTTCAAAGGGCTTTAAACGATTCCAGACGATGAATAAGGGTCTTATCAAGCGAAATGATCGCTCATTAAAAAAAAATAAAGTTTAAGTTTTATGAGCTCAAATGCTCGCCTTGCTCTGTTCTGTGATGCGCGTTCGTGACTCTCCTGTTCGAACTAGTACATCAAAATGGATGAATCTTTTCCAGAGTCAATTCGTTCATTTTGTTCGCTGAACGAACCAAATGACACAAAAAAAGATTTGTTCATTTTGATAAACGAGTTCGAACCGGAGAGTCACAAACGTGCGTTACAGAACAGAGCAAGGCGAGCATTTGAGCTTATAAAACTTAAACTTTTTTAACGAGCGATCGATTTGCTTGATAAGACCCTTATTCATCGTCTGGAATCGTTTAAAGCCCTTTGAATAGTTTGCAGTTTGCACTGAAACTCTCATTTGGACCTTGAACCGTTTGGTTCCCATTGAAGTCCATTATATAGAGAAAAATCTTGGAATATTTTCATCAAAAACCTTAATTTCTTTTCGACTGAAGAAAGAAAGACATGGACATCTTGGATGACATGGGGATGAGTAAATTATCAGCAAAAGTTTTTTTTTTTTTTTAAGTGAACTACTCCTTTAATATATGCCAACACTTTATTTTGATGCTCCTCAACAGACATTCAACTGACTATGAGTAAACTATAAGTTAACTTATTCTACTAACCCAAACCCTAACACCTAACCATAACCTAACAGTCTACTACAGTCTACTAATACTCTAATGAGAGTTAGTTGACATGTAGTTGCAAAGTTACTTATAGTTAGCAGAATGTCTAAAGTGGACTATCGAAATAAAGTGGAACCGCAAAATTTAGCTAATATGACCACAATTTCAGGGTTTCCACATCAGGTTCAGTTGGTCACGTGAATTCGCCGCTTTGACCAACAAAAAGTCACTTTCTTGGTTTAAAAGTGACTTCTGTGTGAGCTGTGCATCATACATCGCCACACTATTGACAATTGAGTTTCTAAAATTTGGTTCAGGTGACCGCAGCTTTAGAAGTCCACATGAAGTTGTGGCGCTGGAATGATGAGCGTCTCACCTGCCGCACGGCTCCCACCATTTCAGCCCTGCTGGAGAGGCGGTTCGTCAGGCGATGTAATACGGCGATCGTTTCTAAGAGTTGCTGGTAAAACTCACGCTGCTCTACATTCTGCCACACTGACACAGTTCTCTGGAATGGCATGCAGACAAACACAAAAATCAAGCTATTTTCTAGTTTATTCCCAGCATGTGTGTTTATGTGGGTTGTCTGACCTTGAGACTGCCTTTAAACTCTTCCAGTTCCTTCTCTGCGTTTTCCTCAGTCAGGTTGCGCTCCCTTTCCGCCTGTTTCAGCCGCGACTCCAGCGTGTAATTGTCGTTGCGGAATGCCAGGGACAACTGCACAAATGCGTTCTGACGGAAAACACGGCCATTAAAACACAACATGCATCAATTTGCTGTGAAAGTATTTGTCACAACTGATATCACATGTTTCAACTGATATCACATGTTTCAATGGAAAAGATAAATGCAGAAATCATAGAGAAAAGTTCATTTACATGCGTGTCATTCTCAGGAAGTGCTATGCGTCATATATTTGACAGGATATTGACTTTAGTCACATTAATGAATTTATTTGACTGTTCAGTTTGTAATCAGAAGTAAAGAAAATTATATTTAAAAACCATGTTTCCACTGCCTGTAGATTTTATTTAAACGTTAATATGTATATATAGCAAATATTTGTGGGTAATACTACACTGCAAAAAAATATTGATGGTTTAACTTAAAAAAGTAAGTAACCTGGTTGCCTTAAATTTTTAAGTTTATTGAACTGTAAAAAAGTGAGTTAATACAGTGAAGGAGAATGATTTAATCATCAGAAACTCAAAATTCTATGTTATCTGAACTAAATAAATTATTTAAGTTGATTTGACAAAAGAAAAAATGTTGTGATTACTACACTGTAAAAAATATTGTTGGATTAACTTAAAAAAAAGTAAGTAACCTGGGTTGCCTTAAAATTTTAAGTTGATTGAACTGGAAAAAGTGAGTTAATACAATGAAGGAGATTGATTTAATCATCAGAAACTTAAAATTCTATGTTATCTGAACTAAATAAATTATTTAAGTTGATTTGACAAAAGAAAAAATGTTGTGATTACTACACTGAAAAAAAAATATTGCTGGTTTAACTTAAAAAAGTAAGTAACCTGGTTGCCTTAAAATTTTAAGTTGATTGAACTGGAAAAAGTGAGTTAATACAAAGAAGGAGATTAATTGAATCATCAGAAACTCAAAATAATAAGATATCTCAACTAAATAAATTATTATAAAGTTGATTTGACAAAAGAAAAAATGATGTGATTACTACACTGTAAAAAATATTGTTGGTTTAACTTAAAAAAGTAAGTAACCTGGGTTGCCTTAAAATTTTAAGTTTATTGAACTGTAAAAAAGTGAGTTAATACAATGAAGGAGAATGATTTAATCATCAGAAACTCAAAATTCTATGTTATCTGAACTAAATAAACTAATTAAGTTGATTTGACAAAAGAAAAAATGTTGTGATTACTACACTGTTAAAAAAATATTGTTGGTTTAACTTAAAACAGTAAGTAACCTGGGTTGCCTTAAAATTTTAAGTTGATTGAACTGGAAAAAGTGAGTTAATACAAAGAAGGATATTAATTTAATCATCAGAAACTCAAAATAATAAGTTATCTCAACTAAATAAATTATTTAAGTTGATTTGACAAAAGAAAAAATGTTGTGATTACTACACTGTAAAAAAATATTGTTGGTTTAACTTAAAAAAAGTAAGTAACCTGGGTTGCCTTAAAATTTTAAGTTGATTGAACTGGAAAAAGTGAGTTAATACAACGAAGGAGATTAATTTAATCATCAGACACTCAAAATAATAAGTTATCTCAACTAAACAAATTATCATAAAGTTGATTTGACAAAAGAAAATATGTTGTGATAACAAATCTTGAAAATATTTTTTAAACTATTCAGGCACAGATCATGACCTGAGAACAGATTATATAAAGAAATATAATTGAAATTATTGTGAAAAATACACCACTGTATTTACACTTTTAATGCTTTGGGAAAAGTCTCACCAAGGCTGCATTTATTTGATGAAAAATACAGTAAAAACAGTAAAATGGTTAAAATGTAAAATAACTGTATTTGAATATATTTTAATATCTATATCTATTAATAATATATATATATTAATATATTTGCTACTAAAGAAAGATTTCTGTTCAATTTCACATTTTTTGTCATATTTTTCTTTCTTTCAAAAATAAATAAATAAATACTGCACAGACACTCAACTATTATATGGTAGTGTACATATCGATTTTGTAGGGTTTAATATACAGACCTCTCTAATAGACATGAATAACTTGACTTTACAAGAGGTTGTGTTTTTGAGAGCAGGACTAAGGAAAGCATGGATATCATGGGAACATTACGGTCAGGATCAAAGGATGCGGCAGGAGTACAGCCAGTATTGTCTGAATATTAGAGAGGAAAGTACGTCCAGCCCTTGACCCTCACTAGCGTCATCCTGGGAGCAGATTCTCTTCACAAAGGCATGTTAGTTTCCTCACAGGGGACAGGAACTCACTAAAGCCCATCAAATTGCCATGTCCTAAGCCAGGCTCAGCCATGGCCTTCACTTACATATCAAAACAGCCGCATTCTGGACAACACAACTCTGTGATGCAGTTATGACAACATTATGATTTTTGCCCCCTGGACTGTATTTTCTTTCATTATATACCGAGCCCAAAACTAACAAGTGTCAAATATGAGTAAAAACCATTGAATAATCTCTTTGTCATTGTCAAAAATAATGCGAAACTCAAGAATATACACACCTCAACTTCCTTCTCTGAGAGCGGGGGTGCGCTGCAACAAAACAAGAGGGGATTATTAGTAGGTAATTGATATTTCTATGTTCAAATGATGGATTTATGAGCGTACCAGCCAGGTAAACCCCTGTGCAGTTTGAGCTTGCGCAGCATGACATCTGAAATGTTGGGCATAGCGTCAGGTCTCTCTTTGGCCTCCTCTTCACTGGGAGAGCTCGTGAGTGGAGAGGGTGGACCTGAGAGATGAACCAATCACTGAGATTTAATGCAGCATATTTAAAGATCGTTTTTTTGTTCATATTTACAAAATAAGAGTACATGATGTGTCCATCTTCCAAACTGGGCTTTTGTTTTATTCAGAATCACTATGGTACGCCTATGATAAGTGTTTATATTCTGAATATTTTAGGGCTGTCAAATGATTAATCGCGATTAATCGCAATTGCTTGGAGCCAGAGGGGCGTAAGTGGCATTTTGGGCGAATATGAGTTCTATATATCAAAATAAAGGTCTCGATGAGCTCTATCCAATGGTGCCAAAATACCTTTCTGAGATCAAACTGTATTGAATAAAGCAACAAAAAGGCGTATCTGACGTATTGGACTTATTTTTTAAATTTGAAAATGTTTTAGAAAATGTTCATTGTGTTAATATGCCATACATTTTTACTTAAATACTAGGGCTGTGAAATGATTAATCGTGATTAATCGCATCCAAAATAAAAGTTTGTGTTTACATAATATATGTGTGTGTAGTGTGTATAATAATTTTGTATATATAAATACACACATATGCATGTATATATTTAAGAAAAAAATGTGTTACTAATATATCAAATATTTATATTTATGTATAATATTAATATTGTAGAAACATTAGGGCTGTCAAACGATTAATCGCGATTAATCGCATCCAAATTAAAAGTTTGTGTTTACATAATATATGTGGGTGCACTGTGTATAATTATTATATGTATAAACACACACACACACGCTTGTATATATTTAAGAAATATTTTCATGTATATTCTGTATATAGATTTATATATAATTTACGATTACGATATGATCCACTGGTGCTTGGCCCCTAAAAACAAGCTGCAATAAGTTTCTGCACAGACTGATTTAAGATGATCGCACCTCGTTCCTGCTCGGCTGTTTCACTCAGTTCAGGAAGCTTCGAGCTGTAGATGCTCGGGTTGCGCACCAGCTTGTGCTCCTAGAAGAGGAATGAAAACCATAAACCAACTTTCAAATAGTGATTCCGCTAAATCAGGGTCATATCATTCCCTTTACTCTGCCAACTGGGGCCGGTTTCACAAAGCTGTTTTAGACCGGTCTATAGTGTTAGACAAGTCCAAAATTTGACTGTAAAACTCAGTAGCACCTCAATGCAGAACATGAGATCCAAGGGGAGGAGTCGGATCACGATCCAAGGGGTGGAGATGGTTAGGATTAGGGTTGGGTTTAGGGATCAGGGGGCGGAGTTGGTTAGGTTTAGGTGTATGTAAGGTGGGAGGAGTTGGATCTGGATCCGACTCCTCCCCGTGGATTTCATGTTCCGCAGAGAGGACCATCTCGTAAAACTTGGACAGTTTCACAAAAATAAAGACTGACTTAATTTTGACCAATAAAAAATTTAGACGCCTTACCCCCAGGCTAACTTAGGTCTAAGACTCTGTTACCTTGGCAACCAGCCGTAACAATCAGTTACATAACAAACAGCCCAATGAAAACATGGGCGACAGTCCACATATATCTTCATCACCAATTCAATGTCTTTAAATGTCCTCCCATTTGTAGATATTTCCTCTTAAATATTTACCTTTTGGCATCTTGTACTGTTTTCGTATCTTTTCGGTACGTCTTTGACGCTCCGCTCAACGGTCGGATTAACGCTGTTAACTGTTAACTTTTTTCCAAATTAAACATTTCTTCTTGTTACTACATTCTCCGCTACATTTCCCAAGTAAAATGTCCTTGTAACTGTTATGGTGTGTTCACATAGAATGCAAATTTTATTATTTGCGCGAGCAGATTACATACAAAATCAATGCAAAGACGCGAAAAGACGCATCATTCACGCCGGGCGTTGCGAATGACGCGAATTGGGCGACGCGTTTGCCGCGACTGTCATCCGTGCAAGTTGAAAAATTTGAACTCGAGCGAATGTTCAAGCGTCTAACTAGACGCGATAGACGCGTATTTGACGCTCTATTCACGTTGGGTTTGAACACACAGTTACACTCCTCCAACAAACTCTGCACTGAGCACTGAGCGGTTGAATGCGCTTACTCGATCCGCCATGTTTTTTTGTTTTGAAAAGAGTCTTATTTACCCAGAATGCATTGCAATGTAGTCCTACTTAAGATAGTCAGATGCTGTGTCCGAAACCACCCACTACTCAATAGTGGACTATATAGTAAGGTCGCCATTTTGTAGTGCTGTCCGAATGTATAGTGATGATTATATATAGTTCACTCAATGTATCCCAGAATGCATTTTGAAAAGTAGTGTACAACCGATGGTCACTAACCCAAGCCCTACATACCATCATGCATTGCGCTGATCGTAAAAATAAGTTATAATCACGTGTGGAGTAAGCATTATAACAGAAACGTTCAGAAATGACTTTTGGTTTTTAAATTTTGGTGAAATAAGCTCAATATAATGAAAAATCTATTTAGACCAGAGCCGGCTCGGCACCAGCTGACAGGTGATGGCACGTTTAAAAAGTGCGACAGCAATGACGTAATCAACGGTGCCGAGAGACGATCGAGTAGTGTCCGAAAGTGATGTTTCTATTATGCTGGTGAGCTCACTATATAGTGCTCTACTCCCTACCCCCTACATAGGGGGTAGGGAGTAGTGGTTTGAGTGGAGATTTCAGACACAGCGAGAGTCTTAATTGCTTTGTGCAATGGTCTGATTTAGACGTCTATCTGAAGTCTGACTAACTACTATCTAAGCCATAGTCAAAGTCTATCCTTGTGAAACCGGACCCTGGGCTCAAATCTCAGAGAAATCCATAAAAAGGAACATTAAACTACTGAAAAAGCATGGTTACCACATTGGCCGAAGACAACAAAGGTTTACCTCACGCAAACTGGACAGTTTTTGAATGGTCCCAGGTGGCACAGGGAAGTCCTTGTACCCAGAGGACTTAAACAGAGACTCCCTTGATTTGTCAGGGTAGGACAGACTCTCCTCGCCTATGGGAGCAGCATTCCTCATGTTCATGGAGCCCACTGTGTCCCAGGAGACGGCTCTCATTAGAGGCGGGAAGGCGCCTATTGTTTTGATTTCGGCCGTGCATGGGGCTTGCTGCGTGGGTGGCCGGGGGACGGGTTTGGCGACCCCTGTGGCAAGAGGTTGACTGACACCACGGCCAGGAGTCTCCTCCTTTTTCTGGGCTGTGTGTTCAGAGTTCGTCCCCTTGTCCACTGCTTTATGATGGTCCGGCTTCTCCTTCTGAACCCCGGCGGGATCTCTGGCTGGCACGGCGGTGGCATAGCGTGGGGTTAAAGTTCCAGAGGACACTTTTTTTTTCTTGTCGCTAGGCATCCACTCTACTAGCCTCGTGAAGGTCTGAAGCAAAAGAACAAAAATAAAAAAGTGAGTTTAAGGGGCCGTACACCGGGACGAATATCGGTGCACGTCATTATTCGTCAGCGTTTTTCAACGCCTTTTTTGTGTTTACACCCAAGCGATTTTCGCTTACGATGAGTTGAGTGAACATGCAAATTCATTCCCTGACATTAGATGGCGCCCATTTGCTCAGCAATACCACTCCATATCAGTTTTCTTTTATCAAGATGTTTGTAGTCGCTGTCGCGTTTGTCATATAGTTCATGTTCTAACACCAACGAGACCAGCAGCTCTTCATCTTGCCTTGCATTTTCCTCATCTTATTTCTTCCTCATCTTATTTCTTCCTAGCTGTGTAGACGGTAGGGGTGTAACGATATTTGAACCGAACCGAAAAAACGCGATACTGAACTCATGATTCGAATCGCGATACTCTCATTGCGAACCGAACACACCCCGCCCTTTTCTACCCCGGCCCCGCCCAGCCCGGCTCAATGGACCTCATGTCTTATGTGTACAGTACACAACAAATTCAGTTTTGTAGCCTAACCACCATTAACAGCATAACAAGCTCTGTGTTTTGATAATTTCGATAATAAGCAAGGTGTAATCTTTCAAACTCTGTCTATTTGATCATGAAACTCAAACAATAAATGGCGTTTTGGCGCTCTTTGACGTGGCGTGGCATATCGCTGTAGGGCTACTAGCTCCTCATTTCAAGCGGCAGCGCGACGCGCGAGTAAACGCGATCTTCTCTTCCTCAGTTACAGAATGGACACCTGAAGGTATGTTGAAAGATACAGTATACTTACTGAAAGGCATCATAACTCGTATAATCGCTCAATCAGTGTTTCAGCAGCGGAAAGATGTCAATAAAACAGCATAGCTTTAGCTTGTCTCTAGCATTATATATACCTCAGCAGGCAAGTGATTCAGTGCCGACAACTTTGGTTCCTATAATGAACTCTTGCACTAATAAAATGCACTACGTTACCCTATATATTATATTTTACTTAACCTGTTAATGATATCTTGATTATTTAATGTAGGCCCTATGTTAAAAATATCTTTCATGAAAAAACAACTGTGTAAATTATTATATTTCAGTAATATATTAGATTAAAAACACAAGTTAATGCAAAAACTGCCTTATATTCAGTTCACATGTTTTCATACAATGTGTTGTGTGTTGATTATTATATCTATAAAATAAATAGCATCTGAATTTAGGTTAAAAGTCTAGTCTAGGCTACAACCTTTAATGTTATAGTAATGTGCGGCTTCATATATAGTTAACATCATTAGCAGATTTTTTTATCCTTGTGAAACGTTTAGTTGTAATTGAATTAATTTAAAGACAGAGACAATTTTTTTTTCATTAAACCACTATACAAAAAATAGCTTTCTAAACCGAATCGAACCGAGACGTTAAAACCGTGGGCAAACCGAACCGTCAGTTTTGTGTATCGTTACACCCCTAGTAGATGGCGATGCTACTTGGCGTATATCTTCTTCGCTGTTACTTATGTGTGCTCGGCAAGACCGTTTGTGTTTGATCGCCCCCAAGTTGTGTTTTACAGTAACTTCAGAAGCTCCAAACACGTAAAAGCAAAAGCGCCAATCTCATTGTTCGTATAGTTTTTGACGCGGCGCGTCAAACTAAAAAAACGAACCCGAGGCGTTTTAAAAACAAGTGGTGTTTTCTACGTCAGTGTGCGCACTCACATTGGCGCCCTTTGTTTAGTCACGAGGCGTTAAACGTCTGCGAAAATCGCGCGCCAAATTCGTCCCGGTGTGAACAGGCCTTAATGATTAAGGAAAGAACAAGTGCATGAAAGCGAATGCTCCAGATGTGTGGCATTTGTTGTTTTTGTTTCTTTTCTGTTCCTGTGCGGCAGTCAGCTGAAGAGTGGAGTTTCGCTTTCAGTTTCGTATTGAATTTTGTCATTAAAATTCATGGGATTAAGATTAGCCATGGATAAGATTAGCCGGTTCCCACTTCCTTCTTCCCCATACTGTTACAATTGCATTCAGTTCACACTTCAGTACATCATTTCATAATAAGTTACTCCAGTTAACCTTAAACATGTTAATGTACTTCTTTTTCACAATGGACCTAATAATTGCAGTTGAAAAGTCAGTGTGAACTGTTTCACATTTCAACTCAATGTAATGTAGATTTTGATAGTAAATGCAGTAAAACATAGTTGTTTTTCATTTCACATGGACTTCAGACTGCATTCGAATGATGATCATGATGCTACATTAGTACTTGACTAACATTAAGAGTAGTATGGCGACTTGAGTGAAAATTCACACTTTGCTAATGCTTTTATACTTGAAACACTGAAGACGGAAGATTAAAGTTTGAAAAGCAGAAGGAATAACATTAGTTACACAAACCTCCTGCTCCGGTTTACTCGTATCGTCTTGATCATTGGTAGATGGTACCTCCAGATGCTGACAACATACACAAAAAAAAAAATCATCACTAAAGGGACACAATTTCAACGCTATATAGAAGGGAATTAGAAGTGACGCTCACCTGAGTTATGGAGGGACTGGCTGGAGGAGTCCCGAACACCTCAGGACCTGGTGGATCAAACGAAACCATTTAGTTTAGATCAACCATGGTAAGGGACTCTCTGCAAGTCAAATGTGACCGAAATGGTACCTAGTTGTGAGGGTGCGGAGAGGGAACTGCTTCTGGATAGTCTGGGGGAGGAGCATGGCGTTGGGTTCGGGGAGAGAGCTGTAACCCAAAGACAACGTTAGCCATTTTTGGACAAAGTTAGGATATTACTTCGCTTTGTCTCTTATCGACCTATGAATATGCTCAAGTCGGTATGCTGTGGCTGGTTAGCAGGATAAAGGAGGAATTTTGGCTGGTGCACAAGACATTTGAGGACATGATGCGGACGTGATGTGAAAGCCTGATAAGCAAGGAAATCGCAAAAGCTGAAATAAACAAGCTGCTTCTGAAATAAACATTTCAAGATCGCAACAAAAACATTCACCACTTGGAAGAAGTGTTCTTCGTTTTTACTATCAATGGGAAATTATTTTATATAACCAAGTAATTGTCCAGTGGCTCGGTTGACAACTTGACAGGCTGTCAGTTACCACAGGAAGTAGTTTTTACAGTTCTGCGTTTACAATGGAAGTCTATGGGACGTGACTGGGATATATGATAATACACACAGTTCTCAAGCTATAGAAACAAGACTTAAAGGGATACGCCACTTGTTTTTTGGAAATAGGCTCATTTTACCTCTCCCCCAGAGTTAAACATTTGAGTTTTGCCGTTTTCAAATCCATTCAGCCAATTTTCAGATATTTAGAAGAATATCAGTAACCAGACAGTTTCTGGTCTCATTGACTTCCATAGTAGGAAAAAATATACTATGGAAGTCAATGAGACCAGAAACTGTCTGGTTACAGATATTCTTCTAAATATCTGAAAATTGGCCCGAATACATTCGAAAATGGTAAAACCCATCTGGTGTCGTTTAAAGCCCTTTGAAACTGCACTGAAACTCTCATTTGGACCTTGAACCTTGAACCGTTTAGTTCCCATTGAAGTCCATTATATGGAGAAAAATCCTGGAATGTTTTCATCAAAAACCTTAATTTCTTTTCGACTGAAGAAAGAAAGAGATGGACATCTTGGATGACATGGGGGTGAGTAAATAATCAGCAAAAGTTTTTTTTTTAAAGTGAACTGCTCCTTTAAGGCCCTCTTTGAGAAGCACTGTCCTGACTGGGAGTGTAATCATGTTGTACCTGTGGGGGAGTCCGAAAGGCTGCAGGTGGAGCGTCGGCCCCTGCGCTGCAAGAAGCGATCGCTGACTTTCTTGGCCTCATCGAGCAGCTCCAGATTCTTCTGACGGTCCTCTTCAGATAACTTCAGCTCAGGAAGAGGATCCTTCACCAGGTCTATCACATGTCCATCATCATCTCAAACACAAATGAGCACACACAACCTAAGCACAGCTATAAAACACACCACCCCGCTAGCTCATCTCAAGTGAGAAGCAAGTAAAAAGAAATCAAAGTGTAAGCATTTCAGTTATTTTGCACGCTTTCTACCACAGCCATACCTAACGTATAATATAAGAATGAATCAAATTTAAACACATAGGGACAGGTTTACTAACAGTGTGCGTCACCACAAACCCTTTTTTGGCGTTAGAAAACTACTGTCAGGATTTAAAGCTACACTGTGTAACTCTTTTAGTTTATTCTTAGCTAAAACACTAAGTTCTTTCAAAAATATATGTGCTCATTAATGTATATTTACTTCGTTCAAGTACTAAAGTATTCTCATGAGTGTATAATATGCCATTGAAAATACATACGGGTAAGGGGTTCTAATGTCGGTCGCCATGTTGCCCCTCCATCTTGAAAGTACATTAGCCAAAGAGGGACATACCCGTTAATTCAAGCTTTGCCTTTCGCGTTTACGTTTGAGTTAACACTCAAGTACGAGGTCGAACTGGAAGCCATGTTAATCTTGGACTACATTGGCCACCGTAGGAGTTAAAACGAAATCGGAATTGAGAGGAACAGAAACTAATATTCACTGGATGGTCATATACCTTTTCACCACTAGATGGGGGTAAAAATCACACCGTGTAGCTTTAATAAAGACACTCAGTAAAATATGAGGCATGGACAGTTATTTTTGCAGCTGACCTTATTGTATATGCATTTGTAGGAGTTTAAAATGTATGGAAGGAGAGTATTTAAATGAACCACGCAACATGATTTACTAAGGTTTGCGGTAGTCAATTTACTGGTTTTACCGCCGCAAAAAAAGCATATCTTAAAGGTACATTGCGCAAGTCTCTGAGTTTTTGCAGAACCCCTCTGGTGACTAGGGTTGTGTATCGTTTGAATTTGAACGATTCTGATTCCGATTCCTTGTTTCGATTCCGGTTCCCAACGATTCTCGATTCTGATTTTTTTAAGAGGCAGGGTCAAAAAAGTTTAGCTAACCTTGCTAACCAACGGTCTTTCTGAAGGAAATACTCCTTTTGTCACAAATTTTTGCCGAGATTTTGTTATTTTTAGAATAGTGAAGCCACACTTTGGGCCGCCGACGTAAGCTACTCATGTTCGACTCGCACGGTTATGCCAACACTTCCTGTAGACGCTTCTTCATTGGTGTTGTTCAGCGGTTTCTTCTTTTGGTCGGCGGAGTGTGAATATCGAAACTAGGAATCGAAGTTTTAACTTTTGAACGATTCCGGGAAAAACGAAAAGTTAGTCCCGGTTCCAATCGATACTCGATTCTCGATACCCAACCCTACTGGTGACAAGCGAAACTGCAACCAGAGGTGTGCACGCTCATGGACCACACACACGTGCACGCTTGCACAAGTTGTTCATAACCAAAGGAGCATCATCTGCACAAATCTTTTATTACAATCATAATGTCTTCAGAGGTAATAACGTTATAAATCTGGAAGTCATTTTAAATATAAGAAAGGAAATGCATTTGAGTAAATTACACACTTATGTGTGTGTGAGGGGAAAACTGGGGTGGTAGAAAACTTGTTTTATGTGCTAACTGTATTCACTTATGATGGTATAATTATGGAAACACGTTCACTAACAATATAAGTGAATTCTTTTTTTCTATAGGACCCGTTTGAGCCCTAGAGCAGACCGGAGATCTCTCCGTTTGTTGAAAGCCTTCCCGATGTTTACCCTCGTCTTATTCCGACGCCTGGCAGACACAAGTTTTATGTTCTTTGTCTTACATGAAGTTTGCGTTGGGGTTTCGAATGAACTACAAGCCGGTCTCTTTGAATCCATCTTCTACTTTTGTCGAAACTCGAAAGTTGACTAAAGTTGTGTCGCTCGAGTTGTCTTCGCTGATACAGAGAATGGCGGCAAATACACAACCCTGCCAGACATAGTCACGCCCAGTCTCAAACTCCATCCCGAATCCCTCTTATTTATTTTACCGTACAGGATTATAGAGGCAATCGCAGTGAATACAGAAGCGCTCATTCAGCCCATCAGGCAATTGTTTAAGAAAAACTGGTATTTTTAAAGCTACACTGTGTGATTTTTACCCCATCTAGTGGTGAAAATGTATATGACCATCCAGTGAATATTAGTTTCTGTTCCTCTCAATTCCGATTTCGTTTTAACTCCTACGGTGGCCAATGTAGTCCAAGATTAACATGGCTTCCAGTTCGCCCTCGTCCATGATTGTTAACTCAAACGTAAACGCGAAAGGCGAAGCTTGAATTAACGGGTATGTCCCTCTTTGGCTAATGTACTTTCAAGATGGAGGGGCAACATGGCGACCGACATTAGAACCCCTTACCCGTATGTATTTTCAATGGCATATTATACACTCACGAGAATACTTTATTACTTGAACGAAGTAAATATACATTAATGAGCACATATATTTTTGAAAAACTAAGTGTTTTTAGCTAAGAATAAACTAAAAGAGTTACACAGTGTAGCTTTAACATGAAATGTTACGAAATGCACCTTTAAATCAGATGCTAATTCGTGCTGCTCTTGGTAGAGTGCATTGGTTATAATGAAAATGATCCAGCTGCTACAGTATTCTTTAATTTGCGTGTCCCCAGTGGAAAGTGGCTTCCACTTTCATTAGCGCTTATTGCCCTGTTTAGTAAATCCGGCCCATTGAGATTTTTACATTGCATATTGTCCCATATGAAAACATAATAATCTCTAAACACTACAAAATATCTAAACTGTATGTTTACATCATGTATAGTTGAACATACCCACTGTGGTGATGGGACATGATGATGCAGAGTTTCGGGAGAGACGAGGCCTAGGGCTGTGTGGTCTGACAGACACAGATTAAAATCACATTACACCAACACTGAAGAAGTTCACATTCAGCACAAGTACAAACAGTGACTTCTTTTAACAGATTTTTTTACGATTGGATTACTAAAACTGCTGTTTAAAGGCTAATAAATCAAAAGAGATTAGGAATCCTGAAATGGGTGTATGACATCAATACCTTGCTTTCTCCAAAGGACAGGAGTCCTGCTTGCCGACTTGTCTTGGAAGCACAATAGCTGGTGGAGTCATGGTTACATTTACTATCTTGCTTTCAACAGGAGCGTACTGCAAAAAGAAACACAAGGTTGCTTCATAGCATCTCTTGGATATGGTGACAACCATTTCTGTGGTGTTTTATAAAAGAAATATAGAGCAAATTGTGATTCAGTCCTGAGGAAGTATGAAAACTACTCCAACTTTTTTAGCCCCTGCAAAGGAAATCTCGCACATACCAACTCAAAACACTTTGCTTTATCCCATGGGAAAAACAACATGCTCTGATAACATTCCCTTTAAGAGAGGAAGCAAAATATTAGTCTTTGCAATCATCCAATTACATGTTTTTTCTTTTTTTCATTCTGTAATGAAATACTGTTGATCTACAATTGATCTGTGAAGACTTAGTCTATTTCTTAAAGGGATACTCCACTTTTTTTTTTTTTTTTTGGAAATAGGCTCATTTTACAACTCCCCCAGAGTTAAACAGTTGAGTTTTACCATTTTCAAATCCATTCAGCCGATTTTCTGATATTTAGTTGAATATCAGTAACCAGACAGTTTCTGGTCTCAATGACTTCCATAGTAGGAAAAAAATATACTATGGAAGTCAATGAGACCAGAAACTGTCAGTTTACTGATATTCTTCAAAATATCAGAAAATCGTCTGAATACATTCGAAAACGGTAAAACTCGACTGTTTAACTCTGGGGGAGTGGTAAAATGAGCCTATTTCCAAAAAAAAGTGGAGTATCCCTTTAAAAATCCATTCCTGTATTTACATATACAGTATACTATATATAAAATATGTAAAAATACTTTCACTGCAGGATTGCAATCTGTTCATAGTAAAAGAATCATTTTATAATAAAAGTTTCATTCTCTGTGTGCAACAAACGTTTACAACATGGCACATAACATTAAGTGCTCATACTTTCATACACAAGAACTTTAATGCAGCTTGCTTTCGTTCGCTCCTGAGTAGAAGCTTTATTTGTTTGGCCTTTATTCTGGGATTAGAT
>CM075864.1:4577921-4729833 GCA_038021265.1 Cyprinella venusta | reverse complement strand
AGGTCAAAATTTGGACCTGAAAAAAAAAACATAAGGGGTAACACTGTCATTTTTTTTTTGGCCGAAATTTTGACCCCTTCCGATCTTCTTGAAACTCTGGATTCTGACAGAGGGCCACGAGACTTCGACCAACGCGCAAAAATTGCGGCTCTAGACCCTTCCAGAGCCGAGATATCAAAGGTCAAAATTTGGACCTGAAAAAAAAAACATAAGGGGTAACACTGTCATTTTTTTTTTTTTGGCCGAAATTTTGACCCCCTCCGATCTTCTTGAAACTCTGGATTCTGACAGAGGGCCACGAGACTTCGACCAACGCGCAAAAATTGCGGCTCTAGACCCTTCCAGAGCCGAGATATCGAAGGTCAAAATTTGGACCTGAAAAAAAAACATAAGGGGTAACACTGTCATTTTTTTTTTTTGGCCGAAATTTTGACCCCCTCCGATCTTCTTGAAACTCTGGATTCTGACAGAGGGCCACGAGACTTCGACCAACGCGCAAAAATTGCGGCTCTAGACCCTTCCAGAGCCGAGATATCGAAGGTCAAAATTTGGACCTGAAAAAAAAAAAAAAGGGGTAACACTGTCATTTTTTTTTTTGGCCGAAATTTTGACCCCCTCCGATCTTCTTGAAACTCTGGATTCTGACAGAGGGCCACGAGACTTCGACCAACGTGCAAAAATTGCGGCTCTAGACCCTTCCAGAGCCGAGATATCGAAGGTCAAAATTTGGACCTGAAAAAAAAACATAAGGGGTAACACTGTCATTTTTTTTTTTGGCCGAAATTTTGACCCCCTCCGATCTTCTTGAAACTCTGGATTCTGACAGAGGGCCACGAGACTTCGACCAACGCGCAAAAATTGCGGCTCTAGACCCTTCCAGAGCCGAGATATCGAAGGTCAAAATTTGGACCTGAAAAAAAAAACATAAGGGGTAACACTGTCATTTTTTTTTTTGGCCGAAATTTTGACCCCCTCCGATCTTCTTGAAACTCTGGATTCTGACAGAGGGCCACGAGACTTCGACCAACGCGCAAAAATTGCGGCTCTAGACCCTTCCAGAGCCGAAATATCGAAGGTCAAAATTTGGACCTGAAAAAAAAACATAAGGGGTAACACTGTCATTTTTTTTTTTGGCCAAAATTTTGACCCCCTCCGATCTTCTTGAAACTCTGGATTCTGACAGAGGGCCACGAGACTTCGACCAACGCGCAAAAATTGCGGCTCTAGACCCTTCCAGAGCCGAGATATCGAAGGTCAAAATTTGGACCTGAAAAAAAAAACATAAGGGGTAACACTGTCATTTTTTTTTTTTTGGCCGAAATTTTGACCCCTTCCGATCTTCTTGAAACTCTGGATTCTGACAGAGGGTCACGAGACTTCGACCAACGCGCAAAAATTGCGGCTCTAGACCCTTCCAGAGCCGAGATATCGAAGGTCAAAATTTGGACCTGAAAAAAAAACATAAGGGGTAACACTGTCATTTTTTTTTTTTTTTGGCCGAAATTTTGACCCCCTCCGATCTTCTTGAAACTCTGGATTCTGACAGAGGGCCATGAGACTTCGACCAACGCGCAAAAATTGCGGCTCTAGACCCTTCCAGAGCCGAGATATCGAAGGTCAAAATTTGGACCTGAAAAAAAAAACACAAGGGGTAACACTGTCATTTTTTTTTTTTTGGCCGAAATTTTGACCCCCTCCAATCTTCTTGAAACTCTGGATTCTGACAGAGGGCCACGAGACTTCGACCAACGCGCAAAAATTGCGGCTCTAGACCCTTCCAGAGCCGAGATATCGAAGGTCAAAATTTGGACCTGAAAAAAAAACATAAGGGGTAACACTGTCATTTTTTTTTTTGGCCGAAATTTTGACCCCCTCCGATCTTCTTGAAACTCTGGATTCTGACAGAGGGCCACGAGACTTCGACCAACGCGCAAAAATTGCGGCTCTAGACCCTTCCAGAGCCTAGATATCGAAGGTCAAAATTTGGACCTGAAAAAAAAACATAAGGGGTAACACTGTCATTTTTTTTTTTTTTGGCCGAAATTTTGACCCCCTCCGATCTTCTTGAAACTCTGGATTCTGACAGAGGGCCACGAGACTTCGACCAACGCGCAAAAATGGAGGCTCTAGACCCTTCCAGAGCCGAGATATCGAAGGTCAAAATTTGGACCTGAAAAAAAAAACATAAGGGGTAACACTGTCATTTTTTTTTTTTGGACGAAATTTTGACCCCCTCCGATCTTCTTGAAACTCTGGATTCTGACAGAGGGCCACGAGACTTCGACCAACGCGCAAAAATTGCGGCTCTAGACCCTTTCAGAGCCGAGATATCGAAGGTCAAAATTTGGACCTGAAAAAAAAAAACATAAGGGGTAACACTGTAATTTTTTTTTTTTGGCCGAAATTTTGACCCCCTCCGATCTTCTTGAAACTCTGGATTCTGACAGAGGGCCACGAGACTTCGACCAACGCGCAAAAATGGAGGCTCTAGACCCTTCCAGAGCCGAGATATCGAAGGTCAAAATTTGGACCTGAAAAAAAAACATAAGGGGTAACACTGTCATTTTTTTTTTTGGCCGAAATTTTGACCCCCTCCGATCTTCTTGAAACTCTGGATTCTGACAGAGGGCCACGAGACTTCGACCAACGCGCAAAAATTGCGACTCTAGACCCTTCCAGAGCCGAGATATCGAAGGTCAAAATTTGGACCTGAAAAAAAAAACATAAGGGGTAACACTGTCATTTTTTTTTTTTGGCCGAAATTTTGACCCCCTCCGATCTTCTTGAAACTCTGGATTCTGACAGAGGGCCACGAGACTTCGACCAACGCGCAAAAATTGCCGCTCTAGACCCTTCCAGAGCCGAGATATCGAAGGTCAAAATTTGGACCTGAAAAAAAAAACATAAGGGGTAAGTAACACTGTCATTTTTTTTTTTTTGGCCGAAATTTTGACCCCCTCCAATCTTCTTGAAACTCTGGATTCTGACAGAGGGCCACGAGACTTCGACCAACGCGCAAAAATTGCGGCTCTAGACCCTTCCAGAGCCGAGATATCGAAGGTCAAAATTTGGACCTGAAAAAAAAACATAAGGGGTAACACTGTCATTTTTTTTTTTGGCCGAAATTTTGACCCCCTCCGATCTTCTTGAAACTCTGGATTCTGACAGAGGGCCACGAGACTTCGACCAACGCGCAAAAATTGCGGCTCTAGACCCTTCCAGAGCCGAGATATCGAAGGTCAAAATTTGGACCTGAAAAAAAAACATAAGGGGTAACACTGTCATTTTTTTTTTTTTGGCCGAAATTTTGACCCCCTCCGATCTTCTTGAAACTCTGGATTCTGACAGAGGGCCACGAGACTCCGACCAACGCGCAAAAATTGCGGCTCTAGACCCTTCCAGAGCCGAGATATCGAAGGTCAAAATTTGGACGTGAAAAAAAAACATAAGGGGTAACACTGTCATTTTTTTTTTTTTGGCCGAAATTTTGACCCCCTCCGATCTTCTTGAAACTCTGGATTCTGACAGAGGGCCACGAGACTTCGACCAACGCGCAAAAATTGCGGCTCTAGACCCTTCCAGAGCCGAGATATCGAAGGTCAAAATTTGGACCTGAAAAAAAAAACATAAGGGGTAACACTGTCATTTTTTTTTTTGGCCGAAATTTTGACCCCCTCCGATCTTCTTGAAACTCTGGATTCTGACAGAGGGCCACGAGACTTCGACCAACGCGCAAAAATGGAGGCTCTAGACCCTTCCAGAGCCGAGATATCGAAGGTCAAAATTTGGACCTGAAAAAAAAACATAAGGGGTAACACTGTCATTTTTTTTTTTTTGGCCGAAATTTTGACCCCCTCCGATCTTCTTGAAACTCTGGATTCTGACAGAGGGCCACGAGACTTCGACCAACGCGCAAAAATTGCGACTCTAGACCCTTCCAGAGCCGAGATATCGAAGGTCAAAATTTGGACCTGAAAAAAAAACATAAGGGGTAACACTGTCATTTTTTTTTTTTGGCCGAAATTTTGACCCCCTCCGATCTTCTTGAAACTCTGGATTCTGACAGAGGGCCACGAGACTTCGACCAACGCGCAAAAATTGCCGCTCTAGACCCTTCCAGAGCCGAGATATCGAAGGTCAAAATTTGGACCTGAAAAAAAAAACATAAGGGGTAACACTGTCATTTTTTTTTTTGGCCGAAATTTTGACCCCCTCCGATCTTCTTGAAACTCTGGATTCTGACAGAGGGTCACGAGACTTCGACCAACGCGCAAAAATTGCGGCTCTAGACCCTTCCAGAGCCGAGATATCGAAGGTCAAAATTTGGACCTGAAAAAAAAACATAAGGGGTAACACTGTCATTTTTTTTTTTTTGGCCGAAATTTTGACCCCCTCCGATCTTCTTGAAACTCTGGATTCTGACAGAGGGCCACGAGACTTCGACCAACCCGCAAAAATTGCGGCTCTAGACCCTTCCAGAGCCGAGATATCGAAGGTCAAAATTTGGACCTGAAAAAAAAAACATAAGGGGTAACACTGTCATTTTTTTTTTTTTTGGCCGAAATTTTGACCCCCTCCGATCTTCTTGAAACTCTGGATTCTGACAGAGGGCCACGAGACTTCGACCAACGCGCAAAAATTGCGGCTCTAGACCCTTCCAGAGCCGAGATATCGAAGGTCAAAATTTGGACCTGAAAAAAAAAACATAAGGGGTAACACTGTCATTTTTTTTTTGGCCGAAATTTTGACCCCTTCCGATCTTCTTGAAACTCTGGATTCTGACAGAGGGCCACGAGACTTCGACCAACGTGCAAAAATTGCGGCTCTAGACCCTTCCAGAGCCGAGATATCAAAGGTCAAAATTTGGACCTGAAAAAAAAAACATAAGGGGTAACACTGTCATTTTTTTTTTTTTGGCCGAAATTTTGACCCCCTCCGATCTTCTTGAAACTCTGGATTCTGACAGAGGGCCACGAGACTTCGACCAACGCGCAAAAATTGCGGCTCTAGACCCTTCCAGAGCCGAGATATCGAAGGTCAAAATTTGGACCTGAAAAAAAAACATAAGGGGTAACACTGTCATTTTTTTTTTTTGGCCGAAATTTTGACCCCCTCCGATCTTCTTGAAACTCTGGATTCTGACAGAGGGCCACGAGACTTCGACCAACGCGCAAAAATTGCGGCTCTAGACCCTTCCAGAGCCGAGATATCGAAGGTCAAAATTTGGACCTGAAAAAAAAAAATAAGGGGTAACACTGTCATTTTTTTTTTTGGCCGAAATTTTGACCCCCTCCGATCTTCTTGAAACTCTGGATTCTGACAGAGGGCCACGAGACTTCGACCAACGCGCAAAAATTGCGGCTCTAGACCCTTCCAGAGCCGAGATATCGAAGGTCAAAATTTGGACCTGAAAAAAAAAACATAAGGGGTAACACTGTCATTTTTTTTTTTGGCCGAAATTTTGACCCCCTCCGATCTTCTTGAAACTCTGGATTCTGACAGAGGGCCACGAGACTTCGACCAACGCGCAAAAATTGCGGCTCTAGACCCTTCCAGAGCCGAAATATCGAAGGTCAAAATTTGGACCTGAAAAAAAAACATAAGGGGTAACACTGTCATTTTTTTTTTTGGCCGAAATTTTGACCCCCTCCGATCTTCTTGAAACTCTGGATTCTGACAGAGGGCCACGAGACTTCGACCAACGCGCAAAAATTGCGGCTCTAGACCCTTCCAGAGCCGAGATATCGAAGGTCAAAATTTGGACCTGAAAAAAAAAACATAAGGGGTAACACTGTCATTTTTTTTTTTTGGCCGAAATTTTGACCCCCTCCAATCTTCTTGAAACTCTGGATTCTGACAGAGGGCCACGAGACTTCGACCAACGCGCAAAAATTGCGGCTCTAGACCCTTCCAGAGCCGAGATATCGAAGGTCAAAATTTGGACCTGAAAAAAAAACATAAGGGGTAACACTGTCATTTTTTTTTTGGCCGAAATTTTGACCCCCTCCGATCTTCTTGAAACTCTGGATTCTGACAGAGGGCCACGAGACTTCGACCAACGCGCAAAAATTGCGGCTCTAGACCCTTCCAGAGCCGAGATATCGAAGGTCAAAATTTGGACCTGAAAAAAAAACATAAGGGGTAACACTGTCATTTTTTTTTTTTTGGCCGAAATTTTGACCCCCTCCGATCTTCTTGAAACTCTGGATTCTGACAGAGGGCCACGAGACTCCGACCAACGCGCAAAAATTGCGGCTCTAGACCCTTCCAGAGCCGAGATATCGAAGGTCAAAATTTGGACGTGAAAAAAAAACATAAGGGGTAACACTGTCATTTTTTTTTTTTGGCCGAAATTTTGACCCCCTCCGATCTTCTTGAAACTCTGGATTCTGACAGAGGGCCACGAGACTTCGACCAACGCGCAAAAATTGCGGCTCTAGACCCTTCCAGAGCCGAGATATCGAAGGTCAAAATTTGGACCTGAAAAAAAAAACATAAGGGGTAACACTGTCATTTTTTTTTTTGGCCGAAATTTTGACCCCCTCCGATCTTCTTGAAACTCTGGATTCTGACAGAGGGCCACGAGACTTCGACCAACGCGCAAAAATGGAGGCTCTAGACCCTTCCAGAGCCGAGATATCGAAGGTCAAAATTTGGACCTGAAAAAAAAACATAAGGGGTAACACTGTCATTTTTTTTTTTTTGGCCGAAATTTTGACCCCCTCCGATCTTCTTGAAACTCTGGATTCTGACAGAGGGCCACGAGACTTCGACCAACGCGCAAAAATTGCGACTCTAGACCCTTCCAGAGCCGAGATATCGAAGGTCAAAATTTGGACCTGAAAAAAAAACATAAGGGGTAACACTGTGTCATTTTTTTTTTTTGGCCGAAATTTTGACCCCCTCCGATCTTCTTGAAACTCTGGATTCTGACAGAGGGCCACGAGACTTCGACCAACGCGCAAAAATTGCCGCTCTAGACCCTTCCAGAGCCGAGATATCGAAGGTCAAAATTTGGACCTGAAAAAAAAAACATAAGGGGTAACACTGTCATTTTTTTTTTTGGCCGAAATTTTGACCCCCTCCGATCTTCTTGAAACTCTGGATTCTGACAGAGGGTCACGAGACTTCGACCAACGCGCAAAAATTGCGGCTCTAGACCCTTCCAGAGCCGAGATATCGAAGGTCAAAATTTGGACCTGAAAAAAAAACATAAGGGGTAACACTGTCATTTTTTTTTTTTTGGCCGAAATTTTGACCCCCTCCGATCTTCTTGAAACTCTGGATTCTGACAGAGGGCCACGAGACTTCGACCAACCCGCAAAAATTGCGGCTCTAGACCCTTCCAGAGCCGAGATATCGAAGGTCAAAATTTGGACCTGAAAAAAAAAACATAAGGGGTAACACTGTCATTTTTTTTTTTTTTGGCCGAAATTTTGACCCCCTCCGATCTTCTTGAAACTCTGGATTCTGACAGAGGGCCACGAGACTTCGACCAACGCGCAAAAATTGCGGCTCTAGACCCTTCCAGAGCCGAGATATCGAAGGTCAAAATTTGGACCTGAAAAAAAAAACATAAGGGGTAACACTGTCATTTTTTTTTTGGCCGAAATTTTGACCCCTTCCGATCTTCTTGAAACTCTGGATTCTGACAGAGGGCCACGAGACTTCGACCAACGCGCAAAAATTGCGGCTCTAGACCCTTCCAGAGCCGAGATATCAAAGGTCAAAATTTGGACCTGAAAAAAAAAACATAAGGGGTAACACTGTCATTTTTTTTTTTTGGCCGAAATTTTGACCCCCTCCGATCTTCTTGAAACTCTGGATTCTGACAGAGGGCCACGAGACTTCGACCAACGCGCAAAAATTGCGGCTCTAGACCCTTCCAGAGCCGAGATATCGAAGGTCAAAATTTGGACCTGAAAAAAAAACATAAGGGGTAACACTGTCATTTTTTTTTTTTGGCCGAAATTTTGACCCCCTCCGATCTTCTTGAAACTCTGGATTCTGACAGAGGGCCACGAGACTTCGACCAACGCGCAAAAATTGCGGCTCTAGACCCTTCCAGAGCCGAGATATCGAAGGTCAAAATTTGGACCTGAAAAAAAAAAATAAGGGGTAACACTGTCATTTTTTTTTTTGGCCGAAATTTTGACCCCCTCCGATCTTCTTGAAACTCTGGATTCTGACAGAGGGCCACGAGACTTCGACCAACGCGCAAAAATTGCGGCTCTAGACCCTTCCAGAGCCGAGATATCGAAGGTCAAAATTTGGACCTGAAAAAAAAAACATAAGGGGTAACACTGTCATTTTTTTTTTTGGCCGAAATTTTGACCCCCTCCGATCTTCTTGAAACTCTGGATTCTGACAGAGGGCCACGAGACTTCGACCAACGCGCAAAAATTGCGGCTCTAGACCCTTCCAGAGCCGAAATATCGAAGGTCAAAATTTGGACCTGAAAAAAAAACATAAGGGGTAACACTGTCATTTTTTTTTTTGGCCGAAATTTTGACCCCCTCCGATCTTCTTGAAACTCTGGATTCTGACAGAGGGCCACGAGACTTCGACCAACGCGCAAAAATTGCGGCTCTAGACCCTTCCAGAGCCGAGATATCGAAGGTCAAAATTTGGACCTGAAAAAAAAAACATAAGGGGTAACACTGTCATTTTTTTTTTTTGGCCGAAATTTTGACCCCTTCCGATCTTCTTGAAACTCTGGATTCTGACAGAGGGCCACGAGACTTCGACCAACGCGCAAAAATTGCGGCTCTAGACCCTTCCAGAGCCGAGATATCAAAGGTCAAAATTTGGACCTGAAAAAAAAACATAAGGGGTAACACTGTCATTTTTTTTTTTTGGCCGAAATTTTGACCCCCTCCGATCTTCTTGAAACTCTGGATTCTGACAGAGGGCCACGAGACTTCGACCAACGCGCAAAAATTGCGGCTCTAGACCCTTCCAGAGCCGAGATATCGAAGGTCAAAATTTGGACGTGAAAAAAAAACATAAGGGGTAACACTGTCATTTTTTTTTTTTTTGGCCGAAATTTTGACCCCCTCCGATCTTCTTGAAACTCTGGATTCTGACAGAGGGCCACGAGACTTCGACCAACGCGCAAAAATTGCGGCTCTAGACCCTTCCAGAGCCGAGATATCGAAGGTCAAAATTTGGACCTGAAAAAAAAACATAAGGGGTAACACTGTCATTTTTTTTTTTGGCCGAAATTTTGACCCCCTCCGATCTTCTTGAAACTCTGGATTCTGACAGAGGGTCACGAGACTTCGACCAACGCGCAAAAATTGCGGCTCTAGACCCTTCCAGAGCCGAGATATCGAAGGTCAAAATTTGGACCTGAAAAAAAAACATAAGGGGTAACACTGTCATTTTTTTTTTTTTTGGCCGAAATTTTGACCCCCTCCGATCTTCTTGAAACTCTGGATTCTGACAGAGGGCCACGAGACTTCGACCAACGCGCAAAAATTGCGGCTCTAGACCCTTCCAGAGCCGAGATATCGAAGGTCAAAATTTGGACCTGAAAAAAAAAACATAAGGGGTAACACTGTCATTTTTTTTTTTTGGCCGAAATTTTGACCCCCTCCGATCTTCTTGAAACTCTGGATTCTGACAGAGGGCCACGAGACTTCGACCAACGCGCAAAAATTGCGGCTCTAGACCCTTCCAGAGCCGAGATATCGAAGGTCAAAATTTGGACCTGAAAAAAAAAACATAAGGGGTAACACTGTCATTTTTTTTTTTGGCCGAAATTTTGACCCCCTCCGATCTTCTTGAAACTCTGGATTCTGACAGAGGGCCACGAGACTTCGACCAACGCGCAAAAATTGCGGCTCTAGACCCTTCCAGAGCCGAAATATCGAAGGTCAAAATTTGGACCTGAAAAAAAAACATAAGGGGTAACACTGTCATTTTTTTTTTTTGGCCGAAATTTTGACCCCCTCCGATCTTCTTGAAACTCTGGATTCTGACAGAGGGCCACGAGACTTCGACCAACGCGCAAAAATTGCGGCTCTAGACCCTTCCAGAGCCGAGATATCGAAGGTCAAAATTTGGACCTGAAAAAAAAACATAAGGGGTAACACTGTCATTTTTTTTTTTGGCCGAAATTTTGACCCCCTCCGATCTTCTTGAAACTCTGGATTCTGACAGAGGGCCACGAGACTTCGACCAACGCGCAAAAATTGCGGCTCTAGACCCTTCCAGAGCCGAAATATCGAAGGTCAAAATTTGGACCTGAAAAAAAAACATAAGGGGTAACACTGTCATTTTTTTTTTTTTGGCCGAAATTTTGACCCCCTCCGATCTTCTTGAAACTCTGGATTCTGACAGAGGGCCACGAGACTTCGACCAACGCGCAAAAATTGCGGCTCTAGACCCTTCCAGAGCCTAGATATCGAAGGTCAAAATTTGGACCTGAAAAAAAAACATAAGGGGTAACACTGTCATTTTTTTTTTTTGGCCGAAATTTTGACCCCCTCCGATCTTCTTGAAACTCTGGATTCTGACAGAGGGCCACGAGACTTCGACCAACGCGCAAAAATGGAGGCTCTAGACCCTTCCAGAGCCGAGATATCGAAGGTCAAAATTTGGACCTGAAAAAAAAAACATAAGGGGTAACACTGTCATTTTTTTTTTTTTGGACGAAATTTTGACCCCCTCCGATCTTCTTGAAACTCTGGATTCTGACAGAGGGCCACGAGACTTCGACCAACGCGCAAAAATTGCGGCTCTAGACCCTTTCAGAGCCGAGATATCGAAGGTCAAAATTTGGACCTGAAAAAAAAAAACATAAGGGGTAACACTGTAATTTTTTTTTTTGGCCGAAATTTTGACCCCCTCCGATCTTCTTGAAACTCTGGATTCTGACAGAGGGCCACGAGACTTCGACCAACGCGCAAAATGGAGGCTCTAGACCCTTCCAGAGCCGAGATATCGAAGGTCAAAATTTGGACCTGAAAAAAAAACATAAGGGGTAACACTGTCATTTTTTTTTTTGGCCGAAATTTTGACCCCCTCCGATCTTCTTGAAACTCTGGATTCTG
Source organism: Cyprinella venusta (assembly GCA_038021265.1). NCBI lineage: Eukaryota > Metazoa > Chordata > Actinopteri > Cypriniformes > Leuciscidae > Cyprinella > Cyprinella venusta. The sequence continues at coordinate 4,718,776 of CM075864.1, read as the reverse complement.
ACAGAGGGCCACGAGACTTCGACCAACGCGCAAAAATTGCGACTCTAGACCCTTCCAGAGCCGAGATATCGAAGGTCAAAATTTGGACCTGAAAAAAAAAACATAAGGGGTAACACTGTCATTTTTTTTTTTTGGCCGAAATTTTGACCCCCTCCGATCTTCTTGAAACTCTGGATTCTGACAGAGGGCCACGAGACTTCGACCAACGCGCAAAAATTGCCGCTCTAGACCCTTCCAGAGCCGAGATATCGAAGGTCAAAATTTGGACCTGAAAAAAAAAACATAAGGGGTAAGTAACACTGTCATTTTTTTTTTTTGGCCGAAATTTTGACCCCCTCCAATCTTCTTGAAACTCTGGATTCTGACAGAGGGCCACGAGACTTCGACCAACGCGCAAAAATTGCGGTTCTAGACCATTCCAGAGCCTAGATATCGAAGGTCAAAATTTGGACCTGAAAAAAAAACATAAGGGGTAACACTGTCATTTTTTTTTTTGGCCGAAATTTTGACCCCCTCCGATCTTCTTGAAACTCTGGATTCTGAAAGAGGGCCACGAGACTTCGACCAACGCGCAAAAATGGAGGCTCTAGACCCTTCCAGAGCCGAGATATCGAAGGTCAAAATTTGGACCTGAAAAAAAAACATAAGGGGTAACACTGTCATTTTTTTTTGGCCGAAATTTTGACCCCCTCCGATCTTCTTGAAACTCTGGATTCTGAGAGAGGGCCACGAGACTTCGACCAACACGCAAAAATTGCGGCTCTAGACCCTTCCAGAGCCGAGATATCGAAGGTCAAAATTTGGACCTGAAAAAAAAACATAAGGGGTAACACTGTCATTTTTTTTTTTTGGCCGAAATTTTGACCCCCTCCGATCTTCTTGAAACTCTGGATTCTGACAGAGGGCCACGAGACTTCGACCAACGCGCAAAAATTGCGGCTCTAGACCCTTCCAGAGCCGAGATATCGAAGGTCAAAATTTGGACCTGAAAAAAAAACATAAGGGGTAACACTGTCATTTTTTTTTTTTTTGGCCGAAATTTTGACCCCCTCCGATCTTCTTGAAACTCTGGATTCTGACAGAGGGCCACGAGACTTCGACCAACGCGCAAAAATTGCGGCTCTAGACCCTTCCAGAGCCGAGATATCGAAGGTCAAAATTTGGACCTGAAAAAAAAACATAAGGGGTAACACTGTCATTTTTTTTTTTGGCCGAAATTTTGACCCCTTCCGATCTTCTTGAAACTCTGGATTCTGACAGAGGGCCACGAGACTTCGACCAACGCGCAAAAATTGCGGCTCTAGACCCTTCCAGAGCCGAGATATCAAAGGTCAAAATTTGGACCTGAAAAAAAAACATAAGGGGTAACACTGTCATTTTTTTTTTTTTCGGCCGAAATTTTGACCCCCTCCGATCTTCTTGAAACTCTGGATTCTGACAGAGGGCCACGAGACTTCGACCAACGCGCAAAAATTGCGGCTCTAGACCCTTCCAGAGCCGAGATATCGAAGGTCAAAATTTGGACCTGAAAAAAAAACATAAGGGGTAACACTGTCATTTTTTTTTTTTGGCCGAAATTTTGACCCCCTCCGATCTTCTTGAAACTCTGGATTCTGACAGAGGGCCACGAGACTTCGACCAACGTGCAAAAATTGCGGCTCTAGACCCTTCCAGAGCCGAGATATCGAAGGTCAAAATTTGGACCTGAAAAAAAAACATAAGGGGTAACACTGTCATTTTTTTTTTTGGCCGAAATTTTGACCCCCTCCGATCTTCTTGAAACTCTGGATTCTGACAGAGGGCCACGAGACTTCGACCAACGCGCAAAAATTGCGGCTCTAGACCCTTCCAGAGCCGAGATATCGAAGGTCAAAATTTGGACCTGAAAAAAAAAACATAAGGGGTAACACTGTCATTTTTTTTTTTGGCCGAAATTTTGACCCCCTCCGATCTTCTTGAAACTCTGGATTCTGACAGAGGGCCACGAGACTTCGACCAACGCGCAAAAATTGCGGCTCTAGACCCTTCCAGAGCCGAAATATCGAAGGTCAAAATTTGGACCTGAAAAAAAAACATAAGGGGTAACACTGTCATTTTTTTTTTTGGCCAAAATTTTGACCCCCTCCGATCTTCTTGAAACTCTGGATTCTGACAGAGGGCCACGAGACTTCGACCAACGCGCAAAAATTGCGGCTCTAGACCCTTCCAGAGCCGAGATATCGAAGGTCAAAATTTGGACCTGAAAAAAAAAACATAAGGGGTAACACTGTCATTTTTTTTTTTTGGCCGAAATTTTGACCCCTTCCGATCTTCTTGAAACTCTGGATTCTGACAGAGGGCCACGAGACTTCGACCAACGCGCAAAAATTGCGGCTCTAGACCCTTCCAGAGCCGAGATATCAAAGGTCAAAATTTGGACCTGAAAAAAAAAACATAAGGGGTAACACTGTCATTTTTTTTTTTTGGCCGAAATTTTGACCCCCTCCGATCTTCTTGAAACTCTGGATTCTGACAGAGGGCCACGAGACTTCGACCAACGCGCAAAAATTGCGGCTCCAAACCCCATCCAGAGCCGAGATATCGAAGGTCAAAATTTGGACGTGAAAAAAAAACATAAGGGGTAACACTGTCATTTTTTTTTTTTTGGCCGAAATTTTGACCCCCTCCGATCTTCTTGAAACTCTGGATTCTGACAGAGGGCCACGAGACTTCGACCAACGCGCAAAAATTGCGGCTCTAGACCCTTCCAGAGCCGAGATATCGAAGGTCAAAATTTGGACCTGAAAAAAAAACATAAGGGGTAACACTGTCATTTTTTTTTTTGGCCGAAATTTTGACCCCCTCCGATCTTCTTGAAACTCTGGATTCTGACAGAGGGTCACGAGACTTCGACCAACGCGCAAAAATTGCGGCTCTAGACCCTTCCAGAGCCGAGATATCGAAGGTCAAAATTTGGACCTGAAAAAAAAACATAAGGGGTAACACTGTCATTTTTTTTTTTTTGGCCGAAATTTTGACCCCCTCCGATCTTCTTGAAACTCTGGATTCTGACAGAGGGCCATGAGACTTCGACCAACGCGCAAAAATTGCGGCTCTAGACCCTTCCAGAGCCGAGATATCGAAGGTCAAAATTTGGACCTGAAAAAAAAAACACAAGGGGTAACACTGTCATTTTTTTTTTTTTTGGCCGAAATTTTGACCCCCTCCGATCTTCTTGAAACTCTGGATTCTGACAGAGGGCCACGAGACTTCGACCAACGCGCAAAAATTGCGGCTCTAGACCCTTCCAGAGCCGAGATATCGAAGGTCAAAATTTGGACCTGAAAAAAAAACATAAGGGGTAACACTGTCATTTTTTTTTTTTGGCCGAAATTTTGACCCCCTCCGATCTTCTTGAAACTCTGGATTCTGACAGAGGGCCACGAGACTTCGACCAACGCGCAAAAATTGCGGCTCTAGACCCTTCCAGAGCCTAGATATCGAAGGTCAAAATTTGGACCTGAAAAAAAACATAAGGGGTAACACTGTCATTTTTTTTTTTTTGGCCGAAATTTTGACCCCCTCCGATCTTCTTGAAACTCTGGATTCTGACAGAGGGCCACGAGACTTCCACCAACGCGCAAAAATGGAGGCTCTAGACCCTTCCAGAGCCGAGATATCGAAGGTCAAAATTTGGACCTGAAAAAAAAAACATAAGGGGTAACACTGTCATTTTTTTTTTTTGGACGAAATTTTGACCCCCTCCGATCTTCTTGAAACTCTGGATTCTGACAGAGGGCCACGAGACTTCGACCAACGCGCAAAAATTGCGGCTCTAGACCCTTTCAGAGCCGAGATATCGAAGGTCAAAATTTGGACCTGGAAAAAAAAAACATAAGGGGTAACACTGTAATTTTTTTTTTTTGGCCGAAATTTTGACCCCCTCCGATCTTCTTGAAACTCTGGATTCTGACAGAGGGCCACGAGACTTCGACCAACGCGCAAAAATGGAGGCTCTAGACCCTTCCAGAGCCGAGATATCGAAGGTCAAAATTTGGACCTGAAAAAAAAACATAAGGGGTAACACTGTCATTTTTTTTTTTTGGCCGAAATTTTGACCCCCTCCGATCTTCTTGAAACTCTGGATTCTGACAGAGGGCCACGAGACTTCGACCAACGCGCAAAAATTGCGACTCTAGACCCTTCCAGAGCCGAGATATCGAAGGTCAAAATTTGGACCTGAAAAAAAAAACATAAGGGGTAACACTGTCATTTTTTTTTTTTGGCCGAAATTTTGACCCCCTCCGATCTTCTTGAAACTCTGGATTCTGACAGAGGGCCACGAGACTTCGACCAACGCGCAAAAATTGCCGCTCTAGACCCTTCCAGAGCCGAGATATCGAAGGTCAAAATTTGGACCTGAAAAAAAAAACATAAGGGGTAAGTAACACTGTCATTTTTTTTTTTTTGGCCGAAATTTTGACCCCCTCCAATCTTCTTGAAACTCTGGATTCTGACAGAGGGCCACGAGACTTCGACCAACGCGCAAAAATTGCGGCTCTAGACCCTTCCAGAGCCGAGATATCGAAGGTCAAAATTTGGACCTGAAAAAAAAACATAAGGGGTAACACTGTCATTTTTTTTTTTGGCCGAAATTTTGACCCCCTCCGATCTTCTTGAAACTCTGGATTCTGACAGAGGGCCACGAGACTTCGACCAACGCGCAAAAATTGCGGCTCTAGACCCTTCCAGAGCCGAGATATCGAAGGTCAAAATTTGGACCTGAAAAAAAAACATAAGGGGTAACACTGTCATTTTTTTTTTTTTGGCCGAAATTTTGACCCCCTCCGATCTTCTTGAAACTCTGGATTCTGACAGAGGGCCACGAGACTCCGACCAACGCGCAAAAATTGCGGCTCTAGACCCTTCCAGAGCCGAGATATCGAAGGTCAAAATTTGGACGTGAAAAAAAAACATAAGGGGTAACACTGTCATTTTTTTTTTTTTTGGCCGAAATTTTGACCCCCTCCGATCTTCTTGAAACTCTGGATTCTGACAGAGGGCCACGAGACTTCGACCAACGCGCAAAAATTGCGGCTCTAGACCCTTCCAGAGCCGAGATATCGAAGGTCAAAATTTGGACCTGAAAAAAAAAACATAAGGGGTAACACTGTCATTTTTTTTTTTGGCCGAAATTTTGACCCCCTCCGATCTTCTTGAAACTCTGGATTCTGACAGAGGGCCACGAGACTTCGACCAACGCGCAAAAATGGAGGCTCTAGACCCTTCCAGAGCCGAGATATCGAAGGTCAAAATTTGGACCTGAAAAAAAAAACATAAGGGGTAACACTGTCATTTTTTTTTTTTTGGCCGAAATTTTGACCCCCTCCGATCTTCTTGAAACTCTGGATTCTGACAGAGGGCCACGAGACTTCGACCAACGCGCAAAAATTGCGACTCTAGACCCTTCCAGAGCCGAGATATCGAAGGTCAAAATTTGGACCTGAAAAAAAAACATAAGGGGTAACACTGTCATTTTTTTTTTTTGGCCGAAATTTTGACCCCCTCCGATCTTCTTGAAACTCTGGATTCTGACAGAGGGCCACGAGACTTCGACCAACGCGCAAAAATTGCCGCTCTAGACCCTTCCAGAGCCGAGATATCGAAGGTCAAAATTTGGACCTGAAAAAAAAAACATAAGGGGTAACACTGTCATTTTTTTTTTTGGCCGAAATTTTGACCCCCTCCGATCTTCTTGAAACTCTGGATTCTGACAGAGGGTCACGAGACTTCGACCAACGCGCAAAAATTGCGGCTCTAGACCCTTCCAGAGCCGAGATATCGAAGGTCAAAATTTGGACCTGAAAAAAAAACATAAGGGGTAACACTGTCATTTTTTTTTTTTTTGGCCGAAATTTTGACCCCCTCCGATCTTCTTGAAACTCTGGATTCTGACAGAGGGCCACGAGACTTCGACCAACCCGCAAAAATTGCGGCTCTAGACCCTTCCAGAGCCGAGATATCGAAGGTCAAAATTTGGACCTGAAAAAAAAAACATAAGGGGTAACACTGTCATTTTTTTTTTTTTGGCCGAAATTTTGACCCCCTCCGATCTTCTTGAAACTCTGGATTCTGACAGAGGGCCACGAGACTTCGACCAACGCGCAAAAATTGCGGCTCTAGACCCTTCCAGAGCCGAGATATCGAAGGTCAAAATTTGGACCTGAAAAAAAAAACATAAGGGGTAACACTGTCATTTTTTTTTTTTTTGGCCGAAATTTTGACCCCCTCCGATCTTCTTGAAACTCTGGATTCTGACAGAGGGCCACGAGACTTCGACCAACGCGCAAAAATTGCGGCTCTAGACCCTTCCAGAGCCGAGATATCGAAGGTCAAAATTTGGACCTGAAAAAAAAAACATAAGGGGTAACACTGTCATTTTTTTTTTTGGCCGAAATTTTGACCCCCTCCGATCTTCTTGAAACTCTGGATTCTGACAGAGGGCCACGAGACTTCGACGAACGCGCAAAAATTGCGGCTCTAGACCCTTCCAGAGCCGAAATATCGAAGGTCAAAATTTGGACCTGAAAAAAAAACATAAGGGGTAACACTGTCATTTTTTTTTTTTGGCCGAAATTTTGACCCCCTCCGATCTTCTTGAAACTCTGGATTCTGACAGAGGGCCACGAGACTTCGACCAACGCGCAAAAATTGCGGCTCTAGACCCTTCCAGAGCCGAGATATCAAAGGTCAAAATTCGGACCTGAAAAAAAAAACATAAGGGGTAACACTGTCATTTTTTTTTTTTGGCCGAAATTTTGACCCCCTCCGATCTTCTTGAAACTCTGGATTCTGACAGAGGGCCACGAGACTTCGACCAACGCGCAAAAATTGCGGCTCTAGACCCTTCCAGAGCCGAAATATCGAAGGTCAAAATTTGGACCTAAAAAAAAACATAAGGGGTAACACTGTCATTTTTTTTTTTGGCCGAAATTTTGACCCCCTCCGATCTTCTTGAAACTCTGGATTCTGACAGAGGGCCACGAGACTTCGACCAACGCGCAAAAATTGCGGCTCTAGACCCTTCCAGAGCCTAGATATCGAAGGTCAAAATTTGGACCTGAAAAAAAAACATAAGGGGTAACACTGTCATTTTTTTTTTTTTGGCCGAAATTTTGACCCCCTCCGATCTTCTTGAAACTCTGGATTCTGACAGAGGGCCACGAGACTTCGACCAACGCGCAAAAATGGAGGCTCTAGACCCTTCCAGAGCCGAGATATCGAAGGTCAAAATTTGGACCTGAAAAAAAAACATAAGGGGTAACACTGTCATTTTTTTTTTTGGCCGAAATTTTGACCCCCTCCGATCTTCTTGAAACTCTGGATTCTGACAGAGGGCCACGAGACTTCGACCAACGCGCAAAAATTGCGACTCTAGACCCTTCCAGAGCCGAGATATCGAAGGTCAAAATTTGGACCTGAAAAAAAAAACATAAGGGGTAACACTGTCATTTTTTTTTTTTGGCCGAAATTTTGACCCCCTCCGATCTTCTTGAAACTCTGGATTCTGACAGAGGGCCACGAGACTTCGACCAACGCGCAAAAATTGCCGCTCTAGACCCTTCCAGAGCCGAGATATCGAAGGTCAAAATTTGGACCTGAAAAAAAAAACATAAGGGGTAAGTAACACTGTCATTTTTTTTTTTTTTTTGGCCGAAATTTTGACCCCCTCCAATCTTCTTGAAACTCTGGATTCTGACAGAGGGCCACGAGACTTCGACCAACACGCAAAAATTGCGGCTCTAGACCCTTCCAGAGCCGAGATATCGAAGGTCAAAATTTGGACCTGAAAAAAAAACATAAGGGGTAACACTGTCATTTTTTTTTTTTTGGCCGAAATTTTGACCCCCTCCGATCTTCTTGAAACTCTGGATTCTGACAGAGGGCCACGAGACTTCGACCAACGCGCAAAAATTGTGGCTCTAGACCCTTCCAGAGCCGAGATATCGAAGGTCAAAATTTGGACCTGAAAAAAAAAACATAAGGGGTAACACTGTCATTTTTTTTTTGGCCGAAATTTTGACCCCCTCCGATCTTCTTGAAACTCTGGATTCTGACAGAGGGCCGCGAGACTTAGACCAACGCGCAAAAATTGCGGCTCTAGACCCTTCCAGAGCCGAGATATCGAAAGGTCAAAATTTGGACCTGAAAAAAAAACATAAGGGGTAACACTGTCATTTTTTTTTTTTTTGGCCGAAATTTTGACCCCCTCCGATCTTCTTGAAACTCTGGATTCTGACAGAGGGCCACGAGACTTCGACCAACGCGCAAAAATTGCGGCTCTAGACCCTTCCAGAGCCGAGATATCGAAGGTCAAAATTTGGACCTGAAAAAAAAAACATAAGGGGTAACACTGTCATTTTTTTTTGGCCGAAATTTTGACCCCCTCCGATCTTCTTGAAACTCTGGATTCTGACAGAGGGCCACGAGACTTCGACCAACGCGCAAAAATGGAGGATCTAGACCCTTCCAGAGCCGAGATATCGAAGGTCAAAATTTGGACCTGAAAAAAAAAACATAAGGGGTAACACTGTCATTTTTTTTTTTTTGGCCGAAATTTTGACCCCTTCCGATCTTCTTGAAACTCTGGATTCTGACAGAGGGCCACGAGACTTCGACCAACGCGCAAAAATTGCGGCTCTAGACCCTTCCAGAGCCGAGATATCAAAGGTCAAAATTTGGACCTGAAAAAAAAACATAAGGGGTAACACTGTCATTTTTTTTTTTTGGCCGAAATTTTGACCCCCTCCGATCTTCTTGAAACTCTGGATTCTGACAGAGGGCCACGAGACTTCGACCAACGCGCAAAAATTGCGGCTCTAGACCCTTCCAGAGCCGAGATATCGAAGGTCAAAATTTGGACCTGAAAAAAAACATAAGGGGTAACACTGTCATTTTTTTTTTTTTGGCCGAAATTTTGACCCCCTCCGATCTTCTTGAAACTCTGGATTCTGACAGAGGGCCACGAGACTTCGACCAACGCGCAAAAATTGCGGCTCTAGACCCTTCCAGAGCCGAGATATCGAAGGTCAAAATTTGGACCTGAAAAAAAAAACATAAGGGGTAACACTGTCATTTTTTTTTTTTGGCCGAAATTTTGACCCCCTCCGATCTTCTTGAAACTCTGGATTCTGACAGAGGGCCACGAGACTTCGACCAACGCGCAAAAATTGCGGCTCTAGACCCTTCCAGAGCCGAAATATCGAAGGTCAAAATTTGGACCTGAAAAAAAAACATAAGGGGTAACACTGTCATTTTTTTTTTTTTGGCCGAAATTTTGACCCCCTCCGATCTTCTTGAAACTCTGGATTCTGACAGAGGGCCACGAGACTTCGACCAACGCGCAAAAATTGCGGCTCTAGACCCTTCCAGAGCCTAGATATCGAAGGTCAAAATTTGGACCTGAAAAAAAAACATAAGGGGTAACACTGTCATTTTTTTTTTTTGGCCGAAATTTTGACCCCCTCCGATCTTCTTGAAACTCTGGATTCTGACAGAGGGCCACGAGACTTCGACCAACGCGCAAAAATGGAGGCTCTAGACCCTTCCAGAGCCGAGATATCGAAGGTCAAAATTTGGACCTGAAAAAAAAACATAAGGGGTAACACTGTCATTTTTTTTTTTTTTTTGGACGAAATTTTGACCCCCTCCGATCTTCTTGAAACTCTGGATTCTGACAGAGGGCCACGAGACTTCGACCAACGCGCAAAAATTGCGGCTCTAGACCCTTTCAGAGCCGAGATATCGAAGGTCAAAATTTGGACCTGAAAAAAAAAAAACATAAGGGGTAACACTGTAATTTTTTTTTTTTGGCCGAAATTTTGACCCCCTCCGATCTTCTTGAAACTCTGGATTCTGACAGAGGGCCACGAGACTTCGACCAACGCGCAAAAATGGAGGCTCTAGACCCTTCCAGAGCCGAGATATCGAAGGTCAAAATTTGGACCTGAAAAAAAAACATAAGGGGTAACACTGTCATTTTTTTTTTTGGCCGAAATTTTGACCCCCTCCGATCTTCTTGAAACTCTGGATTCTGACAGAGGGCCACGAGACTTCGACCAACGCGCAAAAATTGCGACTCTAGACCCTTCCAGAGCCGAGATATCGAAGGTCAAAATTTGGACCTGAAAAAAAAAACATAAGGGGTAACACTGTCATTTTTTTTTTTTGGCCGAAATTTTGACCCCCTCCGATCTTCTTGAAACTCTGGATTCTGACAGAGGGCCACGAGACTTCGACCAACGCGCAAAAATTGCGGCTCTAGACCCTTCCAGAGCCGAGATATCGAAGGTCAAAATTTGGACCTGAAAAAAAAAACATAAGGGGTAAGTAACACTGTCATTTTTTTTTTTGGCCGAAATTTTGACCCCCTCCAATCTTCTTGAAACTCTGGATTCTGACAGAGGGCCACGAGACTTCGACCAACGCGCAAAAATTGCGGTTCTAGACCATTCCAGAGCCTAGATATCGAAGGTCAAAATTTGGACCTGAAAAAAAAACATAAGGGGTAACACTGTCATTTTTTTTTTTTGGCCGAAATTTTGACCCCCTCCGATCTTCTTGAAACTCTGGATTCTGAAAGAGGGCCACGAGACTTCGACCAACGCGCAAAAATGGAGTTTCTAGACCCTTCCAGAGCCGAGATATCGAAGGTCAAAATTTGGACCTGAAAAAAAAAACATAAGGGGTAACACTGTCATTTTTTTTTTGGCCGAAATTTTGACCCCCTCCGATCTTCTTGAAACTCTGGATTCTGACAGAGGGCCACGAGACTTCGACCAACACGCAAAAATTGCGGCTCTAGACCCTTCCAGAGCCGAGATATCGAAGGTCAAAATTTGGACCTGAAAAAAAAACATAAGGGGTAACACTGTCATTTTTTTTTTTTGGCCGAAATTTTGACCCCCTCCGATCTTCTTGAAACTCTGGATTCTGACAGAGGGCCACGAGACTTCGACCAACGCGCAAAAATTGCGGCTCTAGACCCTTCCAGAGCCGAGATATCGAAGGTCAAAATTTGGACCTGAAAAAAAAACATAAGGGGTAACACTGTCATTTTTTTTTTTTGGCCGAAATTTTGACCCCCTCCGATCTTCTTGAAACTCTGGATTCTGACAGAGGGCCACGAGACTTAGACCAACGCGCAAAAATTGCGGCTCTAGACCCTTCCAGAGCCGAGATATCGAAGGTCAAAATTTGGACCTGAAAAAAAAACATAAGGGGTAACACTGTCATTTTTTTTTTTTTTTGGCCGAAATTTTGACCCCCTCCGATCTTCTTGAAACTCTGGATTCTGACAGAGGGCCACGAGACTTCGACCAACGCGCAAAAATTGCGGCTCTAGACCCTTCCAGAGCCGAGATATCGAAGGTCAAAATTTGGACCTGAAAAAAAAAACATAAGGGGTAACACTGTCATTTTTTTTTTGGCCGAAATTTTGACCCCCTCCGATCTTCTTGAAACTCTGGATTCTGACAGAGGGCCACGAGACTTCGACCAACGCGCAAAAATGGAGGATCTAGACCCTTCCAGAGCCGAGATATCGAAGGTCAAAATTTGGACCTGAAAAAAAAAACATAAGGGGTAACACTGTCATTTTTTTTTTTTGGCCGAAATTTTGACCCCCTCCGATCTTCTTGAAACTCTGGATTCTGACAGAGGGCCACGAGACTTCGACCAATGCGCAAAAATTGCGGCTCTAGACCCTTCCAGAGCCGAGATATCGAAGGTCAAAATTTGGACCTGAAAAAAAAACATAAGGGGTAACACTGTCATTTTTTTTTTTTGGCCGAAATTTTGACCCCCTCCGATCTTCTTGAAACTCTGGATTCTGACAGAGGGCCACGAGACTTCGACCAACGCGCAAAAATTGCGGCTCTAGACCCTTCCAGAGCCGAGATATCGAAGGTCAAAATTTGGACCTGAAAAAAAAACATAAGGGGTAACACTGTCATTTTTTTTTTTGGCCGAAATTTTGACCCCCTCCGATCTTCTTGAAACTCTGGATTCTGACAGAGGGCCACGAGACTTCGACCAACGCGCAAAAATGGAGGCTCTAGACCCTTCCAGAGCCGAGATATCGAAGGTCAAAATTTGGACCTGAAAAAAAACATAAGGGGTAACACTGTTATTTTTTTTTTTTTTGGCCGAAATTTTGACCCCCTCCGATCTTCTTGAAACTCTGGATTCTGACAGAGGGCCACGAGACTTCGACCAACGCGCAAAAATTGCGGCTCTAGACCCTTCCAGAGCCGAGATATCGAAGGTCAAAATTTGGACCTGAAAAAAAAACATAAGGGGTAATACTGTCATTTTTTTTTTTGGCCGAAATTTTGACCCCCTCCGATCTTCTTGAAACTCTGGATTCTGACAGAGGGCCACGAGACTTCGACCAACGCGCAAAAATCTCAGCTCTGGAAGGGTCTAGAGCCTCAATTTTTGCACCCAGGTCCATGTCTCGTGGCCCTCTATCAGAATCCAGAGTTTTGAGAAGATTGGAGAAACTTAATTTTTCACCCCCCGAAAAAAAACATAAGGGGTAACACTGTCATTTTTTTTTTCTGGTCAAAATTTTGAGTTTCAATATCTCAGCTCTGGAAAGGTCTAGAGCCTGAATTTTTGCACCCAGGTCCATGTCTCGTGGCCCTCTATCAGAATCCAGAGTTTTGAGAAGATTGGAGAAACTTAATTTTTCACCCCCCGAAAAAAAACATAAGGGGTAACACTGTCATTTTTTTTTCCAGGTCAAAATTTTGAGTTTCAATATCTCAGCTCTGGAAGGGTCTAGAGCCACAATTTTTGCACCCAGGTCCATGTCTCGTGGCCCTCTATCAGAATCCAGAGTTTTGAGAAGATTGGAGAAACTTAATTTTTCACCCCCCGAAAAAAAACATAAGGGGTAACACTGTCATTTTATTTTTCTGGTCAAAATTATGAGTTTCAATATCTCAGCTCTGGAAGGGTCTAGAGCCTCAATTTTTGCACCCAGGTCCGTGTCTCGTGGCCCTCTATCAGAATCCAGAGTTTGGAGAAGATTGGAGAAACTTTATTTTTCACCCCCCGAAAAAAAAACATAAGGGGTAACACTGTCATTTTTTTTCTGGTCAAAATTTTGAGTTTTAATATCTCAGCTCTGGAAGGGTCTAGAGCCTCAATTTTTGCACCCAGGTCCGTGTCTCGTGGCCCTCTATCAGAATCCAGAGTTTGGAGAAGATTGGAGAAACTTTATTTTTCACCCCCCGAAAAAAAAACATAAGGGGTAACACTGTCATTTTTTTTTTCTGGTCAAAATTTTGAGTTTCAATATCTCAGCTCTGGAAGGGTCTAGAGCCTCAATTTTTGCACCCAGGTCCGTGTCTCGTGGCCCTCTATCAGAATCCAGAGTTTGGAGAAGATTGGAGAAACTTTATTTTTCACCCCCGAAAAAAAACATAAGGGGTAACACTGTCATTTTTTTTCTGGTCAAAATTTTGAGTTTCAATATCTCAGCTCTGGAAGGGTCTAGAGCCTCAATTTTTGCACCCAGGTCCGTGTCTCGTGGCCCTCTATCAGAATCCAGAGTTTGGAGAAGATTGGAGAAACTTTATTTTTCACCCCCCGAAAAAAAACATAAGGGGTAACACTGTCATTTTTCTTCTGGTCAAAATTTTGAGTTTTAATATCTCAGCTCTGGAAGGGTCTAGAGCCTCAATTTTTGCACCCAGGTCCGTGTCTCGTGGCCCTCTATCAGAATCCAGAGTTTGGAGAAGATTGGAGAAACTTTATTTTTCACCCCCCGAAAAAAAACATAAGGGGTAACACTGTCATTTTTTTTCTGGTCAAAATTTTGAGTTTCAATATCTCAGCTCTGGAAGGGTCTAGAGCCTCAATTTTTGCACCCAGGTCCGTGTCTCGTGGCCCTCTATCAGAATCCAGACTTTTGAGAAGATTGGAGAAACTTTATTTTTCACCCCCCGAAAAAAAAACATAAGGGGTAACACTGTCATTTTTTTTTTCTGGTCAAAATTTTGAGTTTCAATATCTCAGCTCTGGAAGGGTCTAGAGCCTCAATTTTTGCACCCAGGTCCGTGTCTCGTGGCCCTCTATCAGAATCCAGAGTTTGGAGAAGATTGGAGAAACTTTATTTTTCACCCCCCGAAAAAAAACATAAGGGGTAACACTGTCATTTTTTTTTCTGGTCAAAATTTTGAGTTTCAATATCTCAGCTCTGGAAGGGTCTAGAGCCTCAATTTTTGCACCCAGGTCCGTGTCTCGTGGCCCTCTATCAGAATCCAGAGTTTGGAGAAGTTTGGAGAAACTTTATTTTTCACCCCCCGAAAAAAAACATAAGGGGTAACACTGTCATTTTTTTCTGGTCAAAATTTTGAGTTTCAATATCTCAGCTCTGGAAGGGTCTAGAGCCTCAATTTTTGCACCCAGGTCCGTGTCTCGTGGCCCTCTATCAGAATCCAGAGTTTGGAGAAGATTGGAGAAACTTTATTTTTCACCCCCCGAAAAAAAAACATAAGGGGTAACACTGTCATTTTTTTTTCTGGTCAAAATTTTGAGTTTCAATATCTCAGCTCTGGAAGGGTCTAGAGCCTCAATTTTTGCACCCAGGTCCGTGTCTCGTGGCCCTCTATCAGAATCCAGAGTTTTGAGAAGATTGGAGAAACTTTATTTTTCACCCCCCGAAAAAAAAACATAAGGGGTAACACTGTCATTTTTTTTTCTGGTCAAAATTTTGAGTTTCAATATCTCAGCTCTGGAAGGGTCTAGAGCCTCAATTTTTGCACCCAGGTCCGTGTCTCGTGGCCCTCTATCAGAATCCAGAGTTTGGAGAAGATTGGAGAAACTTAATTTTTCACACCCCGAAAAAAAACATAAGGGGTAACACTGTCATTTTTTTTTTCTGGTCAAAATTTTGAGTTTCAATATCTCAGCTCTGAAAGGGTCTAAAGCCTCAATTTTTGCACCCAGGTCCGTGTCTCGTGGCCCTCTATCAGAATCCAGAGTTTGGAGAAGATTGGAGAAACTTAATTTTTCACACCCCGAAAAAAAACATAAGGGGTAACACTGTCATTTTTTTTTTCTGGTCAAAATTTTGAGTTTCAATATCTCAGCTCTGGAAGGGTCTAGAGCCTCAATTTTTGCACCCAGGTCCGTGTCTCGTGGGCCTCTATCAGAATCCTGAGTTTTGAGAAGATTGGAGAAACTTTATTTTTCACCCCCCGAAAAAAAACATAAGGGGTAACACTGTCATTTTTTTTTTCTGGTCAAAATTTTGAGTTTCAATATCTCAGCTCTGGAAGGGTCTAGAGCCTCAATTTTTGCACCCAGGTCCGTGTCTCGTGGCCCTCTATCAGAATCCAGAGTTTGGAGAAGATTGGAGAAACTTTATTTTTCACCCCCCGAAAAAAAACATAAGGGGTAACACTGTCATTTTTTTTTCTGGTCAAAATTTTGAGTTTCAATATCTCAGCTCTGGAAGGGTCTAGAGCCTCAATTTTTGCACCCAGGTCCGTGTCTCGTGGCCCTCTATCAGAATCCAGAGTTTGGAGAAGATTGGAGAAACTTTATTTTTCACCCCCCGAAAAAAAACATAAGGGGTAACACTGTCATTTTTTTCTGGTCAAAATTTTGAGTTTCAATATCTCAGCTCTGGAAGGGTCTAGAGCCTCAATTTTTGCACCCAGGTCCGTGTCTCGTGGCCCTCTATCAGAATCCAGAGTTTGGAGAAGATTGGAGAAACTTTATTTTTCACCCCCCGAAAAAAAACATAAGGGGTAACACTGTCATTTTTTTTTCTGGTCAAAATTTTGAGTTTCAATATCTCAGCTCTGGAAGGGTCTAGAGCCTCAATTTTTGCACCCAGGTCCGTGTCTCGTGGCCCTCTATCAGAATCCAGAGTTTTGAGAAGATTGGAGAAACTTTATTTTTCACCCCCCGAAAAAAAAACATAAGGGGTAACACTGTCATTTTTTTTTCTGGTCAAAATTTTGAGTTTCAATATCTCAGCTCTGGAAGGGTCTAGAGCCTCAATTTTTGCACCCAGGTCCGTGTCTCGTGGCCCTCTATCAGAATCCAGAGTTTGGAGAAGATTGGAGAAACTTAATTTTTCACACCCCGAAAAAAAACATAAGGGGTAACACTGTCATTTTTTTTTTCTGGTCAAAATTTTGAGTTTCAATATCTCAGCTCTGAAAGGGTCTAAAGCCTCAATTTTTGCACCCAGGTCCGTGTCTCGTGGCCCTCTATCAGAATCCAGAGTTTTGTGAAGATTGGAGAAACTTTATTTTTCACACCCCGAAAAAAAACATAAGGGGTAACACTGTCATTTTTTTTTCTGGTCAAAATTTTGAGTTTCAGTATCTCAGCTCTGGAAGGGTCTAGAGCCTCAATTTTTGCACCCAGGTCCGTGTCTCGTGGCCCTCTATCAGAATCCAGAGTTTGGAGAAGATTGGAGAAACTTTATTTTTCACCCCCCGAAAAAAAACATAAGGGGTAACACTGTCATTTTTTTTTTCTGGTCAAAATTTTGAGTTTCAATATCTCAGCTCTGGAAGGGTCTAGAGCCTCAATTTTTGCACCCAGGTCCGTGTCTCGTGGCCCTCTATCAGAATCCAGAGTTTGGAGAAGATTGGAGAAACTTTATTTTTCACCCCCCGAAAAAAACATAAGGGGTAACACTGTCATTTTTTTTTCTGGTTAAAATTTTGAGTTTCAATATCTCAGCTCTGGAAGGGTCTAGAGCCTCAATTTTTGCACCCAGGTCCGTGTCTCGTGGCCCTCTATCAGAATCCAGAGTTTTGAGAAGATTGGAGAAACTTTATTTTTCACCCCCCGAAAAAAAACATAAGGGGTAACACTGTCATTTTTTTTTCTGGTCAAAATTTTGAGTTTCAATATCTCAGCTCTGGAAGGGTCTAGAGCCTCAATTTTTGCACCCAGGTCCGTGTCTCGTGGCCCTCTATCAGAATCCAGAGTTTGGAGAAGATTGGAGAAACTTAATTTTTCATACCCCGAAAAAAAACATAAGGGGTAACACTGTCATTTTTTTTTTTCTGGTCAAAATTTTGAGTTTCAATATCTCAGCTCTGGAAGGGTCTAGAGCCTCAATTTTTGCACCCAGGTCCGTGTCTCGTGGCCCTCTATCAGAATACAGAGTTTGGAGAAGATTGGAGAAACTTTATTTTTCACCCCCCGAAAAAAAACATAAGGGGTAACACTGTCATTTTTTTTTTCTGGTCAAAATTTTGAGTTTTAATATCTCAGCTCTGGAAGGGTCTAGAGCCTCAATTTTTGCACCCAGGTCCGTGTCTCGTGGCCCTCTATCAGAATCCAGAGTTTGGAGAAGATTGGAGAAACTTTATTTTTCACCCCCCGAAAAAAAACATAAGGGGTAACACTGTCATTTTTTTTTCTGGTCAAAATTTTGAGTTTCAATATCTCAGCTCTGGAAGGGTCTAGAGCCTCAATTTTTGCACCCAGGTCCGTGTCTCGTGGCCCTCTATCAGAATCCAGAGTTTGGAGAAGATTGGAGAAACTTTATTTTTCACCCCCCGAAAAAAAACATAAGGGGTAACACTGTCATTTTTTTTTTTCTGGTCAAAATTTTTTAGTTTCAATATCTCAGCTCTGGAAGGGTCTAGAGCCTCAATTTTTGCACCCAGGTCCGTGTCTCGTGGCCCTCTATCAGAATCCAGAGTTTGGAGAAGATTGGAGAAACTTTATTTTTCACCCCCCGAAAAAAAACATAAGGGGTAACACTGTCATTTTTTTTCTGGTTAAAATTTTGAGTTTCAATATCTCAGCTCTGGAAGGGTCTAGAGCCTCAATTTTTGCACCCAGGTCCGTGTCTCGTGGCCCTCTATCAGAATCCAGAGTTTGGAGAAGATTGGAGAAACTTTATTTTTCACCCCCCGAAAAAAAACATAAGGGGTAACACTGTCATTTTTTTTTCTGGTCAAAATTTTGAGTTTCAATATCTCAGCTCTGGAAGGGTCTAGAGCCTCAATTTTTGCACCCAGGTCCGTGTCTCGTGGCCCTCTATCAGAATCCAGAGTTTTGAGAAGATTGGAGAAACTTTATTTTTCACCCCCCGAAAAAAAAAACATAAGGGGTAACACTGTCATTTTTTTTTTCTGGTCAAAATTTTGAGTTTCAATATCTCAGCTCTGGAAGGGTCTAGAGCCTCAATTTTTGCACCCAGGTCCGTGTCTCGTGGCCCTCTATCAGAATCCAGAGTTTTGAGAAGATTGGAGAAACTTTATTTTTCACCCCCCGAAAAAAAACATAAGGGGTAACACTGTCATTTTTTTTTCTGGTCAAAATTTTGAGTTTCAATATCTCAGCTCTGAAAGGGTCTAGAGCCTCAATTTTTGCACCCAGGTCCGTGTCTCGTGGCCCTCTATCAGAATCCAGAGTTTGGAGAAGATTGGAGAAACTTTATTTTTCACCCCCCGAAAAAAAACATAAGGGGTAACACTGACATTTTTTTTTCTGGTCAAAATTTTGAGTTTCAATATCTCAGCTCTGGAAGGGTCTAGAGCCTCAATTTTTGCACCCAGGTCCGTGTCTCGTGGCCCTCTATCAGAATCCAGAGTTTGGAGAAGATTGGAGAAACTTTATTTTTCACCCCCCGAAAAAAAACATAAGGGGTAACACTGACATTTTTTTTTCTGGTCAAAATTTTGAGTTTCAATATCTCAGCTCTGGAAGGGTCTAGAGCCTCAATTTTTGCACCCAGGTCCGTGTCTCGTGGCCCTCTATCAGAATCCAGAGTTTGGAGAAGATTGGAGAAACTTTATTTTTCACCCCCCGAAAAAAAACATAAGGGGTAACACTGACATTTTTTTTTCTGGTCAAAATTTTGAGTTTCAATATCTCAGCTCTGGAAGGGTCTAGAGCCTCAATTTTTGCACCCAGGTCCGTGTCTCGTGGCCCTCTATCAGAATCCAGAGTTTTGTGAAGATTGGAGAAACTTTATTTTTCACCCCCCGAAAAAAAAAACATAAGGGGTAACACTGTCATTTTTTTTCTGGTCAAAATTTTGAGTTTCAATATCTCAGCTCTGGATGGGTCCAGAGCCTCAATTTTTGCACCCCGGTCCGTGTCTCGTGGCCCTCTATCAGAATCCAGAGTTTGGAGAAGATTGGAGAAACTTTATTTTTCACCCCCCGAAAAAAAACATAAGGGGTAACACTGTCATTTTTTTTTCTGGTCAAAATTTTGAGTTTCAATATCTCAGCTCTGGAAGGGTCTAGAGCCTCAATTTTTGCACCCAGGTCCGTGTCTCGTGGCCCTCTATCAGAATCCAGAGTTTGGAGAAGATTGGAGAAACTTTATTTTTCACCCCCCGAAAAAAAAAACATAAGGGGTAACACTGTCATTTTTTTTTTCTGGTCAAAATTTTGAGTTTCAATATCTCAGCTCTGGAAGGGTCTAGAGCCTCAATTTTTGCACCCAGGTCCGTGTCTCGTGGCCCTCTATCAGAATCCAGAGTTTGGAGAAGATTGGAGAAACTTTATTTTTCACCCCCCGAAAAAAAACATAAGGGGTAACACTGTCATTTTTTTTTCTGGTCAAAATTTTGAGTTTCAATATCTCAGCTCTGAAAGGGTCTAGAGCCTCAATTTTTGCACCCAGGTCCGTGTCTCGTGGCCCTCTATCAGAATCCAGAGTTTGGAGAAGATTGGAGAAACTTTATTTTTCACCCCCCGAAAAAAAACATAAGGGGTAACACTGTCATTTTTTTTTCTGGTCAAACTTTTGAGTTTCAATATCTCAGCTCTGGAAGGGTCTAGAGCCTCAATTTTTGCACCCAGGTCCGTGTCTCGTGGCCCTCTATCAGAATCCAGAGTTTGGAGAAGATTGGAGAAACTTTATTTTTCACCCCCCGAAAAAAAAACATAAGGGGTAACACTGTCATTTTTTTTTCTGGTCAAAATTTTGAGTTTCAATATCTCAGCTCTGGAAGGGTCTAGAGCCTCAATTTTTGCACCCAGGTCCGTGTCTCGTGGCCCTCTATCAGAATCCAGAGTTTGGAGAAGATTGGAGAAACTTTATTTTTCACCCCCCGAAAAAAAACATAAGGGGTAACACTGACATTTTTTTTTCTGGTCAAAATTTTGAGTTTCAATATCTCAGCTCTGGAAGGGTCTAGAGCCTCAATTTTTGCACCCAGGTCCGTGTCTCGTGGCCCTCTATCAGAATCCAGAGTTTTGTGAAGATTGGAGAAACTTTATTTTTCACCCCCCGAAAAAAAAACATAAGGGGTAACACTGTCATTTTTTTTCTGGTCAAAATTTTGAGTTTCAATATCTCAGCTCTGGAAGGGTCCAGAGCCTCAATTTTTGCACCCAGGTCCGTGTCTCGTGGCCCTCTATCAGAATCCAGAGTTTGGAGAAGATTGGAGAAACTTTATTTTTCACCGCCCGAAAAAAAAACATAAGGGGTAACACTGTCATTTTTTTCTGGTCAAAATTTTGAGTTTCAATATCTCAGCTCTGGAAGGGTATAGAGCCTCAATTTTTGCACCCAGGTCCGTGTCTCGTGGCCCTCTATCAGAATCCAGAGTTTGGAGAAGATTGGAGAAACTTTATTTTTCACCCCCGAAAAAAAAAACATAAGGGGTAACACTGTCATTTTTTTTCTGGTCAAAATTTTGAGTTTCAATATCTCAGCTCTGGAAGGGTCTAGAGCCTCAATTTTTGCACCCAGGTCCGTGTCTCGTGGCCCTCTATCAGAATCCAGAGTTCTGAGAAGATTGGAGAAACTTTATTTTTCACCCCCCGAAAAAAAACATAAGGGGTAACACTGTCGTTTTTTTTTTTTTTCTGGACAAAATTTTGAGTTTCGATATCTCAGCCCTGGAAGGGTCTAGAGCCTCCATTTTTGCACTCAGGTCTAAGTCTCATGGCCCTCCATCAGAATCAAGAGTTTCAAGATGATCAGAGAAACTTAAAATTTCGACCCGAAAAAAAAAAACCCACAGTGGTACCCCTTTCGTTTTTTGTTTTTGGGTCGAAATTTTGAGTTGCGATATCTCAGCTCTGGAAGGGTATAGAGCCTCCATTTTTGCACTCAGGTCTAAGTCTCATGGCCCTCTATGTTCATTTTGTTAAAGGTCACCTATTTTGCCCCTTTTTACAAGATGTAATATTGGTCTCTGGTGTCCCAAGAATGTATTTGTGAAGTTTCAGCTCAAAATACCCCACAGTTAATTTATTATAACCATTTGAAAATGTCATTTTGGGGCCTGCTTAAAAATGACCCGTTTCGGAGGTGTATGGCTTTAAATGCAAATGAGCTGCATATCTCCGCCCTGCCTTTGGATGAGGGTGTAACTTGATATCAATGGCAGTCGGTACTGAGAGACTGAGAGAAACCGGAGAAACGGCAGTTTTGAAAGTCATTCAGCAGCGTACGTTTGAATCGGAATATATAAATACTACAAAAAGACACCGGCATAATAAACACAAATGAGAATGGACCAGTACGTCTCGGTATGGTTATTTGATACATTTATGTACTTATAGCGTTGTAATCGCGTCCCCTTTGAAATGATGGGCATACAGCACACACACAAACACACACAAACACTAATGCTAGCGCATTTTTTTTTTTAATTACATACACATACTCTGATAAAGTTTGCTGCGTACGAGCGAAATTACAGTTATGCAGGGACCTGTGGCGTCACGTTTAATTAGCTACTTGTCATACCGCTGCTTCTGTGGCAAATGTGAGGAGATGGCTAACTTACAGAACAACAAATATGCAGTTTTTAATACAATATCTTTATATATATATAAACGTGTGGTTACACACTATACAAACAAGGTTTAAATTATATAGCCTACATCCTACGACGACAACAACTTTAGACGCATTTGTTGTTGGCTAACATTGACTGAAAAGACTATTTGCTAAAAATTCATACACTTACTGTTACTGGATGTGACGGTGGATCGCAAACAGTAGATTACGATCCACAGTTGAGGATTAATTTTTAAGGTACAACAGGATTAACCCACGAACATTTATGTTTCCAAGAGACATTACCGGCTGTCGTCGTTGAAACAATGCAGGATGTGTGTACAGTTCACCGAGGGAGGGGTCTTGGCCACAACCACACTGTCAATCAAAACCCTTTCTCATTTTCTACGTCACAAAGAGATGGACAGTGAATATGATTTATTGAGATTGCAAAAAAAACACTGGGTGGATTTTTATCATTCTAGGGTGGTTTTGCTCACACACTGCCGACACACATTTACGTTCAAACACCATGTAAAAGTGAATTTTACATAATAGGTGCCCTTTAATATATGCAGTGAAGAGAATCGCGTTGCCTGATGGCCATTAGGCTAATATGTTGATTTTTTTTTTTTACGAAAAGAGGCAGAGTGGTGTTTTATAACATATTTCATTTTATTGTTGATGAAAAGATACAGAGTTTTAGCATTTTTCGTTTTTTTTTTTTTTTGTTGCCTAAAATATAAAGAGAACCGGAGTAGCCAGAGTGTGCTGCTGAGTGACGTTCAAGTACTGTTCCATTTGCAGAAGAACCGGACTTGTGTCCTCTCGTCCTCGGAAGTTCGTTCTCCGGAGTCGAACTTGGCAAGTCTGAACGCAAGTCCGAACTTTGCGTACTTGGTATTGAGAAACGGCTATGCTTCAGACCATACATATGCTTCAGACAGACAACTAAACAATAAACCACAGTGAACATGAACGAAGAAGCTGACGAGACCGTTTTGGTTGGTCCCGTGGATGGGAAATTTTGTTATAAAAACGAACGGATGGAAGCGTCAATAAGAGCTTGGTTGTGTGCAAGCTATGCTACAAGGAATTCACATATCACATCGACCCTCAAGTTTCACCGCAACGCAAAACATACAAAAATAAACAATATTCTGTTGCTTAAGCTTATGTATTCAGTCATTATTCAATGGTATACTAAAAATCCATGTGAAAAATAAAAACTTCACTGTTCTCAGTTCAAATATTTATGCAATTAAGTAAGGAATAATTGACGACATGCCGTTGAATTATTAGAAAAATAATGCACACCCGAGGTGGCGTCGTGGCCGTTACACCTCGGGTGTGCATTATTTTTCTAATAATTCAACGGCCTGAAGTCAATTATTCCGCTTATACTACAGTTACCATACCTCAAAACATTGTTCAGATGATTCATATCAAGACGTTTGTCAAGTTTTTGACGTAAAACGCTCTCGTATGTAGGACTAATTTCTTACGCATCTAATCCCATACCTCCGTTGCTAATTCCAAAACGTCATTTTAGAGTTAGCAACGGAGGTTTGAGCCACTAGCAGACTAATGTAATGGGGACACACTTACAATTCGCTGAAATATTCGAAGACCGACTGTTTCCATCGACTGTAGCAGGTCTAACTAAACACCCACTGCAGACACAGACTGAACGCGCGTTTGGGCATGATCAGTCAGAACAAGTATCGACATCCATAACTGGCATTACAAATGCAAAGTGCAGTTACGACGCAAACCAAGAAACGGAGAAAAAGGCCTTTAAAGTTTTTTATACCAGCCAGTCAGCATGTTATGGGTAGATTATGTGGTAATGCATCTCCGAAACGGGACATAATTTAACCCAGATATAACACGTCACAAAATAATTATACACAGTGCACCCACATATTTTATGCAAACACAAACTTTTATTTTGGATCCAATTAATCGCGATTAATCGTTTGACAGCCCTTTTTATAAGTAAATATGCAGAAACACAAAAAAATAACTGAAATGCTGCATATAGAAATCATCTCTAGCAAGACATCTGCTTCATTCTGTCCATTAAAACAATATCCTTGCACTGATGATGGTGTGTTGTAGGATGAGCGATCTAACACAGTCACAAGCCATCGTTTGTCCTCAATGCAAGTGAAATAGTAACAAGATTTGACACATTGGAATATACAGCTGTGGAGTGAGATTGTGGACCAATGATCAATCTGCTATACGCACAACCGGCACATCCGGGAACTTAACTGTCAATTTTGTCCCCGCCCCCTTTTGGGGGAAAACAAACTAGACTCCCCATAGACTTCAATACAAAATAACAGCAAAAACTAATGTCCGTACACAGCCGACAGGCGTAAATAAGTTAAGAAATCATTTATATAAAACATGTCAAGTAATTATATGTCCACTCTGCCTGCCATAGTGCGTGAAAAATACATACACAAACTTAATTTGGCCAATTTAAAAACATGTCCCTTTATCAGCGTCAAATTGGGGTAACAACCCCACCCAGTGGCCAGAGGTGTCTTACCCGGACATTTACTTTTACCTCGTCGAGTCACTCACGAGGTAAGAGAGTGAATGATTTTATTTCGCTTTTTAAAGTAAAAAAAAAAACGTAATGTGTATCTCATGAATTAATGATTATGATGGCAGGTAGCCTGGGCTAGTTGATAACGGGCATAAAAAATTTATTTTTCCCCCCCTATGGCAGGCAGGCTGGACATCCGGTGTATATAAGTGATTTATATCACTTATATAAGTTATTTACGCCTGTCTACGGACGTTGGTTTTTGCCGTTATTTTGTATTGAAGTCTATGGGGAGTCTAGTTTGTTTTCCCCCAAAAGGGGGCGGGGACATTCTATGATGACGCAGCGCCGGTTGTGCGTATGGGTGGAGCTACCTGAGGCATTGAGACATAAACAAACATAACGTCAGCAAGAAAAAAACAACAAACTGTCCAGACGTGCTGATTGTCAAAGTCATGGCTGGTCAGAACGTGAACGGGATGGAGTTATGTCGCAGGATCAGATTAATCCTCACAGTGGCCAGGGTAAGTCACTGAAGTCCACTGGACCCCCGAGGCCTGCGTCCGCCTCCAGCAGGCTCATGATGATCGCCATCGCAGCCTCATCACTACTTGGACTGCTGGAACCGGGCTCGTCCAGGATGTCACCCATGCCAATGTGTGAATGATCACCTGTGGACCATAGGAAGTATTGTGTCAAATGTAGTAATGCTGATAAAGCAATGATCAAATCTGTCAGGTGATTTATGGTCATTTTTGACCAAAAAAGTGTATATTTGAGATTTTTTTTCTCTATATCGGAATGGTACGAAACTTCGAAAACTTCGAACTGGTTAAACGGTCCTGAAAAAAAAATAAAATAGTCACACCTTTACTCCTCACGGTCAAAAATGACCACATAGGAATTGAATCTGAGACTGAATCTTACTAAAGACTAATTTTTTGAGATATCAGGCTCAAATTTTGAGCATTTTGTTTAGATTTATGGCTTTGATTTTCAGTTTTAGAGTAAAACATGTTTTTGAAAATATTTATTTTATATGAAAATTGAATATAGTATTTTTCATTACAATAAACGTAAAATTCTGTAACGTTTTTCACTTCAGCAATAATCTGCCATGTTTCATCTTTGAAAAGAGCTCAAACTTAAGTCTGTGGTCTAAAGCATTCAAGATTTACGACAGTTTAAATTGGAAATTTATGCTCAAAAAGTTAATAGATGGATCATAAAAAAAGGCGAAAATATAATTTAGTACCATAAAATCCCATAAAAAATACAAAATATTAAATAAAAAAACATTATCGAACTAAAATACAGTACATTCATTTCATTGAAAAAAATAAATAAATAAAATTTGGTAATTTTTAAACCGACACACGAAGAGTACCAGAGGGTCAAAACTTACTTAAAACAGAGCTGTTAGAGAAGGGATATCCTATGCTGTCCTGGCCTGACATCAATCCAGCAGAAGGAAGGTCTGGAGTTCCAGCATTTGAAAACTGAAAAGTTAGGAAAAAAATTTAATTAGGAGATGCATTGACTTTGCATTAACATTCTGTACCTCTTAAAATTATTGTCCACTTTGAAATAAATTTTTGGTATGTTTTATCTTACCTCAAGGGCATCCAAGATGTACCTTGTACCTTTGTTACCACAGTATTTTCAATTTTGATATTTTGAGGTCAAACCGTTCTTGTCTGTCAGTCATATAATGGAGGTCTATGGTCACCACCTCAAAGAGCATGCACAGAGAAGTCCAAATTAAACATGATTTAATGACTCGTAAATGTAAGTACACATTGATGGCCTAAGACACGAAACGAGCGGTTTGTGTGATAAAACGAACAGTTTTTATATAGTTTTTACCTCTTGTAACCACAGCCATGTCCAAGTGATCTAAGGAAGTGATCTCTCGCGTGTGTACGTCACTCATTGTTTACACAGAGATATCAGAAGTGTTGCTCTTCACTGTGAAGATCTAAACACATTTATATATACAGGCAATTGCAATTGAAGACGATTTCGATATATCAATAGACAACGCTGAATAATATTCAGTGATTACAAGAGGTACACACGATATAAATACTGTTCGTTTTCTCACACAAACCGCTCGTTTCGTGTCTTAGGCCATCAATGTGTACTTACATTTACGAGTCATTAAATCATGTTTAATTTGGACCATTATATGACTGACAGACAAGAACGGTTTGACCGAAAAATATCAAAATTGAAAAATACTGCGGAATCAAAGACACCTACATCTTGGACGCCCTTGAGGAAAGCTAAAACTAAAATGTTAAAAAATTAATTTCAAAGTGAACTATCCCTTTAAGGCCTGTGCGATATGTCTAGTTTTTTATAATATTTAAAAGTACCGACTTCGGTACCAAGTCAGTACTGAAATTTTAAAAATGTGATGCTTTGAGCACTGTTTGAGTGGAATCATTAACACCTCTGATTGGCCACTGTGTTCATGAGCTCATCAGATATGTCTGGGATTGGCACGGGAGTGTTTGAAAGGTTTTGGAAAGCACACGCAGGCCTGTATCAGCGCCAGTGGACCGATCCGCTGATAGACGCTTGATTTCAAACACTCCCGTGCGTATCTGTGTAAGCGTTCGCCGAAGAGCGTCATTGATGTATATTTACAACATGTTTTTAAAGTGCTGATCATTGTAGCCAATCACAGACATATTTGATGGGTATGTGAGCATAATGGCCAATCAGAGGTGTTTACGATTACACTCAAAGTGTCAAATCTTTTAAATTTCAGTATCGACTTTTGACAACTCTAATTTCGTCAATATCACACATCCCTATCGGAGACTGAAGCCCAAACGTCACCTTCCTGCCCGCAGGGGACGATGTGTCAGGAGGGGGTGTGCTGTTGGTGATGTTGAGGGGGCTTGAACCACAACTAGATGGGGATGAGCCTCTTATCCTGTCAATCACATCAATGAAAGATGAAAACAGATGCAACGTCATCAAGAGTGCAGATTATTAGGCGTAAAACTGATCCGCTCACCGTTGGATCTCCATCACTTCCTCTGCGATCATGCGTCCGATCTTTCCTGCCCCGGGTCTCGTTCTTCCAGGGATTCCGGGAACACTCTTCACCGACCCTGAATAGTTGAAAAGACACTGACTGCCGACGTATATACGTACAAATCAAAGTTCTATGCTACATTCCAGCAGTGTAGTCTTCTTTAGCAAACCGTGGAACTAGCAATCTCTTTCCGTCATACATATTTATATATACACGCCATGCCCAATATTTATATAGTATAGTAAAGTTAAAGAGAATATTGATACGATCCACCTTGACACTAAAAATATTATATATATATATATAGTCAACATTTGAAGTAGATCAAAAAAGTTCATCAAATTTGTCCTAAGACAAGATCCACTTAAAATGTTGACTAATATATATATATATATATATATATATATATATATATTAGTAATTTTAAAAATTAATTTAATTTTTTTTTTAAACTAAAAAAAAATAGATTTTTAATTAGGGCTGTCAAAACGATTAATCACGATTAATCGCATCCAAAATAAAAGTTTGTGTTTACATAATATATGTGGGTGCCCTGTGTATAATTATTTTGTATATATAAAAACACACATGCATGTATATTTAAGAAAAAAATATTATTTATATAAAAAAATATTTATATATAATATGAATAATATATAAATCTATATACAGAATATACATGAAAATATTTCTTAAATATATACAAGCATGTGTGTGTATTTATATATATAATAATTATACACAGTGCACCCACATATATTATGTAAACACAAACTTTTATTTTGGATGTGATTAATCGCGATTAATCGTTTTGACAGCCCTATTTTTAATATATATATATACACACACACACACACATATATATATATATATGTACAGTATATACACACACACATAGATATAAAACATCTTTAGTGTCAAGGCGGATGGTATCAATATTCTCTTAAACTTTGTCCTTTTGTAAGATATTTACTTGTGATTTAATTTTGTGCTTAATTTTCTGTTTCCATACACTGCAATGCAAACAATCGTGCATACAGTCAAATTTAAAACCGTATTTGAAATTTCATATAACATTTCCATTCAATTAGACTACAGTTTTAAAATTAACAAACATATAAGCTTAATGTATGACGGGTAAGATAAACTGAATGCGTTTTATACAACAACTAGTTTTATATATTTATCATCAACGAATCCCATTTGTTTCAGTCTATACATTTAAATGATCTAATTGAATATTGCTTGTTCCACAGATTTGATTTGATTTATTTTAACATTTTACTGATTAAATAAAATTATTTCTCTGATTCTGGGCAATGTATTTTGAATTTATGACTATTTAAATAAAACAGATGATAATACTTAATAAACTTTCATTTATGTATGACAGACAAATGTTTATCAGATTACGTTTATTAGTTTAATTAGAGTACATTAAAGGAGTAGTTCACTTTTGAAAAAACTTTTGCTGATCATTTACTCACCCCCCTGTCATCCAAGATGTCCATGTCTTTCTTTCCTCAGTCGAAAAGAAATTAAGGTTTTTGATGAAAACATTCCAGGATTTTCTCCATATAATGGACTTCAATGGGAACCAAACGGTTCAAGGTCCAAAAGACAGTTTCAGTGCAAACTGTTCAAAGGGCTTTAAACGATTCCAGACGATGAATAAGGGTCTTATCAAGCGAAACGATCGCTCATTAAAAAAAATAACAACAACAAAGTTGAAGTATTATAAGCTCAAATGAGTTTCGTGTCATTTGGTTCATTCAACGAATGAAAAAGATTTCGAACAGGAGAGTCAGGAACGTGCATCACAGAACGGAGCAAGACAAACATTTTTGCTTATAAATTTTTTTTTTTTTTTTTTTTTAAATGAGCGATCGTTTCGCTAGATAAGACCCTTATTCATCATCTGGAATTGTTTAAAGCCCTTTGAACAGTTTGCACTGAAACTGTCTTTTGGACCTTGAACCGTTTGGTTCCCATTGAAGTCCATTATATGGAGAAAACCCTGGAATGTTTTCATCAAAAACCTTTATTTCGTTTCGACTGAAGAAAAAAAGACATGGACATCTTGGATGACATGTGGGTGAGTAAAATATTAGCAAAAGTTTTTTTTAAAAAAGTGAACTACTCCTTTAATAGTCACTCATTTATTTTCTGCGTAAATGAGATCCGCTTACCGTCACCGGCTGTGAGGACACTGTCCATACTCTGAGGGGAAGCAGTGAGCTGAGGATAGTGAGGCTCTGCTCCCTCAAGTGAACTGCCCCTTCAAAACACACACCCATTCAGGTCAGTAAACCAAACTGTTAGAACATTGATATCATGGAGATTTAGTTTACTTACGAGACGACTGTATTCGTTGAGACTATGTATTCCACTTCTTTGGTCCAAGGGTTCATGAAACTGAACCATTGACTTCTTAAAGTTATAAAAGATCCATCTTTAATCTTGAAATTGTAACAGTTAGTGTTGATCTTCTCTCTCATCTGCAGAACTGCGAACAGAGACGCACAGATCAGAAATCATGACACGAGTCTGGTCACGCTGCTCTCAGGAAAGCGCTCTTTTGTTACCCTGTCTATGGCATTCAGCAAGATGTCCGATGTCATCCTGATGGAAATACTCATAGAAAGACGTGCCCAGCATCTCTTGAGGTAGATAAGCAAGAATGGCCGTGGCCCTGAAATGAAAAGGGGAATCTTTTACACACAGTGGAGCACGAGTGTTTTTATAGTGCTTGCAAGCCACTATTGTACTAATAATATTATGCAAACATGTTTCTACGCCACAATATTCTGCACTTTCTTAAAGGAGTAGTTCACTTTAAAAAAAAAAAACTTGTGCTGATAATTTACTCACCCCCATGTCATCCAAGATGTCCACGTCTTTCTTTCTTCAGTCGAAAAGAAATTAAGGTTTTTTATGAAAATATTTCAGGATTTTTCTCCATATAATGGACTTCAATGGGAACCAAACGGTTCAAGGTCCAAATGAGAGTTTCAGTGCAGCTTCAAAGGGCTTTAAACGACACCAGACGATCAATAAGGGTCTTATCTAGCGAAACGATCGCTCATTTAAAAAATATAGTGACTCGAAAAAAGATTTGTTCGTTTCAAAGAACAAGAGTCACGAACGCGCATCACAGAACAGAGCAAGGCGAGCATTTGTGCTTGTAAAACTTAAACTTTTTTATTTATTTTTGAAATGAGCGATCGTTTCGCTAGATAAGACCCTTATTCATCGTCTGGTGTCGTTTAAAGCCCTTTGAAGCTCCACTGAAACTGTCTTTTTGACCTTGAACCGTTTGGTTCCCATTGAAGTACATTATATGGTGAAAAATTCCTGGAAAGTTTTCATCAAAAACCTTAATTTCTTTTCGACTGAAGAAAGAAAGACATGGACATCTTGGATGACATGGGGGTGAGTAAATTATCAGCAAAAGTTTTTATAAAAGTGAACTATTCCTTTAAAAGCAGGGTAGGCGATTTCTGACAGAAAGATTATTATCTCTTCACATCCTGAAAGCAATAATTAACATATTAAAAATATGAATAATTATATATACTGTATAATGTTCTCCATTGTTTTGGTTCTTGCTCTAAACTTTGCATGCAATGGGGGATCCGCTACTTTTCTTGTCAGGTAGTATAAAAAAGCAATCAAAATTTGCATAAAATAAAGCATATGCCTTAAAGGGATACTCCACTTTTTTTGGATATAGGCTCATTTTACGACTCCCCCAGAGTTAAAAGGTCGAGTTTTACCGTTTTTGAATCCACTCAGCCGATTTTCTGATATTTATCTGATATTTTTTCTATTATATTGAATATCAGTAACCAGACAGTTTCTGGTCTCATTGACTTCCATAGTATATTTTTTCCTACCATGGAAGTCAATGAGACCAGGAACTGTCTGGTTACTGATATTCTTCTAAATATCAGAAAATCAGCTGAATGGATTTGAAAAGGGTAAAACTCAACTGTTTAACTCTGGGGGAGTTGTAAAATGAGCCTATTTCCAAAAAAAAGTGGAGTATCCCTTTAAGACTCCACAAGTGCAGTTGACATACAGCATAAAAGGAAAACTGTTCTGTTGTCACTGAGGCATTGTGCAGTATTTTTAGGTGCAGTGTGTGTCCTACATTTCGTCCTCTAGCCAGGTCATGACCTGGGTCATTTATCCATTTCTATATTTGGATATTGATCCGCATTGTGCTCAAAAAACAAAAACAAAACTGTCACGCTAACATCAGGATTGGTCATATGGTCACAAATCAGTTGTATCAAAACAAACATCTCCCAACCAATAACCCATTTTACCTCATAGTTTGCTTTCAATGCGAGACACCTATAAAACCCGGGCGTTTTTCAGCTAGGCTCAAAACTTGGGTACAAAATAGCCAACTTATTCATTTTGATGTTTTTGAATGTAAAAACCAAGTGAACGTCATAAATTGACCTCAGACAACAATATAATAAAATTTAATAAGCCAGTTCATGATCCCTTTAAACTGCAACCATATTTCATGTTCAGTCACCCAGTAGTCATCACTTGCCTTTGGTCCACAAAAACAAACTTCCCATCAATGGCATGGCGCGAGACATACTCCGTCGGCTTCACCCGGATGTCTCCATTCATGGGTTGGGGGACAATATGAGGATGTAATCGGCCAATGGCTACTAAGCAGCTGAGATTACAGCCTTCATTATCAGGCTCATTGTCTTCATCTATGCCCATCTTAATGGGCGGCCAGCTCTTGAGATAGCCAGTGCTGTGGATGGTGCAGAAGCTCTTGCGATCGGCTACAGGGAGAACAAAAGCAAAAGTTATGATGAGGACTCGTTGTCTTTGGATATTTAACCCTCAGGTGCTCTTCGGTCATTTCTGACCAAAAAAAATTCTGTTTTGAATTTCTAAAAATCACAGCTTCATCAGAATGTTTAGAAACTTGGTGACGAAACTTTTATGGCATTATGTATGTGAACACACAAAAAAAATTAAGGTCATGATCTGAGCATGGTAAGTGGTCTTAAAAAAAATAGTCGCACTTGTGGTCTTTGGTCAAAAATGACCCCCATAGGAAAAGAATGGGAAATTGACAAAAACACAAAAATTCACACATTTTTATTTATTTATTTTTTTACATTTTTTTTTTTGATAAAAAAAAACGTTTTTGAGATTGTTTCAACTATATATTCAAATCCACCAAAAAACAAAAAATGTGTTCATAAACAACTGGGGAATTCACACATGCTTCTCCATAGAGAGCTGTACATGCCATCTAGTGGTTACACCATGATTCTACGCTTTTTCTCTATACTGTAACCAGATGGTGCTAATTTTCTTCAAAAAATATTTTTTTTTTCTGAAGGCCTAGACTCTATATTAAACTAAAATACTGCATTAATAATTTTTTGAAAAAAATAATATATATATATATATATATATATATATAAATATATATATTTTTTTCCATGGCAAAATAGGCCATAAATATTGCATAAATATGAATAAATTCAATCAAATTGTCTCAAAATACTAAATTACAAAGAATAAATATTAGAGAACAAAAATAAATTGCATTGGTTTTACTGGGATGGAGGAAATTTAATTTTTAGGTGTCCGGTCACTTTTGACCGGGAGGATAACAAGTGTGACTCCGAAATGAAGAGCACCTGGGAGTTAACAATACTCAAAGTAAATGAAAGAACTGATTCACCATTCTTTTTGGAGCAAGTCGAGGGGAAATCTTTTTCCTCCATTTTCACGAGGGACCTGTTGCACTTCATTCTACAGAAGAAGGAGCGTCTGGACCCTGAGCACAATCTGGAGGGACTCGGGGCAATGTCTGTCCTGACTCGCAGCCCGGCTGAGAAGATAATGCTCTGTCAGATCGTTTTAAAAACTGGTAAACCTGGTGAAATGTATGTAGTTAAAGGACAAGTTCGGTATTTTACACTTAAACCCCTGTTTTAAGATCGTTTCTGATGAAATAGAACGGTTAAGACTGAAATTTGTCCAAATTTCAATCTTAAAGCTACACTGTGTGACTTTTACCCCCATCTAGTGGTGAAAAGGTATATGACCATCCAGTGAATATTAGTTTCTGTTCCTCTCAATTCCGATTTCGTTTTAACTCCTACGGTGTCCAATATAGTCCAAGATTAACATGGCTTCCAGTTCGACCTCGTCCATGAGTGTTAACTCAAATGTAAACGCGAAAGGCGAAGCTTGAATTAACCGGTATGTCCCTCTTTGGCTAATGTACTTTCAAGATGGAGGGGCAACATGGCGACCGACATTAGAACCCCTTACCCGTATGTATTTCCAATGGCATATTATACACTCACGAGAATACTTTATTACTTTAACGAAGTAAATATACATTAATGAGCACACTGAACTTGTCCTTTAAATGCTGGAATACACTACTCAACTTTTGAACATGTTTAAGATCTGTTCTGATTTTAAAAAGTCCTCGAGTTTACTGTTTGCTTGCATAATGCTGTATTTAAGGCTTATACTTACTTTTAGCATCAATGAGTCTCTCCCGTGGTGCTGTGTCAGAGGACGAGAGCTGCTCTTTGACTTTTGCGATGTCTTTTGGATGCAAATAATCAAACAAACTCTGGCCAATCAGGTCATTCTGTAAGATGGGACATATAATATGAGACACACGCTGACTTCTGAGTCACATCATGGATGTTTTGAAGCATTAGTAGGCCTTACCTGACTGTAATTAAGAATTTTGTAGACAGACTCTGACACAAAAAGGATCTTTCCCCGATCACAGCCCACAACGAATAGAAAACCATCAGCAGCCTGAGACCCAGAGTGAATCACAGCTAAGGATTATCACTCAGTATAACACAAAAAGACACATTTCTTTAGGTCACCTACCCTTAATATTAAGTGCTTGAGCTCATCGTCTGATAGAAAGGCTGGCTTGTAGTTAGCTTCAGTATAAGGGTTTGCAGCACCTTAAAAATACAGTAGAAAATAATGAGTAATCGATTAGTACTTGTAAGAGTTTGAGACACTTACGTTTAATTGCAAAACATTTGGGTAGGCAAACTTTGCGTTCTTCCTTGAAACTTTTATAGTATTTTTGTGAATATTTTAGGGCCGTGCAAAAATTAATTGCAATTAATCACATCCAAAATAAAAGTCTGTGTTTACATAATATATTTGTGTGTGCTGTATATAATTATTTTGTATTTACAAATACCTATGCAAGCATGTATATATTTAAGAATTATTTGTGCTTAAATTCAGTATATATAAATACATAATCTATATTATATAAATATTTTATATATGAATAACACATTTTCTTAAATATATACAAGCATGGGTGTGTATTTATATATACAAAATAATTATATACAGCACACACAAATATATTATGTAAACACAGACTTTTATTTTGGATGCGATTAATTGAAATTAATTTTTGCACAGCCCTAGAATATTTATGTGAGATATAATAAAATCATATAATGAAGTTATTTTACATAGCAAAACAACGTTGCATAATATCCATTTACTGCTCTTTTCACTCGGTTTGTTTTGAAACCATTAATGGTGATATAATGTTTGTGAATACAACATAAATTGAATGTCAATGTCATACTCTTTCTTTTTAACTTCTATTTTCACTTTTGAAATCACTTTTATGTTACTGTACTCGGCTACAAATCTAATTGAATGCACATGTCAAGAATTAAGGTTACATTTAAAGTCCCAGCCGGGCCATTGAACCTCACCTCGAAGTGTTTTCATATGCTGGACTGCCATGCGCAGCACAGTGAGTTTATCCAGTTTGCGGGACATGGCGTTGCAGGTAGGCACTAATGAAGCCAGCTCATCAATAAAGCTGTTCATCTTGTCTCTGCGTCTCTTCTCTATCTGACTGTGAGCCTCCCTGTTGACAACCAAGAGTCCAAACCAATGTTACAATTGGAAAAAAATGGCATATGATCTACAACAGTACCTACAACAATAATAATAAAAAAATACAGAAATGCTCTGATTTACAGCACCTTGCATTCTTCATCTGCAGATCGACTCTGTTGAGAGAAAAAATATTTAATCTGTGAAATGAATCAATCATGTAAGCTAAATATAACACCACTCACAGATACCATTTTATTTTGAAATCTCTCTCTCTTCAAAAAAAAAAATATATATATATATATATTAGGGCTGTCAAACGATTAATCGCGATTAATCGCATCCAAAATAAAAGTTTGTGATTACATAATATATGTGGGTTCACTGTGTATAATTATTTTATATATATAAATACACACACATGCATGTATATTTAAGAAAAAAAATATTATTGTATAAAATATTTACATTTATATATAATATACATTATATATAAATCTATATATAGTATATACATGAAAATATTTAATAAATATATACAAGCATGTCTGTGCTTATATATATATATATATATATATATATATATATATAAAATACTTATACACAGTGCACCCACATATATTATGTAAACACAAACTTTTATTTTGGATGCGATTAATCGCGATATATATATATAT
Source organism: Cyprinella venusta (assembly GCA_038021265.1). Taxonomy (NCBI): domain Eukaryota; kingdom Metazoa; phylum Chordata; class Actinopteri; order Cypriniformes; family Leuciscidae; genus Cyprinella; species Cyprinella venusta. The sequence goes on along the minus strand of CM075864.1, from coordinate 4,682,808 downwards.
ATATATATATATATGCAGTTATATTGTGATTCAATCATGACAACTCTTGAAATAGCTTTCACATGTTATTGCAATGTTAATGTATTTTGTCTTGGCAGACTTTATCTGCTACACTGCTATTATTATGAAGAAAACTGATCGTAGACCAGGAGTTATGAGCAGCATTTCCCTATAAAAGCAGTCAGAGGCCACAGCAGGCATTGGTTTGAGGGAGGAAAGCCCACGCTAGTCTCAAGTTTGTGGCCAGGGGAAAAGCTAAACCTATGGCCATGCAGCAAATGAAGTGATTGCTTGCAGATTACATGCCTGTGCCATCTAGAGTTTCATGATTGAACTGTATATATCAGACATTTAGATCATATATGAGATATATAGCTTGATCAGTAATTCAGCTTACCTTTCAAGTTGTTTGTCATTGTCTGCGTCCATACTGTCCCTAAAAAATAAACAGTAAACAAATACATTAGCTTAAATAGCTCAGGAGTCAACCAATATAAAGTACTTTGCATTAAAAATGCATGAAATTCACATAAGTTTATATTTAGTTTAAAGGACAACGTATTTCTCAAAACTAGGGCTTTCAAACTTTTATCCAAAATAAAAGTTTGTGTTTACATAATATATGTGGGTGCACTATGTTTAATTATTTTATATATATGAATGAACACACATGTTTGTATATATTTTAGAAATATTTTCATGTATATAGATTTATATAAATATAAATATTTTATATATAAATATTTTTTTTCTTAAATATACATGCATGTGTGTGTATTTATATATATATATATACAAAATAATTATACACAGTGCACCCACTTATATTATGTAAACACAAACTTAAAGGTATAGCGGAGGATTTTCTTTTTCCGGGTGGGTAGTCTATACTATTGATCCACCTAAGTGTCAATCATTCTGGTGATATGTTTACGTAAGGCCGTCGTACGTGCTCATCCCTATGTAGTTTTCACTTTCTGGTGTATTATGTCGGAGTTACGGTTTCAGCCATTCCTTTGAAAATGACCGAGGGTCGAAAGAGAAAAAATGTATACGAAGTGTATGATAAGAAGAGAAAGGCCGCGGAATATAGAAACAAGACCAGAGTGATTTTGGGTGAATATCACACGCTGGCGTGCGCTAAAAGCACAGGTTGGGCTTCTCACTGATGCCGCAGTCGCGAAGATTCTACTAGACAGGTAAAGTTTGTCATGCTGTTTGGAGAAATCCACTAGTAAAAGTTAATGCAAGCGACTTAGCAATGCTAGCCCTGGCACAAGTCATGCACCGCATAGACACGGTAAACATCTCAATTTGTCTAAAGTAGCCTTTTGACCAAATGGTAAATGGTATCGCGCTAAAATATTCTAAAACCGCGTGTGTTCATGTGTTCATATTCTAAAACCGTGTGTTTATTATTACACAAACGCAACAAGCTACTTCTCCGTATGCAACTATGTATAAAAATAACGTATTAATACCTAGGCTACGCATTAACAATGAGACATATTATGTCAAGGACGTAATAGCACTGCTCATATGTTGCCATGTAACATAATTGCGATTTGCAAAATAGTTTCCTCAGATAGTATTTCGTGTGATACAGGGTTGCACATATCATGTCTTGAGTCCTCGGTCACTCAACCGATCAGTATAATAAGTAAATAAAACACGGAATGGCATTTGACATGTCTTTTTTATGAATGATTTTGAGTTAGTTTACAATTTGCAACATAATTGTGCAAGGCGTCTCGGGAGCAAGAGTGTTGTGTTTGTGCATTTGCATTTTTTAAAAAAAAATTGGAGAGGGCGGGTCTTCTCTAAATTTCGGAAAGATCCTCCGCTATACCTTTAAACTTTTATTTTGGATGCGATAAATCGCGATTAATCGTTTGACAGCCATCCTCAAAACCTAATATTTCTGAAAAGTAATCTTTAAAACTAAGTCGTTTTTCACTTACTTGTTAATTGTCAATATAGCTCATAAATGATTTGGTTATGGGCATATCTTATTTATTTCCCATCATGAAATGTCATTACAAGGATCCCACAATATGGTACCAGAAACAATATACTATGACTTGATATGATATAACTGCCATTTCTCACATCATCAACCCCAGCTTGGATGTTTCATAATGGCTGGTTTCATAACTGACCAGAATGAGAAACATTACACGCTGTTTACCTGAGGGCTTGACACTGTGATAACATCTACTGCAGATTTTTTTTTTCTGTTGGTTAAGTAACTTTTAGTTACCTGAACCCATATGACCTCAGTTATTTACTTAAAGTAATGCCTATGATTTTAAGCCACATACTGCATCAATAGTTTTATTCAAATAAACCTCTTGTTGTTTACAAACCCTTCAGTGGAAATCTCTGCATTACATGTTATTTTTAAAAAAAAACGTACATCAAACTCTCATCTGCATAATATATCTGCTATTTTGCATGATATTTAGACACTGAAACAGTTATTAAAAGGATGATTCTTACCACTAAAAATGAATTGTGGCTGTAAATTGTGCTAATAGTGTTGTTTAAGTGTTGTGTAGTTTGAGCATCTGATTAACAAAAATAATTAATGCAAATGAGGTAACGGCACAAACATTTGTATCAGTCCCTGGCCTGTGGTGAAAATCAAGTTTTTAATGTGTTTGTAATGAAGTTTCGCCATAGATGTTCACCAGAACGAAATCTGAACTAGGAAGAATGTTTAAAAAAAATGTAAAAAATGTAATTTTCTCTGGACTCTGGACATATGACAAATATATGGAAGAGGATTAGGGCCAAGCTATAATAAAAAAAATAGAACCATCTTGAGATTAAAGTCATTATAATGCAAGATTAACCTTAAAAAAAGTCAAAATACAATCTTGAATAAACTCATTCAATTTCGAGAATAAAGTCGTTGTGTTTCAAGAAAAAAACTTGTTAAATTTTGAGAAAAAAGTCGAAATGCAATCTTGAGAATAAAGTCGTTATATTTCGAGAATAAAGTCGTGTTTCAAGAAAAAAAACTTGTTAAATTTTAAGAAAAAAAGTTAAAATTCGATCTTATCATTAAATTTCGAGAATAAAGTCGTTGTGTTTCAAGAAAAAACTTGTTAAATTTCGAGAAAAAAGTCGAAATACAATCTTGAGAATAAACTCATTAAATATTGAGAATAAAGTCGTGTTTCGAGAAAAAACTCATTAAATTTCGAGAATAAAGTTGTGTTTCAAGAAAAACTTGTTAAATTTCGAGAAAAAAGTCGAAATACAATCTTGAGAATAAACTCATTAAATATTGAGAATAAAGTCGTTGTGTTTCGAGAAACTGTCTCCATGGTTACTTTGTAAAAACATTTGCATTGCTGCCACACTACCATTTTCGGTCCCCATGTCCGTGCGGAGCTCTCGGGACACCCTCCTATGCCAGTAACTGTTTTTATGAAGTATTCTCGATATTTAATTAGTTATTTCTCAAGATTGCAATTAATTTTTTTTCTTGAAATTTAATGAGTTTTTTTCTCGAATTCTTGAGAAAAGTTTATTCTCAAGATTGTATTTTGACTTTTTTTCTCTAAATTTAACGAGTTTTTTCTTGAAACACAACGACTTTATCCTTGATATTTAATGAGTTTATTCTCAAGATTGTATTTCAACATTTTTTTCTCGAAATTTAACAAGTTTAATCTTGCATTATAATGGCTTTGTTCTCGAGATGGTTTTATCATTTTTTTGTTATTGCTTGGCCCAAATCCTCTTCCATACAAATACATCTCTGACCATTGGAACGAACCAAAAAAAAAACTACAAAATCGCATTCATGACAATTTATGGAGATTTTATTTCCGTTACACCTTTGCCTATATTGATGCTTATGCATTAAAGAGGAGGGGCTCCACTGTACCATGATGGTGGCTCTATTACCTAAATCCTATTGTAAGTTGATGTACCATCAAAAGGGTCCGGGAAAAATAATATGAAGGTTGAAAAACTACATAGTGTTACTTGCTCAGTTTTAAAAAAGGTAGTGTGAAGAGCAAGTGAACCAGAACTAAACGGATCTTTTTTTTTTTTTTTTTTGGTCCGGACCAAAAGAACCAAGAGAACCGGACTACACACATAGTTAACATGGTCATGATTTTTACCCATGAAAAAACTCTCATCTCTGTGTGAAGTGAGAATTTGGATATCAAAGGTGCTGGGATACATTTGTCTTAAAATAAGTACAGACTACAGCTTGACTAGTTAGCATCTCTTCATCCATACTCACTGACCGTTCACTCTCAGGGTATTGTGTGAGCTGTGAGTTTGGGATGAGGAATCTCATCCATGAAGCCTCAGATCTAAGAGGATAAAATTGGTATTGTTCTCAAAATCAAACAGGTGAGTTGATACAATTGTATTTCTTTATTTAATTAGATGAATGATGTGCCTGTTCTCAAAGAGAGGCACAAGCATTTGCAAAAAGGTACTCTGACAGTACCATGGTTTAGTGATGTTTCAGATGATAGCATGGTAATATGTTATATATCATGGTAGTGTTTTATCCTGTTCAATGGTTATAGCTTTTTGTAAAGGAATAAAATAAACATTATTATTCACATTTTATACTATTGTAAAAGGAAAATCATTAGGATGTTTTGATACTCACTCAAAAGAAAAACCATCGATTCTGTGAAAAGAAAAAAAATTGACAATCAATTTCATATAATCTCATGTTAAAGGAATAGTCCACCCAAAAATGAACACGGTCATCATTTATTTATTTATCATTTTCTTTGTCCACGCCTTACTGTGTCTAAGCCTTTTCAGCGCTAATGTATTTAGTAAATCCTGCGAGCAGTTTTTAACGTCAAAAGAAGGTTTCTGGCACAAACTGTTAGCTGTTTTTTTACCATTATTCAAAGTTCAATACCCTGAATGAACTAAACATTGGGTCTTATATCTCATCCTGAAACAGAGTTAGAGGATCTGTTGGGAACCGCTCTTACTGATAGTCGGTGATGCTACCCTTCCTCTTGCGGCTGTAGTCCATGCCTGGCGTTCCCAAGGAGCCGCTGATCAGGTCAGTGGAACTGGGAGACATGAACTCATGCATTGTGGAGGAGATGTCCATTCTCTGGTCTGCCATTAGATTATCTGCAAAACACAAATGTAAATGTAACCCCTTTGTTTCTTGTGTTCTTAAAGGGATACTCCACTTTTTTTGGAAATAGGCTTATTTTACAACGCCCCCAGAGTTGAACAGTTGGGTTTTACCGTTATCGAATGTATTCAGACGATTTTCTGATATTTAGAAGAATATCAGTAAACAGACAGTTTCTGGTCTCATTGACTTCCATAGTATATATTTTTTCCTACTATGGAAGTCAATGAGACCAGAAACGGTCTGGTTACTGTTATTCTTCTAAATATCAGGAAATTGGCTGAATGGGTTTGAAAACGGTAAAACTCGACTGTTAACTCTGGGGGAGTTGTAAAATGAGCCTATTTCCAAAAAAAAGTGGAGTATCCCATTAAATCTGATTTTCATTATTTAAAGGAGCAGAAATTAGAAATATGAAGGTGATGTTCCTTAAACTCACCACAGACATAGACGAGGGCTGCTCTTCCTTCACCATTTCCCAAGGCTGTCGGATGCGATCCTCCTCTGCGAGAGAACAGAGTTGTAGTAAAGAGGGATAGCTAATCTCCACCCAAACAAAGCTTGAGCATTTCATAACCTGGACACAAGAGAGGGGTATGGATGATGTAACTGAGCAGACAGCAGCTTCTGAGTGTCCAAGAGTCAGAGGAAAACAGTGAAAATACTTTATTGTATTCTTTTTAAACCTGATAATAATCCAAGTTAAGGTCTACTGCAGTGTATATCATACTTGATATGCAATTTTCAAAGGCCTTTTAATGATCAACATGAATGTCAGCAGAGACTGTGTCAACTAGATAATAACCTGTGAAGCCCTTGTCGACGTGACTATATATTTTTTTCCTACGGCAAATTGCCAGTTATTTGATCTTAATTTGCTAAGATTGTATCAAGCATCTCTCTGCTTTTGGGTCATATCAGAAAGGAGCAGCATGTCCCACTGAATAGCAGAGACTGAAGGCAGCATATCCCTTAGAGGAGGAGAGAAGCAGCCAAAAGCAATGTTTCCAATCATAACCAGGTAAGCCTAAAGCAACACACTTGTTTCAAATGATAAACAGACCAGCCTTAAGCAACAAGCATGTTACTGATACCCGGATAAGCTTAAGCACAGCATGTTGGCAATAATAATCAGATAACTTCCAATAACAACCAGATAAGTCTTAAACAGCTTTAAGAACAAACATGTTGCTGGTACCAGAGTAAGCTTAGGACAGCATGTTGGCAATAACCAGGTAAGCCTAAAGCATCAAGCATGTTTCAATAACTACGTATATAGCCTCAAAGAACCAGCATGTTGCTGATATCAAAATAGGCTTAAGCATAGCATGTTGGCAATGATAACCAGTAGAGATGCACCGATTGACTGGTACGTGACTGGAACCGGACGATTTTCACGTGATCGGCCATGACCGGCGACCGGCCGGTCAGTCTGATATGCCGATTTTATGCCGTTCAAATGCATGATTAACATCGCGCAACATCAGAATCACACGTGCACACGGAACGCACATGTAGGAAACCTTGTGAATTATGGCCATTTCACCCCAATTTACACCGCAAGTCTGAGCGGCGCATATTTTTTCCGGCTTGCATGTTAATCAATGAGTGCATTCACACTGGGAGCAGGAGCAGAGCATGAGCGTCAAGCAGGAACAACGTGCGAGCGGCAGTGAGGCGGTTTCTGCGCCGTGTCTATTTTTGCTGCGCTGCTCACGCTCAATTAAAGTGAAAGCACACTTTTGATCAAAATAAAAAAAAAGGATTTTTTTTTTTAGAGGGATACTCCACTTTTTTTGGAAATACGGTCATTTTACAACTCCCCCAGAGTTAAACTGTTGAGTTTTACCTTTTTTGAATCCATTCAGCCGATCACCGGTTCTGGCGGTGCCACTTTTAGCATAGCTTAGCATACATCATTGAAGTGCACAAGACCATTAGCATTTCTCCCAGAAAAATAACCAAAGTGTTTCGATATTTTTCCTATTTAAAACTTGACTCTTCTATAGTTACATCGTGCACTAAGACAGACGGAAAATGTACAGTTGCGATTTTCTAGGCTGATATGACTAGGAACTATACTCTCATTCCTGCTTAATAATCAGGAAACTTCACTGTCGTACCATGAGTGCAGCAGGCGCAAATGTTATGACGCAGTGCCTGAAAATAGTTCCCAGCTTCCAACCAAGCGTGCCGCACAAGCCCTCAAAAGTGAAGCCAAAACGTCTCAATCGCCCCCCTGTGACCGGACCTAGTATAGCTCATAACCCCTGCCTCCCCATGTTATTCAATGGGACGCGAGACCAACTAAACAATTAAATTTCACTTCACATATCCTTTTTCCAAAGATAGTTTCTGTAATTTACGGTAGTCTCTATCACGTTAATGTAATTTCAAGTGTTTGTTTTTTAAAATAACTTTGTTTTTAGTTAGTTATGTGATGATAAAATAACGGTGCTCTGACGTCATGATTGACAGGTTCTCTGTGCGAGGTAGTCACTGAAGCACCAGCGGACTTTTTTTAATAATGTTGATTATGTGATTAGTAGTTGTATTTACCTTATTTTAACAAGGTTCTGCAATCAGCAGTAGGGTTGTGTATCGTTTGAATTTGAACGATTCTGATTCCGATTCCTTGTTTCGATTCCGGTTCCCAACGATTCTCGATTCTGATTCTTTTAAAGAGGCAGGGTCAAAAAAGTTTAGCTAACCTTGTTAACCAACGGTCTTTCTGAAGGAAATTCTCCTTTCTAAAGGGAAATACTCTGCATTTTGCCGAGATTTTGTTATTTTTCGGAAAGTGAAGCCACACTTTGGACCGCCGACGTAAGCTACTCGTGTTCGACTCGCGCGGTTATGCCAACACTTCCGGTAGACGCTTCTTCGTTGGTGTTATTCAGCGGTTTCTTCTTCTGGTCGGCGGACTGTAAATATCGAAACTAGGAATCGAAATTTTAACTTTTGAACAATTCCGGGAAAAACGAAAAGTTAGTTCCGGTTCCACTCGATACTCGATTCTCGATACCCAACCCTAATCAGCAGACATCATTGGAGAAGAATGAAGCAGACAGAGGACACTTAATGAAAGTGCGGGGCGTGTGCTTGCGTTTGATTCAGCGAGAATGAGGGCGCGGCCTTGATTTCGCGGCTTTACTTCCTGCTCATGACTGCGCATGACTGGTCCCGACACACGCAAGTGCGCAGACTCAAGTTTCAAGATGTCAGCGTCATATCGAGACACTGGCGGCCTCAGTTCTCTCTGATGGAAAAGAGCGAAGGGGCGTCGTCCATCTTTTTTTACAGTGACCGGGGGACTAAGTTTGTGTAGTCATCGCGAGTGCTGCACTCATGGTACGGCAGTGAAGTTTCTTGATTATTACGTGGGAATGAGAGTATAGTTCCCTACATATCAGCCAAGAAAATATTGAGTTTCCCACTGTCTATAGTATGCTGCTGCTTTCTTTGTTTTAAACAGCAGACTTATTATTTATCTATTACAAGCACTAATTAGAAGACAATGAGCATATGAACCGTTGCGCTTATATTTATCAAGCTGTAAAAATGCCCAAAACCAGCCGCCTGTGGACGAGAATATGAAAGAAGGACTGGTGGGACGATGTCTTGCTCCACTTCACAGATAATGAGAGCTAGGAGAAAAGTCGATTCAACAACTACAACTGCTCGTTTCACGCTTCATACGTCATCACATACAAACTTTCAGATGTGCTAAACCAATCGGATTAGAAAAGGAATAAACCACGCCCCTGTCAATCCGATCGAATTTTAATTCGGATTGAGGCGTTTAAATGAAGGCTTTTCAGTCCAATTAAGCCGTCAATCCGATTATTAACGATAACCCTAACCTTGCCTGTAAACGTAGGCCGTGACTCTTCTAAGACTCTTATTGTCTTTGACTTCATCATTATCTTTGACCTATTTATTTCCCACTGACACTTGATCCAGGTGACCTGACAGATCCATGGTGCCATGACACCAATTAAACCTGCTATGTAACACCCTTATCTCCACACGCCACCAGAGGCCCATATTCGATTATGTACTTGGACAATCATTAGCAGTTCTCTTTAGAGTTATAGGTCAGTCAGTCAGTAATTTGCTGTGTTGAACTTCCAGACAAGTACACTGATAATGTGACAAATATATTATGGGTGCCAACTACAGTATAAGAAGCACTGGAGACTGAACTTGATGAACTCTCTACATTTACACATCATGAGCTTTGCTGACATTTCTGTCAGGAACTGTAAGGAGCTGCTTGCAGAGAAGGAAAGGTGTGCTGTAACTGTCCTTTTGCATTTGCAGCTCTCTCAAAAGAGTTGAAAAGTGGGAAACGTTGGGTTTGCTTGCTAAACATTTGCATCCTATTTTGTTCCCCTGAGAAACTTTGAGTTCTCAGGGGAACATAAAGGTTTTGAGAATGCAAAAGCATTTAAATATATAATTTTGACTCCCATCTCATGTTTTTTCATTACCATGTCCCTTTTACCCCCTTTTTTCCCAATAATATATATATATATACATATTAAAGCAGTCATATTAGTACTCTGAAAAACAGACGAGTCAAACTATCTTTGATTGTAAATCAACCACTAGATCATATCAAAACAATATGTTACATAAGCCGAGAGGAAACCAAAGGCTCTGCGTGTGAATATCAGGAGGAAAGGCACAAAAGAGGCAGCCAAAGTAGGTCACTTGAGCAAGTCCGTTCACTAACAGAATGTTATTATCCTTATTAGACATGAAAAGGTCTGAAGTGGTTTCTGTTGATGATGGTTGTCATGAAGAAAATGACTAATTAAGTAATTACATTTATTCTAATTCTGTCATCTTTTTTAATCACCCAAACGATTGTCTTTTGTTGAACAGATACAGAGAATTTTAGATGAATTATCAAACTGCTCTGGGGTGGTTGATTATGGTCTTTATTTTTATGTTTCTGATCCAAAATGTGACCTGGGCACCTTTCCATTACACTACAAAATGACCAAAAAAGTACCATAAAAGTACAACTTGTGTGCTCTATTTCAATTCATCTGATGTCATGCGACAGCTTTGCATGAGGAACACTGACATTTAACTCCTTAATCATTCACAAATCATCCAATGACTTCAGGGTGAGTCAAGTCAAATATATTTATATAGCGCTTTTCACAATACTACGGATCCCCCCCAAGTCCCACTTTGGCAAAAAAAAAAAAAAAAAAAAATTAATTGATACTATCTCGTGGCCTTAAGATACTAACTCTCAGTTACTATCTTGAGGCCACGAAATAGTACCTTGAGGCCACGAGTTAGTATCTTGAGGCCACGAGTTACTATCTTGAGACCACAAGTTACTATCTTGAGGCCACGAGTTACTATCTTGAGGCCACGAGTTAGTATCTTGAGGCCACGAGTTACTATCTTGAGGCCACGAGTTACTATCTTAAGGCCACGAGTTACTATCTTGAGGCCACGAGTTAGTATCTTGAGGCCACGAGTTAGTATCTTGCGGCCACGAGTTAGTATCTTGAGGGCACAAGTTACTATCTTGAGGCCACGAGTTACTATCTTGAGGCCACAAGTTACTATCTTGAGGCCACAAGTTACTATCTTGAGGCCACAAGTTACTATCTTAAGGCCAAGAGTTGAGACCACGAGTTAGTATCTTGAGGGCACAAGTTACTATCTTGAGGCCACAAGTTACTATCTTGAGGCCACAAGTTACTATCTTAAGGCCACGAGTTACTATCTTAAGGCCAAGAGTTGAGGCCACGAGTTAGTATCTTGAGGGCACAAGTTACTATCTTGAGGCCACGCGTTAGTATCTTGAGGGCACAAGTTACTATCTTGAGGCCACAAGTTACTATCTTGAGGCCACGAGTTACTATCTTGAGCCCACAAATTCCTATCTTAAGGCCACGAGTTACTATCTTGAGGCCACGAGTTACTATCTTGAGGCCACGAGTTACTATCTTGAGGCCACGAGTTACTATCTTGAGGCCACAAGATAGTTATAATTTTTTTTTTTTGCTAAAGTGGGACTAGGGGGGCTCTGTATAATACAGATTGTATCAAAGCTGCTTCACAATATCAATCAAGACAACTTAACAGTGTTTGTTTATTCATAGGAAAAAAAGAAAATCAAGTTTTGTAGAGCTCATCAATGATGGGTCATTTAATTTGAATATCCCCAGAATAGTTACAGATTTTGGGTGGAATATCGAGGCATTAATTCCACATATTCTCCAATATACTTCAGAGAACAATTGTTTCCACACAGTGTTGGCTTCTGCTGGAATATACAAAACAGGCACCGGACCCTGAGAGAGCACAGGCCATAGATGGATGGAGGGAGGGGAAAACAAAAAGAAAGAGCGTATGAAAGTTAGGAGAGCAGCATTACTCCACCAAACTGCTGTATGATGGGTCATTGGCAGTATAAGCTGTTGTGATCAGTGATCAGCAGATGGGTGTACTGTTAGCCGAGGATCATGGGAGGACAGAGGCTCCCACTGCAAGCTGCTTAACTGTACCACCAGATGCACTGACTTTACCTGCGCAGAGTCAACACCATCAAACAGCTGCCATAGTGTATTCTGGGTCAGCACACCGCCTTGCAAATAATAAAGAATCAGGCTGATTACTGAAGCTGAATGCGATTACTCAGTGGAGATGAAGGGGAAAGATCCTTTTCACTGCATATCCCTCACCTTCACTAAGACTTCATCTTGTCAAACATTAGACACGACTGAACTGATGTTTCTCATGATCTTATCTCATTTAAAAAATACTTGAAATTCACAAGTTCACATGTTCATATGAACTTTGAATTTTAGAGGATATAAAACATATTTTGCTTGCTCTCCTTGATGGAGGGCTCGGGCTTGAGACTTAACCCTAAACCAGAAGCACCCCCTCAGGAATTCCCTGACTGTTTTAGAGAAAACATCTCAGGTTACGCATTTAACCATGGTTCCCTGAGAGAGGGGAACGAGATGCTGCATTACGAGATTTCTGAATACGCTTTGGGTGCTCGTCACTTTCTGCCATTTTGTACATCGTTAGAAAACCAATCACACAAAAAAGCAGCACAGCTTGAATCTTCTCCATACAAAACTAAAAACTCAAACGAACAGACTGGTAGGAGCAGTCGCACGCAGTTCAGCATCACTACATAATCTTCCCGTCCCAGACCGGTACTTTAGTCCGTGGTGTAAACGCAGTAAGCAAGCAGTCTGGGGCAAAAAAAAGTTCCTATGAAAAAAGTTCCTGGGACAAATAATTCCTGGTAATTTGCAGTGGAAACGCGGCTTAAGTCTTAAGCACCACCAACAGTACTAAGCTCGGTTAAAATGACAAATATGCATTCAGGTTACCAAGTTTTAGATTACTTCAGTTCTATCATTAAATAATGCTTTATTTTAATTACACTCATTTGCACTCTCTTGTCATTTTGTAAACTATCTGAAAACATGGTTGGGGTTTTATTTTTGCACCATGAGAGCATGAATAAATACAGAATCTGTTTATACATTTCAAACTTATAATTGATTTGAAGTATTATTGTGAGTAATTCTTAGTGTGTGATGTTTTAAACTATCTGCGTTTTTACAGAATTAAAGTATATCTGCATTTTTGTAAGGGCTGGTGTTCGGATTTTTACTTCTTTATATTATTATTATTTTACGTAATTGGTATATTTTACTTTAGATCAATGTTTGTGTTTCTGAGGCTCTGAGGAATGCATGCAGCTATCACTTGTAGCCAAAAACAGTGGTGAATGGTACATTGATATCAGTATCGCAATAAATACCAGAAAATATTGTGATATAGTTTTAAATCCATATCTATTTAAATCCATATCCATATAAATAAATATATTTATTGTTTATTTATTAGATACTAGTAGTTATTCATTAGGTACTAGTGCCTATTAAATAGATACTTTAGTACTTTATCATTAGATACTAGTACTTGTTCATTATATACTCTTTATCATTAGATACTAGTACTTGTTCATTATATACTAGTCCTTATTCATTAGATACTAGTACTTGTTCATTATATACTAGTCCTTATTCATTAGATACTAGCCCTTATTCATTAGATACTAGTCCTTATTTATTAGATACTAGTACTTAATCATTACATACTACTACTTGTTCATTTTATACTAGCCCTTATTCATTAGATACTAGTGCTTATTTATAAGATACTAGCCCTTATTCATTAGATACTGGTCCTTATTTATTAGATACTAGTACTTGTTCATTACATACTAGTCCTTATTCATTACTAGTCCTTATTGATTAGATACTAGTACTTATTTATTAGATGCTAGTACTTATTCATTAGATACTAGTACTTATTCATTAGATACTAGTCCTTATTGATTAGATACTAGTACTTATTTATTAGATGCTAGTACTTATTCATTAGAGACTAGTACTTATTTAGTAAATACTGGTACTTATTCATTAGATACTAGTACTTATTTATTAGATACTAGTCCTTATTCAATAGATACTAGTACTTATTTATTAGATGCTTGTAGCCTACTTATTCATTAGAGACTAGTACTTATTTAGTAAATACTGGTACTTATTCATTAGATACTGGTCCTTATTTATTAGATACTAGTCCTTATTCAATAGATACTAGTACTTATTTATTAGATACTGGTACTTATTTATTAGAAACTAGTCCTTATTCATTATATACTTGTACTTATTCATTAGATACTAGTCCTTATTGATTAGATACTAGTACTTATTCATTAGAGACTAGTACTTATTTATTAGATACTAGTATTTATTCATTAGATACTAGTACTTATTTATTAGATACTAGTATTTATTCATTAGATACTAGTACTTATTCATTAGATACTAGTACTTATTCATTAGTCAGTACCTATTACCAAGTACCTATTATTTTGACAATATTACTGGTACTGTTTGTTTTTATCAAATAAATGCAGCCAATCTGTTATTTCATACTGTCTTATTTAACAACATTGATTTTACATAATGTGACAAAATATTTACAGTAAAGAAAGAAAAAAAATTGAGTCTTTTCCAGCATTCTGGCTCTAGCTTGCATTCAAACAGAAGACAATTTGATTGCAAAGCCCAATGTGAATTTGTAGTAATATACCACATGTTTCTAGATATGTCCCATAATAATACCATGGCATTACTTTATAGTGCCATGTAAATACCATTGGACAGATTTGGCATTGGCAGGCATCACTATATGGCTACTACCACAGTTTGAAAGTGAAGTTCACAAAGGCTTTCTCCACATTATCCATGCAACAGCTTAGTTTTACCTCCAACATGTCTGCCCTGATTTCCAACAAAACATCACTTTTCTAGTGTTTATTATGTTTTATCAGTTAGTTCCTTGTTACACAATCTACATCAGCACACTAAATACAATACAAACACACATGTGTAAAGGTAAACACCTTCACTGCACACAAAACAGTTTTAAGCAGATGTACACACACTCTCAATGTAAGTATTTGAGCCCAACAACTTTAACATGTCTTACCATAACAAAGCTGATGAGAAACATCTTACAATAAAATAAAATAAAATCAGCTGCTTGTGATTGAACTCAAGCACAGATATTCTCAACTAGTCTTGCTTAGGATTTGTCATCAAGTGGCAAACTAATTTCCAAAGTTCGGTCCCACTTCATATTAAGGCTATTTAACTACTATGTACAAAGTACAAACATTTAAATTTAATCATTTGCTACAATGCACTCATTGTGTACATACATGTTTACAATTTACATTGTACTCATATTTGAAAATGATCAGTATCACTTCATTTCCTGTTCTGCATCTAGCATGTACTTATTATAGCTGCAATAATGTTTCTGACCTTGAACCTAACCCATATATCTAGTACTTTTTTAGATAAGTACGTCAGTGCTGTAAAATAAAGTGCAACCAAAAAATGCTGCATGTAATTACAGCTGTAATTAATTTCTAGAATTACATCTAATCACACTGTTGACTCATCCGTTACACCTTAAACCTTCCCATTCAACCAAACCTGTCCCTAATTTTCCCTGTAAGTGTTTAGTGGTACAACATGAACACTATACTGCCTAATAATTATTTTTTTACGCAAGTACACCTAAAATAAATCATGACTCCAAATTGTTTATTGTACAGAAACAAGAAAAGTCCTTAAAAATCAAACATTTTACAATACAAGCACAATAATGTGCATATAAAGTTACTACAAAACACTGTAGTTTGCCTAAAATGCATCATTTTAGCCTCAAAAATAAAACCTGTGCACATGATGTCCAAGAATTGCAGCCTTTATTATGCCAAAAATGTTGAGCACATCTGTGATTTCCACAAACCAGCTGTATGCAATATGATACTTAAATAAATACCATACCAATGATGTTTCAAAAGTACTCCATGTGGTGTGTTTATTATGCTCAAAAATACTAAATGTATAAAAAAATGAATAATTTGTTAGTATCTTTGCTCCCAAAAACTGCACATGCCTTACCGTACAAGCTCAAAAATGCTGAACGCAGCTACAGCTAAGATTATGGTGCCAAGATTTGCTGAATAAACACTGATCCCAGAACATCTGCCAAAAATCATCCTTGACTGTGATGTGATCCCCAAACATCAGTGAAAGAAATGAAAAAACAGCTGCACAAACATATGGTGCCGAAATTAGTGATGTTTAGTGATGCTGTCTTGCATGAAGCTCCACAAATAATTGTCGAGAAACATCTTGAAACAAACTAAGTCAGTTAATTGAACACAAGCACTGAGAGATTCTCGGCTGGGTTTGCTTTAGGATTTTATATTGGTGATTAAAGGAGTAGTTCACTTTAAAAAAAAAAAAAAACTTTTGCTGATAATTTGCTCATTTTTTTTTTCTGAGTCATTTTGTTCATTGAATGAACCAAATGACACGAAAAAAGATTTGTTCATATTGATAAATGAGTTTGAACAGGAGAGTCACAAACGCGCATCACAGAACAGCAAGGCGAGCATTTGAGCTTATAAAACTTAAACTTTGTTGTTGTTTTTTTTTTTTTGAATGAGCGATCGTTTTGCTTGATAAGACCCTTATTCATTGTCTGGAATCGTTTAAAGCCCTTTGAACAGTTTGCAGTTTGCACTGAAACGGTCTTTTGGACCTTGAACCGTTTGGTTCCCATTGAAGTCCATTATATGGAGAAAAATCCTGGAATGTTTCGTCAAAAACCTTAATTTCTTTTCACCTAAAGAAAGAATGGCATGGACATCTTGGATGAAATAGGGGTGAGTAAATTATCAGCAAAAGTTTTTTTTTAAAAGTGAACTACTCCTTAAAGGATGAATTAACAGTTCCAAAATTCAATTAAAGCTGCAAGCAGCATTTATCGGGGTTCAAGCAGTTAAGGCCTTATGCATGCACCTCTTAAAACCATCCTTTGTATCTTTGTAACAAAAAACTGCACATCCCTACACTGTAAAAAAAAATTGTCAACTTAAAAAAATGAAGTAACTTAATAGCTTAATAACTTGTTTATTAACTTAAAAAATGGAAAAATTGAGTTAATACAATGAAGGAGTTTGATTTAATCATCAGAAACTCAAAATATTATGTTATATGAACTACATAAATTATTTAAGTTGATTTGATAAAAGAAAACATGTTTGAAGTGAAATGAAAACAAGTGCTCAAAATGTTGAATGTATGATGTGTAAATAAACAAATGTGATATATAAATACACAATTATGATGATGTTACATATTGATATGGAAGCTTGTTTCCGCCATGGAATATTTCTTGCAATTGCAAATTTATCTCAGAATTCGGCTTTTTAAATTTTGTTTTATTTTTTTTCTCAAGTTTGTACTATATCAGAATTCTGACTTTTTTTCTCAAAATTGTAATTTTATACCTCGCAATTCGGACTTTAACTCACAATTCTAAGATAATTCTATTAGCATTTATAGATATTTATTTTATAGATATTTATATATTTATATATAAATATCTATAAAATATATATATATATATATATATATATATATATATATATATATATATATATATATATATTTATATATATTTATATTGATATTTTTTCATTTATATATTTATTTTAATTCTATTAGCATTTATATTAATTCATTTGTTTATAGCATTTATATTATGCAATTATGAGTTAATTTCTTACAATTCCAAGTTTGTTACTCGCAAGTCTGATTTTTCTTCACAGAATTGTGAGATGCGGGGGAAAATAGTTTAGTGAAATATAAAAACTGGAGGCTTGTTTTCACCACGGTATTAAATTATTGCAACTTTTTATCTAACAATTGTGAATTTTTCCTTGCCGTTACCAGTTTCCACTTTCTGGTTTACATCTCGTAATTCTGAGAAAAATATCAGACTTGCCAGCTCAAATCAGAATTGTGATAAGTTATTTAGAGATGTCACAATTATTATTTTTTGATCCTGTGGGGCAAGCTTCCATACACCAATTCCCAAAAGAGCTCCCTAAAAAACACTCATTCCTGACCGTGATGTCCAATGATCCCCAAAACTGCGTACAAAGTAATAAAGGTAAAAGTCATGAGATGCCCAAAACATCTACACGCACCTGATGCTCAAAGGGATGCTGAATGATGAAAAATGATGCTGCAAGCTCCAATAACACTATCAAATGTTGCCTATGTAGCCACTAGTAGTCAGCTAATTGGGATTCGAGATACAACTTCTGTGTTTACCTCAGGAAAAGTGCACGAGAGTTTACGTGTCCCTCGCGCATATCGTCACAGTGGGATATAAGCAAGCGCTCGTGCGCATTTTTGAGCGTGACACGCAGTACAACGAAAGCACGTGCACCGTAATGTGTTTATCTATGCAAAGACTAGCATAAGGCTTAAACCAAGATGTATTCATCAGAAATATGACACATTCGTGCGTAGTGATGCGTAATTAACACGTTCGTTCACTTCTTACTGACCTTATATAATCTGACATGAGTTTTAAGAGAAGCAAATGTAGGTTTCTGTAGTATACTACTAAAACATGAACACAAGAAACGGTTTTTATGAACCGTGACAGAAATAATACATTTTAAAATGATACTGCTGCATAAGCGGTCGAGATGTTAAAAACTTTAAAGCACCTCGTGGAGACTGTAGCGCATTAATAAAGACGTACAGCAATGTTTGCGTATAAACAACATAACGTTACAGTTCGGCACGTTTAGAGGTCAAACATGACAAAAGACATTGTCTTACTTACATGAAGACGGCAGGAAAGCACATGTATGATCAAGCGAATGTGGACAGTATCAGCATTATTCGCTATGACCTACTTTCCTCTCAATCTAATAACTAGCGGACCACTAACCTACTTATTGAGCCAATGGCGTCTCAGTGCAGATCAACCGCTGACTCCTTTGTCCAATCAGAAGCAGACTGACGCATCTCATAGCCAATGAGAAAATGCGGGGACACAGCGCAGCCAATAGAAATTCGTCAAAATATTGCGGCTTTAAACCAACAGTAAACAAAGTGCTAGTGGTGGATTCCACAACGGTACGCTACGTCATTTAGGCTAATTATTTGTGTAATTATGTTAATCAAACACTAAGGACTCTTAGCCAGGAGTTGTGCGGTTATCGTTAACTTACATTTAGGTAATTCCAGTAAAAGTCCCTCATGTGTTTAGTGACTTGAATGAAACGCTAGAACTAACTTTTGCTTTAAAACATTTTAAGTAACTCAGTCTATCTATATCATATTTTAATTAGGGCTGTGCAAAAATTAATTGCGATTAATCGCATCCAAAATAAAAGTTTACATAATATTTTTGTGTGTGCTGTATATAATTATTTTGTATATACAAATACACACACATGCATGTATTTAAGAAAATGTGTTATTCAAATATAAAATATTTATATTTACATATAATATAGATTATGTATTTATATAAACTTACAGAATTTAAGCGCAAATAATACTAAAATATATACATGCATGCATAGGTATTTATATATATTCAAAATAATTATATAGCCTACAGCACACATAAATATATTATGTAAACACAAACTTTTATTTTGAATGCGATTAATCGCAATTAACTTTTGCACAGCCCTAATTTTAATATGAATCCAAAAAAAATAGCCTATTTGTTCCCAATGTCTTCTGGTTTGTCCCCAGCGTTTGTAGCTGTTATTTGCTAATTTGCTAATGCAAATGAATAATAACAAAAACTAGCATTTTGTCCGGCTATTTCTTATATTAAGTCCACGCACTATAAGCCTAAGCTATATTTTATTAAGAAGATGCTCACTGCTTAGCAATTGTTACCATAATAACTCATTAAAAACGATGTACAGTTATATAATAATAACATCATCTGAACTCTTCGAGTGTACGACTAAATGTATGACATTCAGGTAAATAAGATTAAGTTAATGTTTATGTTAACATTTATTATTTTGGATAACATTTTATGCTCTAGCGCACATAAGCTCACTCTTGATTTACGGTAGCACAAACGATTACTTACACATGTTAACCACTAGAGAGCGCCAAAACACAGCAGTGGCGTTGTGAATCCACTTTATAAATGGCTTCAGTATGTAGTACTAATTCCCAATTCCTGGGTAGTTTTAGAGTTTAAAAAAAAATATCCAGAAATTTAAACTCCTGCCCTTTTGTATGTAATAATTATTAGTTCGACTTAAAGAAAACAACCATATTTTACTGAGAATATAATTTTTTTGTCTTTTTTTTCTGAAGAAGCTCGTTGTTATTGGCTACAATGCTGTGCAAATAAAGAAAGATACAGAGATATCAACAGATACAAAGCCTCTCAATAACCGTTCATTAGATTGACTTTCAGTGGGATTAGCGCCGTCTTATTTACACAGTGTAACTGTAAACTATACTGTTTATCACCCATAACACATCTGTTCATGGATACTGTAAAGACTCAGGGTGGGCAGAAAATACAGAGCAAACACTAAAAAAAAAAGTTGCTGCCTTATTTTTCTTAATACAATCAACTTGGATGTTAATTAAATTACATTAAACTGACTTTAAAAATAAGAGAATCTTGTATAACTTAGAATTATTATTATGAGTTAAAGCAATGTACAACATGAGAGCTTCATAACAGTGTAGAAGCTCAGTTTTTTATTGTGAGAAGAAAAACAAAACAAAATTGTGTATTGCAATCAATACAATGCTAACTGAGAAATAATTCAAAAAAAAATACTCAAAGGCCTGATGCATCATATTTGATAATTTATGCTCACATTTTAACATGAATTATTAAAAAAAATTTGAAAGTTCATCTTGACATATTACTATCAATAGAACAATTTTTTTTGTTTTTTACTTTATACAAATCAAAAGATTTCACATATGAAGCAAAAAAGATACATCTAAAGGGAGACGTTTTAAAATTACACTAAACGGACTTTTACCTGCTAAAATGTATAAACTCAATCAGATGGCATAAGGCATGAAAACCATCCCTACAGGTCTAAAATATAAACACTTATATTAGGCTTACCATAGTTGTTTTTGAGGATTAATTAAGGACTGTATATTACTGGAGTAGGTGAATTTGTATCCGCACTGGTGTGTCGGTAAGAACACGTACGACTCAAGAGTTTGAAGCAGAGTTTGTAGTTTACTCTTGATGCAGGATGAATAGTAACAGTAAGTGGTCTGAAAATAATACAGAATAACAATAATAGTAGAGATCCAGCTAAATCGATAACATTCACAAAGGCAATAGAACTGGTAACATTAAAGCTATTGCAGTTCCTATATAATCCACAAGGTGGCGTTCAAGGGACGCACATTGAATTAGTTGTTATGTGGGACGCCATTACAGTGTCATTTCAGGCAGAAACATACAGCACATAACACAATATGTACACAAATATAGGCGAATAACCATATAAATCACCATCCAGATATATCTCACACTATGAAAGTACTCATGCATTACTTATATTAAACATAAAGGATGAACTTTGGCGCTAGCGCGAGCTGCCGCGATGGTGAGCCAACAAGCTTATGATAACTCAGAAAAGTACACAAATTCGCTTTAAACGTATATATAACATCACACGATAAAAAGAAATAAACAACTTACATTCTTGTCATTAACTCACTCACGTAAAACCACTACTGAAGGAAAGATAGAGATATTAGTCTTCAGCATCGGAGCATTCATATCCACCTGTTTCTGCTCTAAACAATGGCCGCCGCCATGATTACGATGCCGGTATTCAACTTCCGGTTTCAGTCTGGTCTATGCATTTTTGGCATGTGTTTTAGATTGTGTCATCTCTACATCGCTAAACTAAATCGAAAAAAACATTCATTAAATGTGATCTGATCATGTTATTTTTTATTAAATCATAGATTAAAACAAACTGAACGTTTTTCTTTGCTTCATAACTTCCAAAGGATAGCTGATGCATGACTGCACGATCTCCCTAATCCAGCAAACATCCGACAGTTTCTATCACTTCGACTGCTGCAGAATAACAGTACTATAAATTTAGGCTGGTTAACCCTTTGACTCCTGTCTACATCTGCTTTCAAAGATGCTATATTTCTCAGGCCTGTGAGGTTAGGCATAACGTTACGCCGAGTTTCATTCATGAGACCAAAGTTCAGTTTGCGTGCTGTCGCCTCCGTCATGATCATCTATTGTTTAATACTTCTTATTTATTAAAACCAGGCGATAAGTTGATGAAACATTCATTGAAATTAAGATATAATTAGTGAAAAAAGGACAGCAGGAAGTAGAAAACCGTCAAGTCAGTTGAATCCGCTATGAATCATGGGAAGGCAGAAACAGGTGGATAGAGTGCCGAAGTGATGACGTCACTTTGTAGGGCATCTCGGAAGCTAGCGGCGCAAGGGTTCCCTCTGTCGAAAAGCAATGCATTTTCCCCATAGACTCTTGGAAAATCGCAAAAAATAAGATCTGTGTTTAACAAAGCGTTGTGACCCTTACACGTTTTGTCTACCAAGATAATCTTTACAAGTTAATCCAAACTGTATACATTTTGAAGCCTATATAAAGATTTTAAAAAACACAATAAGACACAATAAAGTTAAAAAAACACAATCAGATTATAACTGGTGTGTTCTATGTCATAGATCAAAACGTGAAAATATTTAGAGGCTTTGTTCACCACAGACTTTATTTCAGGCGATTTAGCAAAACCCCATTCAAAAAGCCCATAGGCTTTAGAGCGAGGGAACCGGGAGTGCTAAAATGCTAACTCAAATCCGCGTTTTGGCCTACAGAGTGACGTCGTAACTTCGGCACTCTCGCTCGTCTGCGTCTCTTACTGACTGACGTCATTCATTAAACGACTCTCTGATTGGCTGAAACCTTCTTAAACAATAGTGTATCAAGTAACACAAAAATGTGTTTTGGAAAAAGGGTTGATGATGTATTGACTCATTCAAATTTTGTTAATTTTGAATTAAAAAGTCAAATGTTGTACCTTTTAAATACAGGTTTAGGTTCACTGAAATACTGCACCAACTGCAACATGCACAAAGACACAAAGCCTTTTGCAGCCTTCAGAAAACCTGTCAAGTTTGCACAAACGAAAATGTAGCGCGACTTTAAAAGACAATGTCACGGCTGAAGGAAAATCTTTGAAATGGCTCTTGTTTCAGTCACTTTCTGGCCGGTCTGTGGGGTGATGTTTGCTCGGCGCGGCGTGTGATGGGTTGGTGACAGCTCCTTTTCAAGAGACAGAAAAGAAAAGTGATTGGTGTGCAAACACCGGCTTTCTCGTGAGGCATGAAGACAGCTTAAAGAGAGGGAGGATATCCACTAGCTTAGCTGTGAACACTTTTTCCTGAAGAAATGTGTGACATGACAAACATGTGAAGTTCAAATGGTTCACACGTCACATGAGAACAGTAAAACGCAGTAACAATAAAAGGCAGCAATTGTTGGCTAATAAGTCCAGGTTTCTTGTGTAAATGGTTTTGTTGGGTGTTCTTCAGGAGAGTCAAAGGCCACCGCTGATAGTACTTTGATGCAGACAAACAAACACGCAGGCAAGTGGATGAGGAATGAGCCAGAGGAATGTACTCTGGATGGCAAACATCCCAGCGTTATTGAATAAGCTTTGCACTGAGAAAGCCCTCCTGATATGACTCCTCACATTTATGGATGTGTAAGGATTGCTGAGCAAATAAGTTTAAAAAGCTATACATGTCAGAATCCAGCTTGAAGGTTACCGAACAGTTTTTCTGTCATGACAACTCTTGTGTTTGGCATGGTAACGGATATGACAATATTGATATGTTTGGTCTTGGCGAACTACTGCTGTTAATGCAAGTACGGGACATGCTTCATGCTGTACAATATAGTGTATGAATTACCCAAAGCAGATCTATACAGGTGGAGCTGGGGAAGGTGGAGGGTTTCTGAAAGTGTGCTGCACTAAATGCTGACCAGTATTTGCCGAAACAACAGGAACCAATCAGCTGTGCCCTATAGAGAATTAAGTGAAGGGATACATCTCTGGAAAGATGAATGTGTATTTAAAAACGGGTCATTTATGTAGAAGAAATGTGAAATTAGTTTTGAATTTGGAGCTTTCTAGACAGAGAAAAGCCAGAAAATGTGTTTTTGGCTTATGTGGATGAAAGACAACAACTCCCAGAATGCACTTGCCTCGCTGCCCTATATGATTCCACACCTACCGGTAAAGAGCACAGTAGTTAAACAACAAGTCTAGGCTACTAGTGAGTCTCCGTGATGAGTCTGCCCGAAAATGTGTTTCGAGATCGCCCAAAATGTCCGGGATTCGGCTTTTGCGTTCTACAGTCGCCGTTCATCATGTTTACTGTGGCGAGCGGGACGAGTGAGGGCCGCGGGAGAACAGCGCGAGGCCGGTGGCGTAATTACCGATGAGCGACACATTTGAGACGCACTGGTCTCGTATCTCTCACGGAGGAGCGGGGATTTTCTTAGCAATGTTAAAACGCACATCAACCAATCACTTGTTTAGCGTTCATGTAAACTCTACATTCAGATTCAGCAATCGCAATGAATTCAGTTAGATTGAAACAAAAGGTGTGCCTGTAAACAATGAATGGCGACTGCAGAAAGCAAAAGCTGAATCCAGGACATCGACGGCTGGACATGTCCGGGAAAAAGAGGATGTAACCCCTACTACTCAGCTTTCTACACAGAACAAGAGCCTGCTAGCTTAGCTTCCAAAAAAAAGATGGCTGACACTATGTGTTCATTCTGTGAGTGAGTTCGCCCTCTATGGGCGGGTTGAGGACATGCGGGACAGACCCACTACTGACTGTAGCCTTCAGCCTCTGGACAAAAAATCCTCAAATGACACAAAATGACGCTTTTTGCGTCATCGGAGGATTTTTTCCAGACAAAAAATGCATTAATCTCTCGTCTCAGGGGGATATGAGAGTGGAAAGCATGGTAATTTGAAAATACTACAGGTTTTCTACAAAGCTTAAAGTCGGCATGAAATCAAATTTAACAAATCATCTTATTATATGTAATATTAATGATTTATCCGTGCCCATTTTTTTAAATTCATGTACCCTTATAATCTGTAATCAAATACACTACCCTTCCCTCCCCCATCGAAACGATTGTTTCGATCGAATTTCGGTCGTTCTATGACCGTGTAAACCGGACAAAAACGCATACTTTTGGATATTTCAAGATCGGTTTCAGACCTCGTTCATTTGGAAATGAATCAGATATCAGTCAGATATGCGCCAATGTGACTGTCATGTAAACAGGCAGATCAGATTTTCTGAGACACAATTGAGTCACAATTGAAACATGTAAACGGACGGTCAAAAAAATTCGGCAACAAATCAGAATTGGGCGTCAACACCTGCAGTGTAAACAAGGCCCTAGAGTTTCAGGACAGAGCTTTGTATGAACGTTCAAACACGAGTTTTGCACATCCATCCATCCATACCATGTTGATGAAAGTGTGCTTGTTTTGAAAAGAGCTTTTTTCAAAAATATATTATATTTTTGAACATTTTATTTGAAGGTTGATTTTGACAATTTGCATTTAATAGAATAGAGCTCATGACATCTTATTTTTCAATCCCACTTCAGAAGAAACACAATCCTTACAAATTGGGACATAAAAGGAATTACTAAGACCAATATCATTTCTGCTTTGGAGGAAGAACAGTATCACATTCTGTGACCTTGTTAGGAGATACATGCATGAAGTGTTTCTAGCGGCACATTTTAAACAAAGCAGAAACTAGCTGAAAACGAGCTTTGAGAAACTGGCTCTGAGAAAAAGAAACAATGAAGCAAAACTGGGTGTAACACACAGACACATTGGGTTTTCCTGTTTCCATAGACATAATGACTTATATACTGTTCAAACTGTATATTATATCCCCTTACACTAACCCTACCCCTAAACCAACCCATCACGGAAAACCTTCTGCATTTTTTACATATTCAAAAAACATTGGGTCTCATTCATGAAACATTCGTTAATATACGAGTAAATATGAGAGTGATTTGCGCGTAAAGAGAACTTCCCGAAAACTCTTCTCCTGATTCACAAATACTTCGTAAATGTCAGATGTGATAGTAAAATGTGTGTGTGTGCTAATGAATTCCAACCAATCGTAAATGGGATGCGCGTGCACGTTCATTCTCAATTATACCATTAATCAGGCCCATTATATCCGACTGACATCTATATGCATATAATAACATGAATGCGAATGAAAAAGAAAGATTTCTCGGATGCAGAAATTGAATTATCACAAGTTCATACAAAACGCCACATTTTATTTTCAAGCGTAGCCTACATAGTGGCGCATCAGGTCCTAAAAAAGGAAGCAATTGGCAGCATATTACAGATGCAGTTAATGGAGTTTCATCTGTTAATCGAACAGTCCCAGAAGTGAGAAAAAATGGTTTGACATTAAGCTTGACAGCAAAAAAACGAATTAGTTGACTTCGTAAAAATCGTATTCAAACTGGAGAAGGACCGCCATCGATCACCAGATCTGCTATTACTGGCTCTCATAATAAAAGTAAAAAGAAAAACGTATGTAATTATTATATAAAATATTTTTTTTCAAAATGCTTTTAAATATGTACCCATGGTGAATTAAAATGCAGCCTTATTAATGAGCAAAACGTTCGGATGTTAAGCGTACCATTTACGCGTGGCTAGGAGCAGGTGTAGATTTCTTGCGTACCAACTAACATTTGGAAAATACGAACATTTTAATGAATCCGAAAATTTACTCCAGAACCATTTTACACACGATTTACACACAAATTCGTTCTGCTCGTGTTTCATGAATGAGACCCATAGCATCCTTTTTTTTTTTCTTTTTTTGTCCCCTTGAGGAAAACAGAAACAGCTCATACATCACACTAAGCGATGTCTTTTAAAAATGTAAACACTGCAGAAGGTTTTGCAGTGATGGGTAGGGTAAGGTTTCATTCTTATCAGGACACGCACACACACACATGGTGCAGTGGGTTGTTCGTTAGCTTTCCCAACTTTCCCATGCGCATAAGGTGGTTTGTACCAGATGAAGCGGCTGTGTTCTCCATGAAAGTTCCTTCTCCGTTCTCATCCGTGAATCAGTGAGGTCAGCTGGAATCTCGAGGGTCCTCTCAGACAAATTCCCCATTGGTTTTTTTAATGAGCGAGTCTCTCGGCAATAATGAGAGCGTCTGAAATGGTTACCAAGTAATTATTTCCCTACCACCAACCCTGTAGAAAAAAACAGTATAGGTAATCTGTGCTCGGCGTTGAAGAGTTTAGATTCATAGCAGTGTTAAAGGAGTAGTTCACGTTTGAAAAAACTTTTGCTGATAATTTACTCACCCCCATGTCATCCAAGATGTCCATGTCTTTCTTTCTTCAGTCGAAAAGAAATTGAAAACATTCCAGGATTTTTCTCCATATAATGGACTTCATTGGGAACCACACGGTTCAAGGTCCAAAAGACACTTTTCGTGAAAACTGCAAACTGTTCAAAGGGCTTTAAACGACACCAGACGATGAATAAGGGTCTTATCAAACGAAACGATCGCTCATTTAAAAAATAAAAAAGTTTACGTTTTGTAAGCACAAATGCTCGCCTTGCTCTGTTCTGTGATGCACGTTTGTGACTCTCCTGTTTGAACTCGTTCATCAAAATGAACAAATCTTTTTCCGAGTCATTTGGTTCATTCAACGAACGAAACGAACAAAATGACTCGAAAAAGATTTGTGTGTGATTGCAAGAGACTGGACAAGATTCACATTTACGCTTTTACTGTTTGTACTGTAATTTGTTGACAGACCATGCCATTGCGATACAGAAAGGAAAGAAAGCACAGCAAAGCACAAAGACGAAAAAAAGTAGAAATGTGAACATAGGGCAATCTCCTATAGGGAAAACTGTACATGCATATTATGACAACTTGTTCAACCATTTTGCATGTAAAGACTTGTGCTATGAACTAATGCCTAAATGTTGTGAGGGGTGAGACTATTCAATAGAGACCCATTTTAATAAATTTTGATCAACATGATATAAGCAATTGAGAAACAGCAGAGAATTGTACATAATCATTTGCATGGATGTACCAAAGCATTTGCAACTTGTTCAAAGAAATGAGAAAAATGCTTTTTTGATAATACAATACAATAATGTGAAGATTGAACCGGTAGTTTTGAGAATTTCAATTCCGATCTGAGTAATGTACCAACAGCCGATGATCAGTGCCGATTATATCCTGTCAATCAAAAGGATGACCGACTGCAACTCACACTGTGTGTGAAGAACATCTCTCGTGTTGAATTAGTTAAGGGAAGTTAATGCGACAATAACACATTAACAGCTAAAAACAGACACAGTAGCCTACATAAAAGCTGGCTCTATTTGTCCCTGTGAACCACCCGTAGTTCAAGCCAGGGTTGCCAGATCTGCAGTTTTCACCTGTAATAAACATCTGTAGCAACCTCACCCAATAATCACAAATATCTGTGTGCTTTGTTACTTCTAAAAAGAAACAAAGTGTCATTTTTCCAAATCTGATAATTTTATCGTGAAATTCAAACAATAAATGGCGTATTGACGCTCTTAAATGTGACGTGACAGATCAGTTCAAGCGGAGCGCAAATCTATTCTTCCACTTTAATACAAATTAAATCTAAAAAAACATGCATGAATATCAGAAGGTAAGTTGAAAGTTGCAGTCTAACTTATCACTCAGTGTTTCAACCGTGGAAAGATGTCACAAAACTTGCTTGTGAAGCTTGTGAACAACATCTCTTAATATTGCATTTACCTCAGGAAAGTCTTAAAAAAACTACAGAGGAGCTGTTAATTATGTATGTTTGAATAAATTTGCCATGAAGACAAGTGCTTATGAAAACTACCTTATATGTTTAAGAGTTGTAGGCGAACATTTCAGTTTTTATCTGAGTGTAAATATTATATCTGGAAATAAATAGCAGTTGAATATAATAGCTCTGTTGTTAACTTTAACCTCTTATAAATCTCATATCGGTGCATCTCTAGTTATACACTAAATACACTAAACACTACACTAATACACTAAACTATGGAGCTCCTAAAGGGACATGGTGAAGGTAAAAATAAATAAATAAATAAATAAATAAATAAGGGCTGTCAAACGAATTGCGATTAATCACATCCAAAATAAAAGTTTGTGTTTACATAAAATATGTGGGTGCACTGTGTATAATTATTCTTTGTGTGTATATATATATATATATATATATATATATATATATATATATGTGTGTGTGTAAATACACACACATGCATGTATATATAAGAAAAAAAATATTATTTATATATAAAATATTTATATATTACAAATTATATATAAATCTAAATACGGTATATACATGAAAATATTTCTTGAATATATACAAGCATGTTTGTGTATTTATTTATATAAAATAAATGCATATAAATGCATACAGTGCACCCACATGTATTATGTAAACACAAACTTTTATTTTGGATGCGATTAATCACAATTAATCGTTTGACAACCCTATAAATAAGATGATATGGGAAGGAAAATACGTCAATGCTTTTGCATTCTCTCACAAAACAAAAAAAAAATAATTGCATTCCTCCAAAAAAAAATTTGCCTTCGCAAAACTTTTGTAATGGAAATAATATGAGCTTTGAGGACAAACTATATAAAATGCAATGCTTCTCTGGGAACACAATAGTTTTGCGAGCAAATTCAAATGTTTTGCAAGCGTTGATACGAAACTACAATACTGCAATCTTTTTACAGCAGTTATGCCTCCGAGTATATTCATAAAAAACAAACATTTTCTCTTGCAGTTAGTCACTCATATTTAATGCAATTTCGGTCCCCTTCCTTGTCAAGTAACATCAGTCCATTCCTGACATTATAATAGCCTTTGCCAATTTGTGGAATGTGTCACTTTTCTGTGTCGTGTTGCTAACCCGCTGCAGTGTCACTAATACAGCCGGGCACTGAAGAGGGCTGCTTTTTATCAACACCCTTCCCAAACCACAGAGTCCAACAGGGGGCCAATCAGCAATGGCAATGGGCTGACCTGCTCAAGCACACTTCACCCGAATCAGTGACTGTTACGGGGCCCTTAGAGCGGGACACAGGAGGCTTTCCGAACGCTTTGTTTCCGAGAGCAGAAAGATCAGAGGCCCACTGTGGAGACACGGAGAAGTGTCCTCAGGAATTACACTGGGCTCCACCTCATTAGACGTCGCTGTATGAAAGTAATGACAGGTGTACGGGGCCTGTGGGGCCCTGCTGTGGACTTTGACCCCATTCACAGTGTGGGACGGCAAAGTCTTCACCACGGTAGATTTCCACCTTTGTAAAATGGCAGCTTGTGGACGGGGCAGGGCAATGAACGGAAACAAGGCACTGAAATTCACCAGACAAATTTGGTATTGAACTCCTTCCATGCTCACCCTCGAATAAAGGGCAACAGACAAGGGTTGTTAACGTTTTTTTTAAACCCTAAACCCAAATCGTAATTAATATTGTCCGGGGTTGTCCCTCTTGAACTGTGTGATCTGAAGCTGAACAGTGAATACACTGTATACATATGAGATGAATCAGATATACACTATAGTTCAAAAGTTTGGGGTCGATAAGATTTTGTAATGAAAGTTTCGAAAGTCTCCGAGACATGGGTTGAAGATCCAAACACAAACAATACAAACAACACAGACAGCAACAGACAGGAAAATCCACACTCTCAGAAAAAAAGGTACAAAAGCTGTCACTGGGGCTGTACCTTTTCAAAAGGTACACTTTTGTACCCAAAGACTGCATATTGGTACCTTAGTGGTACATATTAGCACCTAAAATGTACATATTAGCACCTAAAATGTACATATTAACACTTAAATCTACATATTAGTACCTAAAATGTACACATTACCACCTAAAATGGACATATTAGCTCCTGAAATGGACATATTAGCTCCTGAAATGGACATATTAGCACCTAAAATGTACATATTAGCACCCAAAATGTACATATTAACACCTAAAATGTATTTATTAGCTCATGAAATGGACAAAAGTTTACCTTTTGAAAAGGTACAGCCCCAGTGACAACTTTTGTACCTTTTTTTCTGAGAGTGCAGGAAAACAGGCAGAGATTGAGACCATAATAGAGAAACAAGGATAAAACGCTCAGAATTGCAGTATAACACAAACAAGACTTCGCAACGAGTGAATGAACACACAGGGTTTAAAAATAGGCAAACATAAATGAGATAGTGACAAATAGGTGGCAGTAATCAGAACAAGATGAGTCCAGGCAATGGGTTATGGGAACTGTAGTCCATAAAGAGGTAAAGGAGACGGAAGGAGAGCCCTCTGGTGGTTATCATGGGCATACAGTAAAAAGAGTAATATTGTGAAAAAATTCAATTTTAATATATATAAATTAAATTAATTCCTGTGATGCAAAGCTGAATCGTTTCGCGTGCATTATTCGCTGAAGTTTAACGCTTCGTGACTAAACAAAGGGTGCCAATTTGAGTGTTTACATCGACACGTAAAATGCCTCGAGTAAAAGCTTCATTTAAAAAAAAAAAGTCTAGGGCTCGTTTTTTTAGTTTGACGCGCTGCGTCAAAAAATGTCCAACCAATGAGATTGGCGCTTTTGCTCACGTGTCTGGAGCTTCTGAAGTTACAGTAAAACACAACTTGGGGGCGATCAAACGTAAAACAGTCTTGCCGAGCACACATATGCAACAGCGAAGAAGATATATGGCAAGTAGCGTCCTATGGTAGCATCACCCATATGGTGTCGCCGTCTACACAGCCAGGAAGTTACAAATTAGTTAGTTCGCCCCTCCCTTTTCGTGCATCATGAAAACCTCACACACTAAAGACCTGTTCACACCAGGACGAATTTCGTGTGCGCCATTACATTGCTGCCTTACATTACACCTTTAAGGCCTGTTCACACCAGGACGAATTTTGCGCGCATTATTTGCCGACGTTTAACGCTTCGTGACTAAACAAATGGCGCCAATGTGAGTGTTCACACCAACGCGTAAAACGCCACGCGTAAAAGCGTCATTTTTTAAAAAACGCCTCGGGTTTGTTTTTTTAGTTTGACGCGCTGTGTCAAAAACTATCCGACCAATGATATTGGCGCTTTCGCTCACGTGTTTGGAGCTTCTGAAGTTACAGTAAAACACAACTTGGGGGCGCTCAAACACAAAACGGTCTTGCCGAGCACACATATGCAATGGCGCAGAAGATATACGCCTAGTAGCGTCGCCATCTACACAGCCAGGAAGAAATAAGACGAGGAAGATGCAAGGCAAGATGAATGTAGAGCTGCTGGTCTCGTTGGTGTGAGAACATAAAGAACTATATGACAAACGCGACAGCGACTACAAACATCTTGATAAAAGAAAACTGATAAGGAGTGGCGCCATCTAATGTCAGGGAATGAATTTGCATGTTCACTCGACTCATTGTCAGCGAAAATCTCTTGGGTGTGAACACAAAATACGCGTTGAAAAACGCTGACGAATAACGCGTGCTGATATTCGTCCCGGCGTGTACGGGCCTTTAGTGTCATATTGTCCTTGAGAAATCATTCTAACGTGCTAATTCCCTGAAAACATTTATTTTTATTATCACTGTTTCAAATTGAATTTTGATTAAAAAATGAATGTTTTGAGAGCTTATAAAGTCTTTACTGTAACTTGTAATTAGGGCTGGGCGATAAAACGATAACGATAATTATCGCGATATAATTTTTCTCGATAAAACGATATCAAGAGGTCGATAAATGTTCGATAATGTTTCTGCGCCAAAAGCGGAACGAAACTCTTTTGAGCCGCGCGCGCCACCCGGAGCATTTATCCGCTCGGCTCAGAGTCCAAACGGCAGTGAGCGCAGCGCGCGAGCAAGCTAGAGCAGACCCGATTGCTTTGGTCGTCTCGCTCAAGACTTCCAGCGAGAAGCGCTTGAGTTCAGCGAAGAACACAGATGTCAAGTTTAAACCAGTTTAGGGCAGATGAAACACCACTTACAAAAAGGAGAAACACTATGTGCAATGATCCAGTCAGAATCTGAATTGATACTGAATCCATTTAGCCTACCATGGATTTACTGCAAGGCTAGCCAAGTAATATTAACTGCACCTTGAAATGTGGGATATACATATATAATTGTATAATATTATTAATGTAGACAATTCATTAAATGTCTTATGGAATTTGAGTACAACATTTAATAATGTATTTAACTGTTAGGCCACTGTTTTCATACAAATACCACAGAAAACATAAAGTTACATTTTGCCATGATAGTGAGGTGCTAAGATATAGGCTATACCTGGATTTATCTGTGGTTATCATCATCTAAATGCATGAGACTGGATGACCAATGGTTAATTTTAATACAACTCAGTCAGAATATTACTTTTGCCAAATAAAAATGTGGTCGTTACATAAAAAAAAACCAGATGTTACTGTTTTTGTTAATGAACATAAATTTAACATTAGCTTAGTATTAGCTTGAGTGTAATTTGAATATTAAAGCCTGCATTGCAAACTGTGCTGCAGAAATATTTTTCTATTCATATATTTATTTTAGGGAAAAATGTTTGAATGTTCTACCTCATATTTGTGAAATGTTCACCTGTTTGGCAAGTGTTTGTCATGATATGTTCTGACAATAAAGAGTATAGTTTAAAACCACAATTCACGCTCTGGTTAATACAACTTTCACTTAGGAGAAAAAATCTGCCTTTAAACTTGAAAGAAATAAAGATTTGACATATATCGTGATAATTATCGATATCGACTGATATAAAAAAAATTATCGTGATAATTTTTTTTGGCCATATCGCCCAGCCCTACTTGTAATCAATTAAATGCATCCATTCTGAATAAAAGCATTTAGAAAACAGGACCCCAAAGTAGGCTACTTTTGAACAGAAATAGAAATCGCTCAAAATTACAACTTGCATGTCCTAAAATTGATGCAAATGCATAAGTGAGCTTGAGTAGCATGCTAGTCAGAATGAAAATCAAATTGTAAGCTCTTTCTGGAACAACATGCTAAAACACAGACAATGAATAACTAAAACATTAAAAATTGACAACATTGTATTACAATGCATTACTAAGTTGTTGCTAACTGACCCATTAAAGTGCCAATCCTCATTTTAGTTCAACTGTTTAGAAAATTAGTCCTAATTTATCACACCTCTCGTCTGTTCCCATAGATGTTTACACCAAAGTTTAATACTTAAAGTTAAGGATTTGTTCAAATATTAATCCTTGCCTGAACAAGCCATATTAATGACTGCAATGCAGTCAAAAGTTTCAGTGCATTCTTACTAAGATTTTCCTATCTCAGGGATAATGTGTTCAGTATTTATTGGCTTAACAAGCTCTTTTTCCTGATGCTATTGAGATAACTCATGCTTAACATGCATTATCCATGAACTTTGCAAGTTGTCAAAGAGAAAAACTCTGCCTGAACATAAAGTCTTGAGAAGAACTCGTATAGAACTTGTATTACACCAGTCCCCACATTTCATCCTGTCATCCACAATTTGCCTCCATCCCAAGAAAGCCAACAGTAGAGTCAAGAGCCAGCATGCAAGTCACAACATGGACGAGCCCTAGTCAAAACAAACAATGCTCATTGTGAGAAATGACTGGTTTCATGAGCTGTATTAAGTCGCTACGGTTTATGTGTTGCACATTAACCAGGTAATTCGTCATCACAGCCCACAGATGTAAAAACCTTCTGAAGACAATATGAGTGGTACCAACAAATGTCACATGAGAAGTTTTGCCAGGGCATTTCTATTCAGTTGCTAAAGTTTTGGCAGTTTTTTTAGCAGTGCTATGCTAACTATGTTACATTGTGTTATTGCTGGAGTAAGTGGTTCCTAGAGAGCTTTGGTTTGATATCTAGCTGGAAGAAAAATTGGTACCGCTTCCTTTTACAGTACAGTACTAACAGTGTACTTTCCTAGAAAGTACTGGCTAATACAAGGTAAGTACATGGAACAGGGTTGGGTTTAAGGGTAGGTTCAGGGTTAGTAATAGTTGTTACCCAGTAATTGTAGTTACTAAAATAAGTACATAGTATTTACATCGGTAACTGGACTGTAAAAGGAAGCGTTACCGAAAAATTATGTCAGAGGATTTTAAAGGGTACCTATTTTGGGTTTTTGAAAATTGCCCTTCATGTAGTGTTTAACATAGATCTAAGTGAACGAAAACATCCTGCAAAGTTTTAAACATGAAAGTTCGTCGTATACAAAGTTATTGTCTCTCAAAAACAAGAGTCGACTCTGAGTCGCTGATATGAATCGTTCGAAGAACGATGCTTTTCCTTTGTCTGGTTGACGTCAACTTGACAAGTTATTTGAATAAGAAACGCCCACTTATTGAGCTCGGAGACGCTAGGGAAAACCGGAGCTCCAGGGGTGGCGGGCAAATCTGAAACTGGCCCAGGACGGGCCGGGGCCACCCTGCCTGGGCTGGCCAGGGAGGTCTGAGAGCATGGAGGTTTGGACCCACAGCACCTTTTTGGACTGTCGTTTTTCGAGGCTTCGGAAAACAATCATGTCGACGAGACGCTGTGTTTTGAAGTGCGACGCAAAAGCGAACTTTTTTAACCTGCCAAGTGAGGAGTATTTGAAGACTAAGTGGCTGCAGTTCATAAATACAAGTATACCACACAAGTATAGCCCAAACCTTGTTCTGTGTTTGCGTCATTTTGAAGATGATTGCTTCACAAACCTAAACGCTATAAAGTATGGATTCGCGAGCCGGCTCTATCCTAACGAGGTGAGGATCTGAATATGCAGAGCGCTGGGTCTCGAGGACTGGAGTTGAGAACCCATTTAAGGTGATAAGATTTCCGTTTTTTTGCACAGAGAATACCAATCACAACTGACTAGGTCATCTGACCAATCAGCGCAGATTAGCGTCACGCAAAGGCGGGTTTTGGTATAAGGACTCGCTAAAACGATTCATATGGGAGTCGGTGGGCAATTCAGGTAAAAATAAATGCATATTATAAGACAACAAAAGTGTTTTTTGTCATTGCATGCTTGTAAAACTGTTGTTGGGGACTCCCAGAACAATTTTAGGAACATTTTAAATGACATAATAGGTAGCCTACTCTTTAAGTTTATTTTCTGCTATGTGAAAAAAAATCCAGCAAAACACGCTGGTGCGTTTGTCGACCCCAGAGGGTTACGTATAACAGTTTAATACCAAAATATTCCGCTTTGTAAGGAAAAGTCATATTTTTTTAAGTTTAGGCCTGATATAATTTTTCTACCACCTAGATATCAAACCAAAGCTCTCTAGCAACCACTTAATCCAGCAATAACACAATATAGCATAGTTAGCATACTGCTAAAAAACAGATTCACTGTTTAGATGTGCTCCCAACTCCTCTCTGAAAAAGCGCCTGTTTTTCTTCTGATATTTGTTTGTAACGTAAGGCAGCAGCAGCAGTCATCCATTTTCGCTACTTTGAAACCGCAGCGCGGGCGCGAGCACTCGCGTGATTAGAATAAAAAGACCGTTATCGGTCGTTGGTGTGGATGCATATATAGTTATCTGGTAACACTTTACAATAAGGTTCATTAGTTACTACATTAGTTAACATTAACTAAGACTGAACAATACTTCATCAGCATTTGTTAATCATTTTTAATGTTAATTTCAACATTCACTAATATTTTATTAAAATCTTGTTAACATTAGTTAATGCACTGTGAACTAACATGAACAAACAATGAACAGCTGGATTTGTATTAACTAACATTGACAAAGATGAACAAAAACAGTAACAAATGTATTGCTCATGGTTAGTTCATGTTAGTTAATACATTAACTAATATTTAATTAATGAACCTTATTGTAAAGTGTTACCATATGTTATCGTTATCATTATAGTTATCGTGCTTAGTGTGAACAGGCCTTTAGTCTGCTATCAATTGCTCAAGCCTCATTACCAGCTCTAAAACGACGTTTGGGAATTAGCAAAGGTGTGGGATTAAATGTGAAATAAGTAAGTCTACACACAAAAGCGATTCAAGGACAAAAACCTGACAAATGCCTTAAAATACAACATCTGAACAATATTTTGAGGTGTAGTATAAGTGGAATAATTGACTCTGGGCCATTATTGAAAATGAATGCACACCCAAGGTGTGACGGCCATTTCTTTTAATTCAGCGGCCCGTCCTCAATCATTCCTTACTTTTTTTTGTAGCGATGCTGTAGAATGAATATTTTGGGTTCTCCAAAGAAACTGTTCTAATGTGAACCGAAATGTTTTCTTCGTTGTGCAAAGAGCATAATCCAAATAAACTTTTCTGTTGTTGAGAGCCTTTTGTGCGATTGGACGTGAAAGTTTCTTCATGTAAACATCAGTGCCGATAAAGAACCTGCATATGGGCATAGTGCTTACTGATCAAATCTGTCAAAGCGATGGCAGCTGGTTCAGACCTCTGGTCTGAAAGGTAAATGTAGTTCGAGCTTTATTTTGTCAAGCTTATGAATTGGAATAATCCCCTCGGTGACCCCCGGTGACCTGGTTCTCATCCTGGCAATGTCAGCAAATCCTGTGCTGACATGGGAACAGAGAAGAATGCCAGGTATCAACACGTTTCGGAAGTTGCTCGGTGTGGGTGTTTTGTCTGTGTCCACAGATGTGTGTCTGAGGGAGTGCTGCTGGAGACCGTCCCCTCAAAAGGAAACATATTAAGCTTAACCTTACACAATAATATAGTTGTGAAACAAAGGAATGCAGGTAGGGAGGACGCAAGAGCCTGCAAACATTTACAAGCATATTACATTCTGCTGTAGAATAATACCGATTCAAATATGATAAAATATATATTTTTTTTAAATAGAAAGAAATTAATTAAAATAGTTGATATTATTAGTTTAATTTTACACATTTGCACAATATTTTCAAAGCACCAATATATGAAGAGTTCAGATGCAAAAGCCTCTATATAATATATCTATATAAAAGCCTCTATATAATATACTATAAGTGCCATTTGAAATTTTCTTCTAAAATGACCATTTTTGTCAAACTTGTATAATTAAGTTCAGTAATTTCACTTAAATTACAATTAATAGGTAATCTTCATTGCCATTTAAGTGAAATTATTGAACTTAAATATACAAGCTTGATAAAAATAGTCATTTTAGAAGAAAATTTCAAATGGCACTTAGAGGCTTTTGCATCTGAACTCTTCATAAAAAACAAATTGTAAACAAAACAATACGTTTTTTGTTTGTCAGCAAACCAACTAATATAGTATAAATACAAAATATTAAATCAAAATTAATCACCAACTAATAATGGTCAATATGCAAAACAAAAAATTTTGAAAAAAAAAATGTTCTTATTTTTCTTAAAAATTTTCTTAAGAATATTTCGCATATTTTTACAGTTCCTGTTTAGTTTTTTTTTTATTGAAAAAAAAATAACTAAACAAGAACTGTAAGAATATGCGTTGGATCTTTGCAGTAAAATATAATTAATTAGACATACTTTTTTTAAAAATCAAGTGAAAAAGTGAAATAGGAATACACTGTTAGACCTTATCAGGTTTTTACAGTAAAATACTGGCAACACTGTTGCCAGTAATTTACTGTAAAAATGCACTAAAATTCAAGTTAACAAAAAAATACAACTTATTAGTTTTAGTGCATTTTTACAGTAAATTACTGGCAACAGTGTGTAAAAAACCTGGTAAGGTTTAACAGTGTGGGTTTTCAGAGCAAACACCGCATATTATGTGAATAGTACAGATTACTAGAGTTTTACAATTAAGTTAATAAATAAAAAGTATTTTTAGTAGGGCTGTCAAACGATTAATCGCGATTAATCGCATCCAAAATAAAAGTTTGTTTTTACATGTTGGTGTACTGTGTATAATTATTTTGTATAACTATATATATATATATACACACAAATGCATGTATATTTAAGAAAAAAAATATTATTTTTATATAAAATATTTGTATTTACATATCAGAAATTATATATAAATCTATATAGAGTACATGAAAATATTTCTTAAATATATTCAAGCATGTGTGTGTATTTATATTTATAAAATTAATATACACAGTGCACCCACATATATTATGTAAACACAGACTTTTATTTTGGATGTGATTAATCGTGATTAATCGTTTGACAGCCCTAATTTTTAGTAGAGCAACTGTTGTATTTTACAGTGTATTATTATAATATTATAATTAGATAAAACCATATTGAATGTGGTGATTTCTGATTCTTTGAGTGATAATTAAAGGGATAGTTCACCCAAATATGAAAATCCTGTCATCTTTTACTCACCCTCAAGTTATTCAAAACTTGTATGAATTTCTTTTATCTGCTGAACACAAAAGAAGATATTTTGAAGAATGTCAGTAACATTGACTTCCATAGTAAGGGAAAAAAAAATATTATGGAAGTCAATGAAGCCCAGATCAACTCTTTGGTTACTAACATTCTTCAAATCTTTTGTCATCAGCAGAAGAAAGAACTGGAACAACTTCAGGAATAGAGAGAACTACTCTAGTAAGTGATGACAGAATTTTTGAAGTATTTTTGGATGAACTATCCCTTTAATGCTAAAAATCGCTCCACAGTGCAAATGAGATGATGTTTTTAGCAACCACTTCACAAAGCAGTGACATTTACAAATCAACACAAGGTCATCTCCAGATTTCACAAAAGACATTTCAGGGTGAAATGTTAATTGATGTAAACATTATTATATCTATCTCATCAAAGATGAGATAATGTCAGGTACAAGATAATGAGACAATTTGAAGATGAGATAACGCTAGACATGCTTACAAGGACAGATTAGATTCACTACCACACCCACTGTCTGAAAGAAGATGAGCTTTTACAGATGAGGAGCAATTATCTCTGCCTATAGCCTATTTCTTATGCACTCAGAGGAGTCCACGTATGATTTTGGTGTCAGTTGTAAAAGAACAACATAAGAATGTCTGGGTGTTGCTGGAGCTTCTTAAATTATCTGTGCCTCCATAAAAGTAAATGGATAGTCCCTGGGGCCCATTCCATAGTATCCACACATCCAAACAATTGCAGCAGTCCCGCGCTTTATCAGCTCATGGCGGTAATTTTGTTTCCTATCACAATAGATTTGTATTAAATGTCACCATTTTTGTAGGACAAATTCTTTTACTAAATAATGCGACTGCACACAAAGCAGGAAAATACAGAACTTTTTCCATGTGGATTTGTTAAATTACCAAAAAATGACCCTTGAGGTATTATGCAATTGTTAATAAACCATTGGAAACCTTGTTTCTTTTTTCAGTCTTTTTCAATTGTGAATGATTTCCCCATTTAACCTTTCTCCTACAGGAATCATATGTCACAGCAAACAAGGAGTTGTGTGGTATAAACACTGAAAGTGCTTTTAAGGCGGAAGACAGCCGACGGCAAATTCCCACGCATGTGATATATTATGAAGAATGCTAATAAATTTAGAGCTCGCACTTTGTAAAATCTCTAAAAAATGTACTATAACATCAATTTAAGTACAGTACCTGGAGGCTTTGAAGGATACTAACAGCAGTTTTGGAGTGTCACAACATTAAATAAGGACCACTTGGGATTTAATGGCATTTTGGAACTGCTTATGACGTCTACATTTTCCTCTGATGAATATTTCATCCCATATTTCGTCCTTTTCCTGTCTGAGTCTACAATCTCACCCGTATATATAATTAATTACATATTGCATAACCTGCACATCCCAACAAGAGAAATATGACATAAAAAATAAAGAACATCCAACCATAGCCATATAATAAATAAATAAAATGACATGTCAAAATACAAGATGTATTATTTATATTTTATTCGGGGCAAAACAACGACAGGGAAGGGGGTTTTCTCACTATGCCATTATCAGTTTATCCAAGCAGAACACTAGAGGAAACACACCAGTACCTGGTGCAGAACACACCGATTAAAATCAAGCCAAAACAATGATCCACGGGCAGATAGACATGGACAGAGAGGTTTTGTCAAGGATTTTTAAAAAATGATTCTGCATTTTAGTTATTTCAATGTAATTTTGTAACTTGATACGACTTGTGGTTTCTAAATTTGTTAATTCAACTTACCATGTTAAAGGAGTAGTTCACTTTTCAAAAAAAATTTGCTGATAATTTACTCACCCCCATGTCATCCAAGATGTCCATGTCTTTCTTTCTTCAGTCGAAAAGAAATTAAGGTTTTTGATGAAAACATTCCAGGATTTTTCTCCATATAATGGACTTCAATGGGAACCAAACAATTCAAGGTCCAAAAGAAAGTTTCAGTGCAAACTGAAAAAAAAGATTCCAAATGAATCTTTTTTTTCAACGAATCTTTTCCCGAGTCAACTCGTTCATTTCGTTCGTTGAATGAACCAAATGACACTAAAAAAGATTTGTTCATTTTGATAACAGAGCAAGGCGAGCATTTGAGCTTATAAAACTTAAACTTTTTGTTATTTATTTTTTAAATGAGCGATCGTTTCGCTTGATAAGACCCTTGTTCATCGTCTGAAATCGTTTAAAGCCCCTTGAACAGTTTGCAGTTTGCACTGAAACTGTCTTTTGGACCTTGAACCGTTTGGTTCCCATTGAAGTCCATTATATGGAGAAAAATCATGAAATGTTTCCATCAAAAACCTTAATTTCTTTTCGACTGAAGAAAGAAAGACATGGATATCTTGGATGACATGGGGGTGAGTAAATTATCAGCAAAAGTTTTTTTTAAAAGTGAACTATTCCTTTAAGTTTTCACTACCTCAACTAGTATATAAGTTGACTTAACTGGAGTATGTGTCGCCTCAACTTAAAAACATATGCTGAACCAGTAACGTTAGTCTCATAATTTATCGCGAGATCATATCACGTGAGAGAAAATAGCAAATTAAGTTTAATGAACATACATTTTAGTACAGATAACTTGAAAATGTAAGTTATCATCTTTCAACTAAACTTTTCAAGTCTATGTTACTTGAAATACGTTGTTGGGTCAACTATTATAACTATGTCAACTTAACTTTTTAAGTTGAAAACAGTAAATAAAACTTAACTGAGTCAAAGCAAAAAGATATCTAAAAAATGTAAGTTGAGTGAACACATTTTTTTTACAGTGGAAAGCATCGTAAGCCTAAATTGATCGTAGATACCATTTGTGGCAATTGTTATACGATCAACTTAAGCTTACGATTCTTTTGGGAAAAGCAGCCCTGGACAATTAAAAAAAAAGAAAAGAAAAGAAGTGTTCACAATGTGCCAATCGCCTCTTTCACACATACACACACATATTTAGAAATTAAACATGTGTCGGCTAACATTGGACATGTGCAAAAGAGAAGAATCAATAAACATTTCCAAAACTTTTTAAATTAAATATTTTGTTTTAATTGCATTCTGTGGTGGAAAGACGTTTTAGACATTTAAAATAAAATAAAAGTTATTTTATTATTCTTTTTAAAAGTTTTTTTTTTATGTCTAGCATTTAAATACACACAATTAAAGATATTCTGCTCACATGGTGTTTCTTTGTTTTGAACAAGAATGCTCTTCGCTTGCACTCTTATCTCCTTAAAATCAAGTACACTAATAGAATATAGCTGCAAGCAGCAATTAAGGGGACAATCTCAAAAAAGGCTTGATGAGTTATGCAAGCATGGCTGGAAGCATCACACCAACGGCAAGCAACAATGAGCAGTTAAAGACATTTTAGATGATTTTAGTCAAAACTCAGATAGCACATATACGTCTACAAGATGTCTGTAAAAGATCACTTCATCTGGAAAGCGTCTGATGTTTACTAACATCTGATAGACATCTTTAAGATGTCAGTCATACATTCTAAATCATTTTACATTTAGTCATTATCCAAAGCGACTCACATCTGAGGAATAAACCAAACGAGGCAATAACAACACAAGAAGTGCTCAAAATACAAAGTTCAAACAGTTCTCAGAGTAGCATAAGATTAATTTGTTATTTTATTTATTTTTTTTATGTTAAGTGCTCACGGTGAGTTTTCAGTTGTA
The DNA here is from genome assembly GCA_038021265.1 of Cyprinella venusta. NCBI lineage: Eukaryota > Metazoa > Chordata > Actinopteri > Cypriniformes > Leuciscidae > Cyprinella > Cyprinella venusta. Next base: position 4,639,954 of record CM075864.1, on the reverse strand, counting down.
TTTTTGAATGCCTTTTGGGCTTGTCGAAGACAAGACGAGCAGCAGCATTCTGGATCATTTGTCTTTAAATAATTATATCTAAAAGACATCTTCTAAACGTCTATTTGACATCTGACAGGAAACGTCCTATACTCTAAACAATGCTGGGGTTGTTTGAAACCAAATTTGGGTAAAATAAGGACGAACCCAACTTCAACTATCACTTTCAGCTGTAAATTTTAGGGCTGTCAACAGATTAATCGCGATTAATCGCATCCAAAATAAAAGTTTGTGTTTACATAATATATGTGGGTGCACTGTGTATCATTATTTTATATGTATAAATACACACAAATGCTTGTATATATTTAAGAACTATTTTCATGTATATACTGTATATAGATTTATATATAATTTATATTATATATAAATATAAATATTTTACAAATAAATAATATTTTTTTCATAAATATAGATGCGTGAGGGTGTATTTATATATAGACAAAATAATTATACACAGTGCACCCACATATATTATGTGAACACTAACTTTTATTTTGGATGCGGTTAATCGCGATTAATCGTTTGACAGCACTAGTAAATTTTAAATTGAATTTTTAACCCAACATTTGGGTTTGTCCATTTTCGACCCAAACTTGGGTTCAAACAACCCAGCATTGTTTAGAGTGTATAGACATATTGCAGATAAGCAAACACTCTAAAAACTCTTCCAGATGTAAACACACACATCGTCTCTGTGATATACGTGTGCTATCAGGGAACGGCTGAAAATGTTAAAATGGAATTACTTTTTAATTTTATTTCTTATCACTTTTGACCAATAGGTGGTGCTTTGACCAAATTGATGTGGTGTAGTCAGTGTGGGGTGACGATAATGCCGATTGCACGAGTTTAGCCACGATTTTGGCTCGCCGACAGGTTTTGAGAAATCGCCGACAAATGCCCGAAATCACAGGCAAATCGCCGCTCGTTCACGCAAGTGACAATCACGCAGTGTGAATGAGCAAAGACGCGATCTGAGAGAATCGCCGACGCCCGTGAGATATTTGGCATGCTAAATATCTGGACCTGTCGTCGATTCAAAATCCTGCTGTGTGAAAAGTGTTCTGACTAAAAACTACATCGGCAATTACCGACAGCCAATGAGTAGTAGTATTTGGCCGTTTTGTCATATAGCGTCACATATGACTGTAAAGGATGAGAATGCGTTGGGATATTACGATCACCTTATACGGTATGACTCACGGAATCTATCAAGACCAGTTTCAATAAAATAGCAAAATAAAGCAAAAGTCATTAGCTTATTTTAAAATGTTATTATGCTTTTGACCACAAGGTGGCGCTGACCCAAAACTTTTTGAGTACCTTCAAAGCATCATGCCAAAGACACTTACCAAGTTTTGAAATGATACGTAAATGCATTCTTAAATATAGCATTTTTACAAAACTGTGCAAGTACCCTCAGGTTGTGGTTGTCATAACACACACCAAGTTTGGTCTGAATACACTGAATAACGTGTTGTGGAGATATAGCCTCATGTCCGCTTTGCCTTGCTCTTTGTCAAATTCTTTTGAACGGTTTGACAAATCAACTTCAATTCCGTAACTTTGTGTCTCATGGTCTGGCGATGACGTGAGATGATTTCCGTAAAAATCGGAGCAATTGTCGTAAATGTTTAGCAGAATTTCGAAAAAAGGGTTGTTTTACGAAAAATTCGAAACCGACGTCACAGGGTGTTTTCGAATCATTTTGAGCCAGAGAAAAAAATAGAACTTTGTTCCTAGTCCTTACGATTACTAGCATTAACATTGGTGCAAAGTTGGACAGTTAGTGAAAACCCAAAATAATATGAAAAATAATAATTACTTCTTATTTTCTCTTCCATCTCATTTTTTTTCACCGCCATGTCCCTTCAGGGCCTCCGTAATTAAAAAAAAAACTTAGTTTGAATAATCATAGATTGTATAATGTTACAAATGTTTATTCATTAGAGGAGCTCGACCGATAAAGGATTTTGAAGGCCGATACCGATACAAATATTTTGGGGTTTTAAAATCCGATATTCCGATATATCGGCCGATATTTTATTTATTTATTTTTTTTTCAAACTGGACATGATAGTCACAAATTTTGTCATGCTTATTTGAGTTAAGAGAACTGATGGGGATGTTCTTTTAATTGTTATTCAAGCAATGTATTTATCGTGACCGACTCAACGAGTGTTGCCAACAGGAACGGTGTAGAGTGCCCTCTGGTGGACAAACTATACATCTCCAACACTCATGACATGGTTCAAGCGTGTTTCGTCCGTTTTTATTTTATTTTTGAAATATTCATTTATCGGCCAATATAACTGCCGATACCGATAGTTTGGAAAATGCCTAATATCGGCCGATAATATCGGTCTGCCGATATATCGGTCTGGCTCTATTCATTAGATTTTCTTATTCTGAAAAATAAAAAAACAATAATGAAACAATAATAAAAACAAAATCGAAGCATAAAAGTAATTTGAATAGTAGCAGAAATAGAATCAATTTGTTTCTGTATTTGAACAAATGCCTATACAAACTATCCTTTGAGTGTCCAACACACAAATGTACAGTCACTACACTGACATCATGCAACATTTCCTAAAGACAAAGGGAATTTCACACTGGCTACGTCATATAACACAGTGTCTTCCTTGTAATTAGTTCAAAAATACTTCACATTTTCAGCATGGTTTTGTTCTTAGGTCGCTATGATGAAGTGGACTATAAATGGTTTGTTATTTAGAGTTACAGCTAAAGACTGAACTCAGTTTTACCTTCCTGAAGGCATGCTTGACCCGGAGACCATCTCCAACCTTTGACATCTGACCGTCCCACGGGGGCACTAATGATGACTAAATCATCTGCTAAAACCACACCTGGTGGTTAGATGCTTCATAAAAGACCAGTTTACGGGACCCGAGGCATGAAAAAAAATGCAGTCAATTTGTGTCACTGATGTTTGGTTAGCTACTTCCAAAGCTCCCGCGTTTGACCCGTTGAACGCCATGTCAAAGATTAGAAAACCCCATCTTACACCTCAAAAGTAAACATGCCGTTGGTTTTTGCTCAGGTAATGTATGTAAGTCAGTAAACCAATACAATAAATGGCTCAAGGTTGCTATATAATTGCAAATCAATGTGAGCTTCCCATATGATTCAAATCAGAAGGAAAGCTCGCTCAATGAGGAATTCCCACGCCTGACTTAACCCACCACGACTTCAGAGTAACAAAAGAGGTAAATCACGTCGTACTGCTTCCCACAGATGGGCTGGCTTCTTTGTTGACAAAGGCATGCAAAATAGTATTTACAGATGGCAGAGCGGGCTCTGGCTCTCCAGCATAAAGGCTTTCCTTTTGAGAGGCGTTTTAGGGCCATGAGAACACATCTGAGCAAAAGTGTGTGGCGCTTATACCGCCATCCCTGCCTCTTTCACAGCTGTCTGTGGACAGAGGATGTGACATGCATGCCATGTTCAGCCCCATATTCTCTGAAAGAAGAGTCCATTAAGGATATGTGGCATTTGTTTGCACGGTCAGACTTCTTGAGCCCCTGTGGTAAATATCTCTGAGACTAGGGTCTAATCTTGTGGGATTGACCTTTGACCTTAACTGCCCTTAACTTTTGTCTCCCAAACTGCAGATTGATCTGAGAATCCTTACACAGGCAATCGTTTTAGTAATGTGTAAGATCATGTGCTTTAAACCATGTCCTTTCACTTGGAAGGTCATACATGATTTAAGCAGATCTGCATACATTTGTTCATTATTTTTATTATATATATTATATATATATATATATTATTTCCTTTTACAGTACAGTACTTGCAGTATACTTACAGTGTACTTACCTAGAAAGTACTGCTAATATAAGGTAAGTACATGGAACAGGGGTAGGTTTAGGGGTAGGTTCAGGGTTAGTACTAGTTATTACCCAGTAATTGTAGTTACTAAAATAAGTACATAGTATTTACATGGGTAACTGGACTGTAAAATGAAGCGTTACCACTTCAGTTTTGTGCCCAATTTTCACTATTAACTTGGTTATTAGTACGCATATTATTAGTAATATGCATGTTTATATATATATATATATATATATATATATATATATATATATATATATATATATGAAGAGTTCAGATGCAAAAGCCTCTAAGTGCCATTTGAAATTTTCTTCTAAAATGATCATTTTTATCAAGCCTATATATTCAAGTTCAGTAATTTCACTTGAATGACAATTAATAGGTAATCTTCATTGCAATTTAAGTGAATTTACTGAATTTAAATGTACAAGCTTGATAAAAATGTTCATTCTAGAAGAAAATTTCAAATGGTACTTAGAGGCTTTTGCATCTGAACTCTTCATATATAATTAGATAATAGCTGTTTATTAGTACTTATAAAACACATGTTGATGCATTATTCTGAATGACTATATTATACAGAGCTATTAGGAGTTTATTTAGACTGAAGTCATAGTTTATGGTTAGTTAATAGTGAGAATTTGACCGTAATCTAAACTGTGTTCATTATTTTTGATCTCCATATGGTTGCTGTTCTTCATCAGTTTTGATATCCATGATATATTCTGATTGCTTATTTACCATATACAGTATAAAGTTTGGAAAAAAATTTGTTTTTGAGCTTCTTGAAGTCACTTATGCTGACCAAGGCTACATTTATCTGATCAAAGTATATTAAAAAGAGTAATATTTTATATATTAATATTTGAAAATAACTGTTGTATGTTTATACTGTATATATTTTAGTAAAATGCAATTTAAATTTATACCTGTCATGCAAAGCTGAATTCTTCTGTGTCACATGATCATTCGAAAATCATTCTGAAATGCCAATTTGCTGCTCAATTATTTTTTAGGGGTCAATTATTAATAATGGTTATAATTAGAAATATTTTTGCCGATTAAGTTTTTTTGTGTGTGTGGAAATTGTGATTCACTTTTTTCAGTATTATTTGATGAATAGAAAGTTAAAAAAAAACAGCATTCATTTGAAATATAATTCTTTTTTAACATCATAAACACTTTCATATCACAACTTTTGCTTGCTAGAGTATCATAGTTTTACAAAAAAAAATGAAGCAGCACAATTGTTTTCAACATTGATAATAATCAGAAACGTTTCTTGAGCATCAAATACGCACATTAGAATGATTTCTGAAGGATTGTGACCATCGTGAACATTCAGCTTTGCATTACAGAACAGTTTTGAGAGATTTGTTTACATGTAAACACACTAAATATTGGAGTCACCACAGAGACTCCAGAGTTTTTGGCACAATTTACAGTAACAAAAAAACACAATTCCACATGATTGCCCATGTTTCTCACTTGTTCTCCATCTGTGGCCTGATGTTATGAAGCTATTCCCTTTAGAAAGGTCAAGTTTGGGGAACTGGATGGGCATCACATCAGTCATATAGTAGTTCAGTGTTTATATTTTAAAAACATTAATGTGTTGGAGCTGTAAAAGTGCCAAGTGGTAGTGCAATCCTGTGACCTACGTTTGGTTTCTGTTTCTAACGTGAACGGTGAACTATAGAAAACTTGGAATAGCTATAGTACATTAGTCACTTTTATGGTACATACTGTATGGTGTTTTTCATTTGGTGCGATAACTTCATGGGTCACAAACTTCCAATGTATGCATGAAAAATGCATTTGGGTTTAGAACAACAATTCTGTTATGACAGAATGCATAAACTTGAGTGAACATAATCAAAAAGATGCATAAAATATCAGATACTTGCAGCCAAGTCCTGTCTCTGTGACGTTCACAGCTTTCTTATACTAAAAACCAGTCAGGGTCCCTGCTGAGATTTTGACGTGGACAGCGGAATATCCAGCTTGGTTAATGTCAGTCATCTGGCTCCTCTGTGTCAGCTATTAATGAAGCACAGCGGGGCGTGCGCAGACAGCGACACACCACAGGAAGAGCTCCGAAACATCCACTGGGAACAGGGGAAGTGGGGTAGAAAGAAGAAATGCTGTGAGGGCTTCAACCATGCTGAACTACTATGAAACAGTCACGAGGAAGACCTCTGTAGAAGATTTATTGAATCCCTACACATTGTAAGGAACTCGTTTACATGGAGCATTAAGCTTCATGACATGTTTTTGGATGACGGATGTGAGATTCCAGCTGCTGAGAATCTGAGAATAATAACTTTACTGTAATGTGAAATTCTTCTTGTCAACGTAATTCACAACTAACACTGGTTGTTTGTCCTTGGGCAATTAGTCTTCATAAGCGCATCACCTATGATGCTATAACTGTAAAAATGTCATGGTGAGGTTAAAAAGAATAGACAAAGCTTGCTTATTCAGTCATTTAGTGATAGCTAAACAATCAGAGTGAAAAGCAGAATCTGAGGTATTCTTTATAGACCAAGCAAAGGTGTGTGTATACTAGGGCTGTCAAAACGATTAATCGCGATTAATCGCAGCCAAAATAAAAGTTTGTGTTTACATAATATATGTGGCTGCACTGTGTATAATTATTTTAGATATATAAATACACACACATGCTTGTATATATTTAAGAAATATTTTCATTCTGTATATGGATTTATATATAATTTATATTATATATAAATATTTTATATATAAATAATATTTTTTTATATATATACAAAATAATTATACACAGTGCACCCACATATATTATGTGAACACAAACTTTTATTTTGGATGCGATTAATCGAGATTAATCATTTGACAGCCCTATTAAATATATATATGAAAAGTATGAATGGCTGACCAATGAAAGTGAAATATAAATATACTATATTATATTAAAATATTATATATATATATATATATATATATCACTGTAAAAAATAAACGTGATTTTAATGGTAAAAAAAATGCTACAGTGCAAAACTGTTAATTGGTTAACAGAAAGTTTCCGTACTATATACGGTAAATACCTGTGATAGATCTCATGGTACATTTAATGTAATTTTACTGTAAAATACCGTTAAATTTACAGTTTTTGAAAGTGAAAAGGAACAACTTCGTAAAACACAACATTGTATAATTTATAGTCAAAAACCGTAAATTGACATTCTCACAATTCCCTGCGTGACATTTCACATTTTATGTATTTTTGTTGAAATAACTGTTTCCTCATAGTTTTCTTGTTTTTTCCCTAATCTATTATGTGCATTAGGGTTTTATTTTACATTTAATAATGTTAAAGTAATGTTAATTGCATTTTTTTTTCATGTGTGTTACCATGATGGTGTTTAATGTTTGTGTGAATGACACTGTGGAAGAGCTGTTTGTGATGAGTATTGATTAATTATGTGACTTTCATCACCCAGTGTATTACAATGGTACAAATCAGATATCAATTTTTCAATCCATTGCTAAATTAACATTCAGATTATAAAAAACGGTTTATTACTGTAAATTTTAAAAGTCTGTAAAACCAATAACGTTGCCACTGCATTTTCGACAGTAAATTTCTGGCAACCACTGCTGCCAGTTTTTTACCGTAAAAATTATGTGTTTTTTTTCAAGTGTGTATATATATATATATCATCTTGTTTTTCATGTTTAATGTAAAAACAGACAAATCTGCTCACACTATCTGTGTGTAAAGAGTGAGGCAAACACATGGATTGCTTAAGATTTGACATTTTCCCCAATGAATCGTCACTTAGTATCCTGTAAAGGTGGTTTATGTCTCTCCTCAGATAACGACCCTAACCACAATACCACAGTGTGTGTGTGTGCTGCCTCACAGACATCAGCAGTTGCGCAACACTCACACATGCTACACACCAGGAGAACAGATCCATTTGATTCATTTTTGCGCAAAAATTTGGTTGTCCAAGAGACAACTTGTCAAATCTAGAATTGTCACATTGTTAAAACATATTTTGCAAGGTGTATATCCAGGTGAAACAGAATATCAACTGCAAAAAATATAGGACATGACTATTACAGTAAATAAGAGTATAAAATAAACTAACTGGCTACTTGTTTCTAATGATGTGATCGAATCAACTGCATGAAATATAAGCCAGTTCAGAGAGCTCAAGTGACACAGCTGCACTGAAGGTTGATGTGAACAATGGATGGAAACAATCTGAGAGGCAGAGAAGGAAGAGTAGCCTACACTGTAAAAAAATAAAATCCTGGTAAAAAAAACGGTAAACTACTGGCAGCTGTGGTTGCCAGCATCATACGGTAACTATATGGCGTGTTACTGTTTTTGTGTTAGAGCATATAGATGTTAAATTAAAGTTGTATACTTAACTTTAGCTGTTAATTTCAAAAACAGTAACAAACCGTATTTTTACGCTATGATGCTGGCAACCACAGCTGCCAGTAGTTTACCGTTTTTTTACAGGATTATTTTTTACATTATATGTGTCAGACTCAGAGGTGATGGACGAGGAGGATTTTTTTGTTGTTACTTTTTTTATGGTACCTTTTGGGCTTTCACAGTTTGTCAGTATGTGGATTTTTACAGTATGTATTTTTACAGTATTTTTATAGTATTTTTCAGAGCAGTATTTTACAGAGCTTTCTTTTACGGTACCTTTTGGGCTTTCGCAGTATGTCTACTGCATTTTTACAGTATGTATTTTTACAGTATTTTTACAGTATTTTTCAGAGCAGTATTTTACAGAGCTTTCTTTTACGGTACCTTTTGGGCTTTCGCAGTTTGTCTACTGCATTTTTACAGTATGTATTTTTACAGTATTTTACAGTATTTTTCAGAGCTTCAGAGCAGTATGTTACAGAGCTTTCTTTTACGGTACCTTTTGGGATTTCGCAGTTTATCTACTGCATTTTTACAGTATGTATTTTTACAGTATTTTTACAGCATTTTTCAGAGCAGTATTCTACAGAGCTTTCTTTTACGGTACCTTTTGGGATTTCGCAGTTTATCTACTGCATTTTTTACAGTATGTATTTTTACAGTATTTTTCAGAGCTTCAGAGCAGTATGTTACAGAGCTTTCTTTTACGGTACCTTTTGGGCTTTCACAGTTTATTTACTGCATTTTTACAGTATGTATTTTTACAGTATTTTTCAGAGCAGTATGTTACAGAGCTTTCTTTTACGGTACCTTTTGGGATTTCGTAGTTTATCTACTGCATTTTTACAGTATGTATTTTTACAGTAGTTTTACAGTATTTTTCAGAGCTTCAGAGCAGTATGTTACAGAGCTTTCTTTTACGGTACCTTTTGGGCTTTCGCAGTTTGTCTACTGCATTTTTACAGTATGTATTTTTACTGTATTTTTACAGAGCTTTCCTGTAGCTCAAACAGTAGAGCGTTGGCGCTTGCAATACCAAGGTAATGAGCTCAAATCTCAGGGAAAGCACAAACAGATAAGAATGGAAATGCGTACCTTGAAATGCAATGTAAGTCGCTTTGGATAAAAGCATCTGCCAAATGCATACACAAATTCAATACTTGCACTATTCGTATTCATCTTACTAAGTTATGTAATTGCAATTTGTTTACTGTATCTTTTTGTGTAACTACATGCTCTGTTCTCCATTTTCTTATATAGTGTCTAATCAATGCTCTGTATAGTGTTTATATATAATGTGTGTATTACAGTATGTGTTGAGTATAGTTAAAACGGTTGATGCGTTTGTTTAATTTTGCCAGAAGATTCAGGAGTTTTGTGAATTTAGTTTAAAGATTTGTTTTTGAGTTTAGAGAAAATGCGGTGAAGTTTTTTAAAAAATGTGTCTTAAAAACAGTATAATGCAGCTATAAGCTGTATATCTATGTATTAATATCTTCATCAGCTTTGAGTACTGGCTGTTTAATCATTCGAAGGCAGGACTGGCAAAGTCAGGTTAATGTAGAGTCAAAGCAGGGTTCATTTGGAATCATATCATAACAAATCTCAATAAGAACCACTGGAATACATATGAAAAAGTGGGCAATATCTATCTTTCATGATCATTGTTCAAATCAAAACCAAATAAATCTGTAATTATTCATTACAAGATAATAACTGCTCGGATAATTCATTCAAAAGTTGTCACTGATTTCCAGAGAAGCGTTTATTTGACATAAAGCAGTTCTCCACCTTGTGTTTTACAAGGAAACACACCCTTTCAGAACAAACAAGGGCTGGAGCAGGTTAAGAATGTCGACCAGCAGCTCTGAACTGATTTTTCTAGTTTCTGATATCAAACAGCAGCTATAAATCATCCTCACACTGTACATCAGTGCTTGTTGACTTTGACACTTGCAGAGCTTATGGATGGTAAAGTGTACTTGGGGACATGTGCAAACAAGAGTCGTGTATAGCACCAGTACAGAAACAAAACTGACTTTATCTGTGCAAAATCAAGGTCGTATTTCATACATCTAAACAGATTCCCTGTATAAGGGTGTTCAGAAGATATATCATGCCTCTTAAAAAGCATCCTCTCCATGTATAAGCAATCTCTGCTATAGTTGTGTTTACTTCAAGTTTTATCATCATGATAAAACACACATAGCTCAGCTAATTCAATCAATCAATGTGCGAAAAAGGCTCCTGGATATCATGCAGTCTTAAAAATGCTGGGTTGTTTTAACCCAATTTTGGGTAAAATATGGACAAACCAAGCCATTCGGTTACATTTTTAAATTATATTTTTAACCCAATTGGCTGGGATTGTCCATATTTTACCCCAAATTGGGTTAAAACAACCCAGCATTTTTTAGAGTGTGACTGTACTGTAACAGAGTTTTGTAATTTGAACAGTATTTTACAGTAATTTGTACAGTACAATACTGTTAAATGTGCCAAACAATATAATACTGCCAAGGATTATGGGAAAATATGTTTAGAAGAGCAAATCTAATCTAATGAAAAAATCGAATTATATAATAGGAAATCAATTCTAATACTGAAAATAAAATAGTTGTACTCATGAATACAATATACAATATTATTCCTGTAAATTAAAATATGGTACTTGTACTGCAAATAAAAAAACAGTACTAATACAGTAAATAGTAATACAATTGTATTACTGTAAATGGATTTAGAGTACTGGTGCTCTTTATTGAATAATTGCTTATAATTAATAGATGTCCAAGAGTAAATTGTGTGATTTCAGAGAGATTCGACATGCTTAATTGAAGAGAAAATGAAGTTAACCGAGAAGTTTTTGGTTACTGACTAAAAGAGAGAAGCACGTCTCGCTAATTCAGTGGTTCTGGGATTTCTGGGAACCAAAAATTGTTAGCTGTGATGATTAAAAGTACATTATTAAAGTTTTTAAAAGTACATTAGATACATGTTTGCACAATGACAAATTGGAATGCTAACTTCACATTTGTTTTGAACATTCCCAGAAATAGCATGTTTCACACTTTCACATCATAATGGGAAAGTTAGCAAAATGTTCTTAGAACTTTTTTTCCCCCACTTTAAGTTAGTTAGTTACTCTCCTAACACTCAATGCTGGAACTGACCTTGCTCTCCTGTAATAAACACTCAGGGGATCAGGAAGAAAGATAAGATCGGTCCTTGACTTTCAATTGTTAAGGTCTACAAACACAATAAAAAGTTAGTAAGGAATTGACAATGAACAGTTATATGTTTATAAATGACATTAACCTGTATTATTAAATGCTGTAAAAATTGCTCTTCATTTTTGTTCCTGGAGTCATTAACTAATGTTAAGAAATTCTCAGCTAACAGGGAATGTTCTTTGAACGTTCTGACAAGGTTCTTCCAGTAATGTTAACAGAGTTGTCTGGTATAATGGTCTCCAAAGGTTAGTACGAAAATGTTATCTCTACATCATTCATAGAACTGTTTTTTTTCTGAAACATTTTAACATTCTTTAACATTTTCTAAAATATTGTTCCTTCATTAATCAATAATTACACAGTAACAAGTGAGATCCAATATACGGTAACGCTACATTTTACAGTCCAGTTACCCATGTAAATACTATGTACTTATTTTAGTAACTACAATTACTGGGTAATAACTAGTACTAGGGCTGGGTATGGATTCACATTTCAATTTCGATTCGATTTCGATTCGCAAGCTCTCCGTTCGATTCGATTCTCGATTCGATTTTCGATTCTCGATTCCTGATTTGATTCTCGATTCGACTATAATGAAGATGTAATACAAATCCTATATTTATAATTTATAAAAAAAGAACAGTGGACATAAGTTTACTAGTGATAATTTACTAGTAATACAAGGAAATTAAGAGCCATAAACCTTTATATAAAACACTTTTTATTTTAGGTACACTGATACACTAATATTAGTGTACCTAATATTCACTAATATATTGTACTAATATAGCCCTTTATATGGAAAAAATCGATTCGTGGCCATTGAGAATCGATTTTGAATCAAACACATTTTAAAAAACGATTAATCGAAAAATCGATTTTTTTGCCCAGCCCTAACTAGTACTAACCTTGAACCTACCCCTGTTCCATGTACTTACCTTATATTAGCAGTACTTTCTAGGTAAGTACTGTACTGTAAAAGGAAGCGTTACCCATTATTCTAGTAATTGTAATTAACTGAGACTCTGATTAAATAATTAGTGCTTACCTGAATGAGGTAGTTCACTATTAGCTAATCAATTTTTTCATGCCTCCCAGAGGACTATGCTAAGAACGACTTTATACAGGTTCATAATTAATGTGACTAATGCAAAATGTATAATTAACATACTTACTATAATTTACATAGAAGTTATTTTGATTTCAAGGGCCCTTTAAAAAAATCAGCTGTTTTTTTTTTTTTTTTTCTTTTTTTGAGGCATGCATGTCATGCCTAAGAGCACTGGACCAAAACCATGCTGCTTTCTAGAATTTCAAAGAGAGCTCAAGACATGCCCTACAGCCAGTGTAATACTGTCTTTCTGAAAATGTGACTTTATCCAGCCCTCAGCTGGAGCCTGGCAGCTCTGTGATACGAGCTTTGATCAGACGAACACAATCAGATGATCTGAGTGTCCTGTCAGATTCAGCATCAACAGCAGCACAATAAACAGCAACGTCAGCCATAAGAGATGTTTACTTCATACTTTGATTCAGGATGTGCACAGCTTTGACCCACTGTGGTAATTACCCTATTAGTTAGGGAATTAATCCATGATGACATCAATTAATTTGATTTAATCAATGCATATTAGTGCAGAGGTGTTGCTAATATGTTAGACGTATTAGAACGATTTCTGAAGTTGCAAGCCTTGGTGAGTATAAAATACATTTCTTTCAAAACCATTTAAAACTCTTACCTATTCCAAACATTTAAATGGTAGTGTTACTGTAAAAATGAAAAGATCGAGAAGGAACATTTTGGGGTTCTGGAACCTCCAGAAACTGAACTCTTTCAAAAAGGGACAGTTACTGAAAATTATAGATACATTCTATTAATACACTTGCATGCACTTGGGGAAAAAGCTAATATATCTACAGTAGAAAAATATATATACTGCCCTGTTGATTCAGTGTTTGCTAAATTTTGTTAGTAGACTAAATATTTTTTAACAAGTAGACTGACTGTAGCTTATATATCTACTTTAAATTAGTAGCCTGTAGCTTGGAAAGCTACGGTTTCAAAGTACTGTAGTTCGCCCAATCGAACACTGGCTCTCTGCATGACAGAACTTCAACCCTGTGGCACAACTGTCACAGAGGAATTTCACACTTCAAACATCCGTGTGTGTGTGCGTGTGTGTGTGTGTGTGTGAAGCAAAACTCTTTGTACATTACTGTACAAACTTCATAGTAAATCTACTGCCAGTTTCAAATTACTTTACCATGTATGATTTGAACGCAAAATAGGTTAATATGATGAATGGAATGGTGTAACTAAAGGTTTAATGGTCTTAACTCTCAAAAATATAATTCTTTGTTTGAAATTCATTCAGTTGTGGATAGGTTTTCACCTATTAAAATGAATATTTATTGACAATCACTTGCAATAAAAATTAAATATGGAAAAAAATTGAAGTATTGTTCAAAAGCACAAAGAAGAAATTAGCATACATCAGTCATAACAACAATCAGATATCCCTTTGAATACGACAATCCCAAAACATGCAAATATGTATCTTTACCTCACATAAAGTAAAATTTGTTTTCAAGAGTAAGTTTCCCATCCCACAAAAAAATGCTTTACCTGAAAAGGGATGTAATCTCAATGCAAACTGGTTTAGTAAGATTGTACTTTATGAGTACCATCTTAAGCAGACAAAAAAAGACTGAAGCTTATTAATGTCTTAGGAAAAGATCCATGTGAGGTTTGCTGACTTTGAAGGAAAGAAATACATACAGTCAGGGCTGCAACCGACTTAGAAAATGAGGGACACACCTTTCCCTCATGTTGTTAGAATACTCCTTGATCAAATTCCTTTTTTTTCCACCAGTGGCTGACTCAAGACATAATGATGAAGAGAAGGCTGAGTTTAGGAGAAATCTCCGGACCTGGTTTCCAGAAATCCAAGGTAAGAACTTCAGTCAGAGCTACAACCACCACAGACTGTGGGGGGCAAAGGATACCTTTAGATATTTAGAACGTGGCGGAGCAAATTGTTTTTTCAATCACAGATTTCCTTTGTCTTTACTAGTGGTCAACTCCAAACCAAGTGAAAGAGAGAAGACTGAATTGAAGAAAAGGCTCCAGGTCTCATTTTCTGATGTTGAAGAAGTAAGAATTTCAGTCAGATCCATGACACAGACATTGAGATTGAAGATGGTAATCCATCTAAAAAATGAGCCAAGACAGACCTAAAGAGGGTCTGAACAATACATGTTCCTTTTTTGTGAAAGATCTCTGATTTTACATCAGGTTTACGCAAACCTTTGCAGGGCACATAACTCTATCCTGTAGTAGAAATTCCCATACGCACCTCAATCCAGGTGTCTCCCACGACACCCTACGATTGCCACCTCCAATCCAAAATTATCATCGAAATGACCTCCCCTTTGACTATGACAGTAACCCCCCAGATCTAAGAATAGCCACTCTGACAACCTCAGGTAAACCCAGATGCCTAAGTCAGTCGGACGAGATCTCTCACTCTGAACGCTATCACTTGGGAATAAGGTATCTGGTGTCCCGCTGACCTGTTCCACAGCAGTTGCCAAACAGACTCCAAACAATCCCTTTGAAATGGTTCAATCAAGACCATGAGGACCTCATTTCAATCACATAGGAACCTCACGACAAAGAGTCTACCAGTTCCACCAGTCCGCCAGAGTCCACCAGTCCACAAGTGCATGGCAAACGTGACATGATTCATTATGCAACTTTTCTCTACTATAATTGGTTCTTCATATACAGTATGCGAACACTCCATTACTAAGTAAAAGCAAATCTGTATTTCTTGATTAAGTAAGTGACATGTGAAGGCCAAGTATGGTAACCCTTACTCTAGATTTAACCTCTACATTTAACCCATCCAAGTTACTGTGTGGCACCCAGGGAGCGATTTGGGGTTTGGTGCCTCTCAAGGGCAACTTAATGGATTAGTTCACTTTTGAAAAAAACTTTTGCTGATAATTTACTCACCCCCATGTCATCCAAGATGCCCATGTCTTTCTTTCCTCAGTCGAAAAGGTTTTAAGGTTAAGGTTTTAAAGGTAATTAAGGTTTTTGATCAAAACATTCCGGGATTTTTCTACATATAATGGATTTACATAGGAACCAGACGGTCCAAGGTCCGAAAGACAGTTAATAACAGTTTCAGATGCAGCTTCAAATGTCTTTAAACGACACCAGACGATGAATAAGGGTCTTATCATGCGAAACAATCGGTTATTTCAAAACTTATTCCAAAAATGTAACTTTTCTAAGGACAAATGCTAGCCTTGGTCTATTCTGTGAGGCGCGTTTGTAACGTCACGTAAGACGCAATTATGTTCAAAAGGTCACGGGCGACGTACCCGGAAGTACAGAGTCAAAATCGTCTGACATCGTTGTTTTACCTTTTAATTCATTTTTTGTAAACGGTGTTTGAGTTAGTTTGCACGTTCAACCTATGCGTTCAACTTGTAAACACTGACTCTGTACTTCTGGCTACGTCGCCTGTGACCTTTTGAACGTAATTACGTATTATGTGACGTTACAAATGCGCCTCACAGAATAGAGCAAGGCTAGCATTTGTCCTTAGAAAAGTTACATTTTTGGAATAAGTTTTGAAATAACCGATCGTTTCGCATGATAAGACCCTTATTCATCCTCTGGTGTCGTTTAAAGACATTTGAAGCTGCATCTGAAACTGTTATATCAGAGAGAACTGCTCACCTCAAAGCTTCTACAAAATGACACGATTAAAAGTTTGATTAAAAGATTCAATCATTCTGGCAAGCAAATTGATTGAAAACAAATTAGGAGGGCCTCTGGGATCCCAGAGCTCAAGGAAAGTCTAAGTAAACAGCCTTTTCTGACGAGACACAAGAGGCCAGTACTGTCTCCTGTGTAGAGGATCAAATCCTTCAGTTGCAGAGATTAAACCTCACTTTTCAGTATCAAACATTAGTCCATGACCTACCTGACACCAGCCTTTGTGAAAGGATCTCTATTCAGCCTCCTAATTTGAATGGGATTAAGCCTAATGAAGGACCTCTCACATTGGCTACAGGTCAAATCAGCAGCCTGTTGTCCTGGAGCCTGCAGGCAGCTTAAGGCTAACACACCATGCCAACGTCAAAGAAATGAAAGCTTTAGCGCAAATTCCGCCATGAAGACTCAATCGTTACCAAACTATTAATAAGCAGTAGTAAGGTGTTTGAGGCAAAAGTCGTAGTTAAAGGGATACTCCACTTTTTTTGGAAATAGGCTCATTTTACCACTCCCCCAGAGTTAAACAGTTGAGTTTTACCGTTTTCGAATCCATTCAGACAAATTCAGCCAACCAGACAGTTTCTGGTCTCATTGACTTCCATAGTAAGAAATATCAGAAAATTGGCTAAATGGATTCAAAAACGGTAAAACCCAACTGTTTAACTCTGGGGGAGTTGTAAACGAGCCTATTTCCAAAAAAGTGGAGTATCCCTTTAATAGTTAGTTAATAGTGAGAGTTGGACCCTAAACTAAAGTGTCTATAAAAATAAATAAAAAAAAACAAGGTTACACTTTATTTCGATAGTCACTTTAGACGTTCTACTAATTATATGTAACTTTTCAACTATATGTCAAGTAACTCATTAGAGTATCAGTATATTATAGTAGACTGTCAGTAGACTGTTAGGTGTTAAGCTTTGGGTTAGGAGAATAAGTTTACTTGTAGTCGCCAAGTTACTCATAGTCAGTTGAATGCCTGTTGGGGGACCAACAAAATAAAGTGTTAGCAGATATTAAGCATACAGTCAACTAATACTCTAATGACAGTTAGTTGACATGTAGTTGAAAAGTTACTTATAGTTAGAAGAATGGACTATCGAAATAAAGTGTTACCAAAAACAATATATAAAACACATTCAGAGAAGACTTTATTTAAGATTAAGGCTCAAATGAATTGCTGCGTCACTGTGGACACCAACAAACAGATAAAACTGTGGGGGAAAACATCAGTGAAAGATGCCAGAATAAACCTCTTCAAATGCTATCTAATTCCACATCTTAAGGGCAGCATATCTTGAATTAGGCTGTGTCTGGGGCATGCTCTTTTTATTCATTAGCCTACTACATCAAAACTGCTCTCCATGCCTTCGAGACACAAGCACAGACAATACTGTGGCTGACTCACTGTGAGCTTTGAGCCAATCTGATGGGGTTTTTCTGCAATGTGGGTCCCACATATTCCTAACTCATTGTGTCAAACCTCTGTGATTATTTTCATTTCATGGATATGATGAACAGACTGTGTTTGTGTGTTTATGCAAGGGTGGGTCCTTAACAATTAAGTGACTGTTTAAGTGGGGGAGTCATGAATTGTCTACTGAGATAACAGAGATCGTCTAGACATGCCACAAATCATAACACAGGCGTTCATTATGTAATAATGTATTATATAAAAACGTCTATTATAAAAATTTAGCAACACTTTTGGAATTGGATATGACGTCACACAGATTGTTATGTTATAACTTGTGATTTTTTATTATTTTTTTAAACAAAGCTTAGACTGTAGGCCCTATTATTGACAATATACTTGGGGGATGTCCGTATTGACTTTTACTAGTTTAACGACGGAAAAATGATCGGCAGACGCTTGTTGTCCCCATTCTCTTAATGAGTAATTGGTGTGTTTTGGGCTTTACATGCAAATCAGAGTCTCATCTCCCATTCACTTTAAATGCCAGTTGCGAAATAATTACAAATTTACACGGCGAAATTTGTTCTCAAGAGCAAATCTGAATGCTTCCGCAAACGGATATCATTGTACGCACACCATCTATGGGACAAGCTGGATTCCACCATATATTTATGTACTTTTACACTTTTTATTCTTTTATTTTAAATTTTTGGCTAATTTGTGTGTTGCTGCACTTAAACACACTCCTTAAAGGGATACTCCACTTTTTTTGGAAATAGGCTCGTTTTACCACTCCCCCAGAGTTAAACAGTTGAGTTTTACCATTTTCAAATCCATTCAGCCGATTTTCTGATATTTAGAAGAATATCAGTAACCAGACAGTTTCTGGTCTCATTGACTTCCATAGTAGGAAAAAAAAATCCTATGGAAGTCAATGAGACCAGAAACTGTCTGGTTACTGACATTCTTCTAAATATATAAAAAATGGCTGAATACATTTGAAAACGGTAAAACCCAACTTTTTAACTCAGCCTATTCCAGCCTATTTCCAAAAAAAAAGTGGAGTATCCCTTTAAATGACAAAAAAAATGGATTGCGCCATTGACTTTCTACCAGGTTTCAGTTGGTCAATGGCTCAGTCTATTTCATTAGTGCCTGAACACACCTCGTTTTCAGACCAGCAGCCCATGGGCGCACAAATAGTTGATGGCCACCACTGATTTCCATGTAGAGGGGGAAAAAATACTATGGAAGTCAATGGGTTCCACATTTTGCATTTTCAATGTTATTATTCCTTTCTGTTTTCTCTCTCTTTTTCTTGCCAGCATTTTAAAAGCATATCCTCTGGACGCAGAACAATGTGTGAGCACTGATGCTATCAGAGAGGTAACAGAGATGCGGCTCTGGGCAGATGAAAGGCAGTATTGTGTGTGTTGTCCACAGCTCAGCTGCAGAGAAAAGCAACTCTAAGAGGCTGAGAAAGTGAGCAGGCACTTAAGGCTGCCAAAACCACCACGATTCCAGCACTCCCAGCACTGCCTTTCAACACTCTGAAGTTTCTCATGGAGGCAACAATTCAAAACATCAAGGCCATTTTGTCAAGAGAGCTCTAGACTACCTGTATTATCGACATAAAATGTGTAAATAGGTATACATATGCTTCTCAAAATACATCAAAAACATCTCATTTTATTGAACATGTGCTTTGAGGGTTGAGGTTTTTGCATACAAATGCTAACATAGAGGCAGCTTTGTGTGTCTCTCCCATGTGGGCATGTCCAAAAGGCCTTGACAACTCTCTAAGAGAATTGAAGCATATAAAGCAGTGAATAGACTTTATTGAATGTCCTGCTTGACTCTGTGGACATCTGCTGAGGGATGAGGCGTGGACGGCAGACAACGTCTCCCCTTACACATGTCAGACATTAACACTTGACCCTCAATCTGCTACACATGGGTCTTGTTTCACTCAGTGTAGTCACTGTGTGTGCAACACAACCTGATGTGAGCTTACAGAGGAACACTGGCCTCAGATAACTACTACCTGAGCAGATTAACTTACCGTCCATTCACTATGACACCAGATAGTGTTCACACATACAAAGTATGTGGCTACATGCAGTTTGCATGAACGTTCTACACGTGGCCGATGCGAGAACTGCAATATGCGCCAACATTAATTACATCCTCAAAGTCGTCATTGCCCAAGAAATAGTTACAAAATTGGATGATAGATGAATCACATAATTAAAAATTGTAATAAAGCATCTTTAAAGTTTGATAAGTCAGTAAGAATAAAAAAATAAAAAAAATCGCCTTCTTTATTTTTCAAATGCATGTCATGTCCTATTGTGAACGATTCCTCTATGCATATGTTTGCATATGCATTTTTTCTTTGTGTGTTAATAATATCCACCACCAAAAAAGACAATACACAATAAATAGAGCAATAAATATTATCTCCAAAATTTTGTGCAACACCTCAAAATCCAATCGAAAAGTTCCCGACCAAAATTCGTAATTTTCAACAAGCCGGTATACTAGGATGCGTGTCAAAATACAGATCAAATGCAGAAATGTTCACCCAAAAATAAAAATTCTGTCATTCATTTCCAACCCGATCTCACGGGAATTCATATGAATTTTACGAGGTGGCTAATTCGTAACAATTCGTACGACCTCACTCGTACGAATTAGTACGATTTTTTGCTAAATCGTACATATTTTACGAATTGGTCATTTCGTATGAATTCGTACAAATGACCCCTGACCCCGCCCCTAAACCTACCCATCACGAGGGTTTAGACAAATCGTACAAATTCATACGAGTGAGGTCGTATGAATTAGTACGAATTAGCCACTTTTTAATCACTCGTACGAATTCATACGAATTGGTCGTGAGATAGCGTAGTCATTTCCCACCATCAAGAGCTTCCAAACCCACAAGATTTACAAAACACAAATGAACATCATTGAAATCTGAGAGCTTTCTGTGCCTCCATTGACAGCTACGCAACTACCACTCTGTCATTGTTCTTGGGTCATTGATTATGTCAAATAAAATAGCATCAGCCCTGGGTCACTGTGATTTTCCCAAGTAAGACGTATTCTTGGTTCAACGTTTATTGTTGACATTCCTGTCCGAAAATATAGCCCTAACCCTATCCCTAAACCTAACATAAATTTAGAGGGAAATGGAAGCTTTAGCGTTAAGTTCTGCCAGAAAGACTCAGTTGCAACGTCACTTATTTCCTTCTCATCTATCCAATCGTGTCTAATACTTACAGTATAAAAGACCAGTACTTACACGTGTCTGAGTTCACAGATGCTGACGCTTTCGTTCACCTCCATCCTCCCCACCACCACTAGGATGGTCCCTTCCTATACCTCCCAGGGGGTCGGCTGCGCTAATGGTGAATGTAGAAGTTGACGTAGAGACTCCTAACCCTGGTTGTAAGCCTAAACTTGGCAAAAACTGTAAACTTGTACCTTTGAGTCTGATGTTGATCCAAGAACATGTTGTGCTTGGTGAAATCACGTTGACCTGGGCGCTGCAGGTCCATTGTTCTGTGAATGTCACAAAGTAATACAGGCTTTCGATGAAGATTCTGCTGAAAAAAAAAAAAAAAAAAAAAAAACGGGTCAGCAAACCTGCAACTGGAAAAAGTGAGGCCACATTTTATTTTTTCTGTGTAGTGCTGTACTGTATTTTAAAGGGATACTCCACTTTTTTTGGAAATAGGCTCATTTTACCACTCCCCCAGAGTTAAACAGTTGAGTTTTACCATTTTAAAAATCCATTCAGACGATTTTCTGATATTTAGAAGAATATCAGTAACCAGACAGTTTCTGGTCTCATTGACTTCCATAGTAGGAAAAAATATACTATGGAAGTCAATGAGACCAGAAACTGTCTGGTTACTGATATTCTTCTAAATGTCAAAAAAAAATCGGCTGAATGGATTTGAAAACGATAAAACTCAACTGTTTATAACTCTGGAGGAGTGGTAAAATGAGTCTACTTCCAAAAAAAGTGGAGTATCCCTTCAAGGAGCGTTTTTAAGTGCAGCAGCACACAAATTAGCCAAAAAATTAAAAAGAATAACAAGTGTAAAAGTACATAAAGATATGGTACATAACATAACATATAAAAAAAGTTTCTGCGTAATCTCAGAAATCATCTCTGCTTATCCAGTCATTCTGGCACATTTATTAGTTTGCCTTTAGAAACATCAATCAAGAAAGAAGATTCAAACAATGAGCGTGTGTGGGTGTTGGAAGAGAAATGTGGCCGTACTAGCTCTGAGGTTTGAAATTGAATCCCATGTTTTAAAAGAGGGAATCCATTTAGCCATCATATCTCTGACTGCTACTTCTCTGAAGCACTGCCAGAATTCCCATTCCTAGTCAATATTAAATATATCGTATTCACAGCAAAATGCTTGAAGGTGACATACATGGACATTCCATCCATTTCCTCCAAAGAAAGCTTTAAATTATTACAGTGTTATGAAAACACACAAAACACAGTGCTGCTGTAAACTGAACTAATTCAGAAACACAGAGAGCTCACACTGCAACTTGTTCATCTGAAGTGATAGGTCAACAATAACAGCTTATTCTATGTGCAAACCTTGGTGTGTGTGTGTGTATGTGTGTGCAGCCTGTTCTCACGAAAATGCATCTCTAAAACACACATTGTGTATTGTCATGCAATTTATACGCGAAAATTAGTTTTACGTGTATATGATACACAGTTTTTATGTGCATTTGATTTGCGTGTAATGCACATGCACCCCACACTACTAATTCTACTCAAACGTGTAACACGCACACCACACTACTACTAAACATACTCCAACCCAAGCATATCCTATGCATGTAAAAACTCGTTTAAAACGTATAAATTGCAGGACAAACACACTGCATGCTATAAAGACGTATTTAGTGTGATCGGGTTGGTGTGTGTGTGTAGGGGTGGGGTTGGTTGTTTGGGGAAGGTACAGTAGTGGGGCATGTAGGCCCATTATATGGGGTAAGTTGTCACAATTGCAACCTGATGTTTTTGACTGATTTAAGAATACCATTTTTGAAATATTGAGATATTATGTAAAGTTAAAAGTCACTACTACTGCTATAATAATAATAAATATAGCTGCAAGAAGCCATTAAGGGGCCAAGCTCAAAGAAGGCACGAAAAGTCATGAGACCAACTGCAACAATGAGCAAGTAAAGACATATTAAGAGGATTTTAGGCAAAATATCTGAAATATATTATAAATACAGGCACTAGTAATTTGATTTAATGATTTATCACTTTCGACCAATAGGTGGCGCTGTGACCAAATTTATATGGTGTGGTCTTAGTGAGGTGACAATGACACGACACACATTTTTTGTCGAAGACTGTTTTTTGTCGAAGACTGGCATAGTCTGAAGACTGTTTCAATTTTCATGATTTTCAAAATTGTCTAGACGTAATCGAATCGCCTATAGCCAAGGATTCAGAGGAAAAACTAATTTTGTTTCTAGCACTTATGGCTAAAAAGTTATTCGCGTAAACGTAAAATAAAATTTGGACAGTTAGTGACGCTGGAGGGATTGAGTTAGAGACTCAAGCTTTGCTATAATGACATTTCAGACTGTCCTCTATCTGTGTGCAAAATTTCACATTTCTTTTTACCATATGCTTTTCTCTTCAGGAATCAAACACATTGCAATATTCCTCATTTAAATGGGGTCTGAAAACCAGTCAGTACCTGTGAGGGGGATGGATTATCTCAGCAAAGGAGAAGTGCTCACTAACACAGATTTAAACAGATTTGAGAGAAATAGGCCTTTTGTGTACATGATTTTTGAGTTCAGCTCATGAAAAATGGGGGCAAAAACCAAAGTGTTGCATTTACAATTTTGTTCAGTATGTATGTCAATCCTATATAATGTCTTGCGTCTTGTTGAGATTTAGTCTTTGTGACAACCTGTGACAAGTAACATCAACATGACAAAAAAACTGAAAATTAAATGTCTCTGGAGATCTAAGACATATTACATAAAACCCATGGCTTCACACATGATATGTAATCATGCAAAGACAGGTTCACATTAAATAAACATGATTCACGGTTTACTGCCATTGTGCTCACTGACAGAGATAAGTACTGCTACAGTTTCACTCAAGTTTTCCAACACAGGAAACTAACAAGGCATGAGCTAATAAATGTTGCATAGCAGTGCATTCGGAACGTTAAACATTTCAGATACAAGTGGTCTGATCACAAAAGTTGAACATCTGCTGTAGGCTAGAATACACAAAGCGTGTCTGGACATCTAAGAGCATTTTCTGAGGGTAAAGACCACTAACTTCATTAGCCACCAATCCCACAGGAAGTAAGCAGACGGCTAATGGGAACTAAGATGTACTTATGTTAGCGTTTGGGTCACTGAGGCATAGCTGACTCGCTTGGTTGTACTTCAGGCTTTGTTCTAAATTAATTTAAGGCGGCTCAGTGGCTTTCGGTGACCAAATTAGCTGCCGAGACACATTAGCAGAACACAGTGTGCATGTAAATCTCTTTACAGAACAGGCCAAGAAGACCGTGTTTGAGGTGCCATCAAAATATGTGAAAGTAAAAAGAAGTTAGCAAACGAAACATCAATCATTAACATAAATTTTTCTGCGCTATCTCACGACTAATTCGTACGAATTTGTACGAGTGATTACAAAGTGTCTAATTCGTACTAATTCATACAAGCTCACTCGTACGAATTCGTGCGATTTGTCTAAACCCCCGTGATGGGTAGGTTTAGGGGCGGTGTCAGGTGTAGGTCATTCGTACGAATTCATACGAATTGGCCAATTCGTACAATATGCACAATTTAGCAAAAATCGAACAAATTCGTACGAGTGAGGTCGTATGAATTGTTATGCAACATGACATCACGACTTTTGAGTAAACATACACGCCACTTTCGAGTCAAGTGGCGTGTTATCTCTACGCATTTTGAGCTATCCGCGTGTATGTCTACGTCATTAACGTCCGCGTCATTCCGCGTGTCTGTACACGCGCGTAAAATGTCCAGTCATAAATGCCATTAACCCCAGACGGTTAAGTTTAGGGATAGGGTTGAGGTAAGTCATATATTTATTTTCACTAGGATGGTAAGGGAACAGTCATAAATGCCATTAACCCCAGTGAAGGTTAAGTTTAGGGACAGGGTTGAGGTAAGTCATATATTTATATAACGTTAAGTCAACGGCGTTCATAAACACGCTGAAAAGCGATTATGCATCTTGATAGCACGCCAAAAATGCAAATACGAATTGGCGTGTCACACACACGCTACTTCATGAGATCAGTCTGTGTTATGAATTAGCCACCTCGTAAAATTCGTATGAATTCCCGTGAGATCGGGTTGAATTTTTTACATTTTCTGAAATAAATTTTGAATGGTGCTTGCCTGTATAACAATCGCCTTTCTAATTTAATATTTACTTTCCGAGGGTCGCTAAAATGAGACGGCCTTCAGTGGCGCTTGATGACGTGGCAGCTGAGATATTCATAAATGTGACATACATTTACATTTGAGTAGAGCCAGACCGATATTATCGGCCGATATTAGGCATTTTCCAAAATATTGGTATCGGCAGTTATAATGGCCGATAAATTAATATTTCAAAAATAAAAACGGACGAAACACGCTTCAATCATCTCTCCTTGGCCTGTTATATTGAAAATGTATGTTTTACAATTTGCAGTATGACATTATCTATTGCTAATTATGGCTCATAGCTAACCACAAAGCTAGCTAATACCACTATCATCAGTGGAAGACCGCTAACGTTAACATTAATGAGCTTGGAAACCACAATGAACTTTTTCTGCCTAAATAAAGTAATGATAACTGTATTTATAACTAGTGTATCTAGTTACAGTCCCTGCATTGCAAAATGTAAGTTAGACTTGCGAGGAGAGAACATTTAGACATAGAGAAAAAGTATCAAATGTATCTTGTGCATAAAAGTTAGCTTTTCTTTTTCTTTTTTTTCGTTCTGTAATGGATTTAGAATCACTAAATAGTAGGTTTTAGAAGGCAGGCAACAACTGATGATTGAAAATGGTTTGATGTAGCTTGATGGAAAAATTTAAAAAGTGCAGGTAAAGGGATAAGCAAGCTGACATTGTAATTATAAGGTAGCTTATAAGGCAATGTAGGGACTAATTATTATTTTATTTATCAGAACTTTAATATATTTTGATTTTTCTCTATTCTGTCGTGACAATAAAAGAAACAAGTTTCTTTTTAAAATGCTTTATCATATTATTTTAGTTAAAACTCATAAATAACTATAAATAACTATTTTAGGGAAATCTGTTAATGTTTTGTTGTGCGTTTCTGAAAAAAAAAAATATCGGCCGATATATCGGATTTTAAAACCCAAATATTTGTATCGGTATCAGCCTTCAAAATCCTTTATCGGTCAGGCTCTACATTTGATATATAAAAGAAAACGTAAACACAAGAAAACCCATACAGAATAAGCGATAGCAACAGAGATGTTTGCCTTAGCCTTAGCAAACACCTCTAATGAGTGTGCTGCGGGCTACAGTTATATTTCATGAGATGATAAAGCACTGCCACATTAATTAATCTCAAGGAGATGAGTATTGATAAATAAGAAATTTCTGCTTCGTCATGAGGTTCTTATTTCTTGGCAAGAAAGAACTTGTCGTTTAGCTCAGCATCAGTGAAGATACAGCATATAGTGCACAATGGGAGTGGAAACTAATTGCAAACAGTCTTATCTCTGCCTCATTGACCAGGAAAATAAGGGTCTGGCGGTTTCATTTGAGCACCACACCATCTGTATCTCAACATTCAGAATCATCCATTATGAGTTGTTTACCTAATGTGCATAGAGATCTCACCGAGCGGAACCAGGTATGTAGCTGGCTCACATTAAGTGTGTGTGTGTGTGGTGACCACAGCTGGCTCCCACTTTCCTCTTCCGCTCCACTTCCTCTACCTCATCCATACAATACAGCCCACCTTAAATACCCTCCACACACACACTCCGGCTACAGCTGCCCTGCAGGGAGAAGGCCACAAGGCACAATGAATGACAGCTTGACCTGCTGTCTCCTCTGCATGCTTCCCCTGAAGCACCTTTATAGCCTGACCCATGAAATTTCATTTGAATGCATCTCTCCCCCACACTGGCTCGCCATTAATAACAATCCACACACACAGGAATGCTGAGTAACTGAGCCACAGTGTTAACATATGCCAATTTTACAAATAACTGTGTAAAAGAGTCATCCATTTAATCCAGTAATGACCCAATGCCATTGTTTACTGCAGCGCTGGTCCTCAACACCATGCTACTACTACAGTGACTGCTACAGAAATCATTTTATTAATATTATTTAGTTTGTAGTGTAAGGCCTTGTCCCCAAATGTAACTCTAAGGCCTCGCTTACACACTTTTTTCAGTGCATATCAGCCACAAAGAGGGTGCTTGCAAGCACCCCTCTTAAACCTAAAATGAAAAATGGGACTCCCTGAATTCACATGAGGTGCGTTCCATTCGACAGGGTCCCTACGTAGTGTTCAATGCTCCCTACTCCCTGAACACGGTATATCAGTTGAAGTGGATTTCACTGACTTCCTGTGAAGTGATGTATCGATGTTCCCTTATTCCCTATGCCGTACCCTTCGAACTGAAAATGTTCGTTCCCTTTGAATTGAAATCTCACTTAAGATGGCAAAATACCCTGTTAAGTCCACTTCGCAGCCCACCTACGGTCGAATGGAACGCACCTATGGACTTCACGATCACAGCGACCATTGTAAGTTCACAAGACTGTAAGTTCATATGAAGTGTACCCTTTGGGACAGGGTCGTTATACACTTATCACAGGTTTAAATGTTTTCGTCCCTTTCTCAAGGGCATAATGAAATGTGCCATTTGGGATAGAGCCTAAAGTAAATGTGGAATGAATGAATTAGAGCCCGACCGATAAAGGATTTTGAAGGCCGATACCGATAAAAATATTTGTTGGTTTTAAAATCCGATATTCCGATATATCGGCCGATATTCTTTTTTTTTATTATTTCAGAAACGCGCAACAAAATATTAACAGGTTTCCGTAACATTAGTTATTTGGAGTTAATTATGAGTTTTAACTAAAACAATATGATAATGCATAACTGGTTCTCTCTGCCCGACTCTGGCTGGAACAGCACGTTGCAGGGGTCGGTGTAGAGTGCCCTCTGGTGGACAAACTATACAACTCCAACACTAATGACATGGTTGAAGCGTGATTCGTCCGTTTTTAATTTATTTTTGAAATATTCATTTATCGGCCATTATAACTGCCGATACCGATATTTTAGAAAATGCCTAATATCGGCCGATAATATCGGCCTGCCGATATATCGGTCTGGCTCTAGAATGAATGAATGAGTGAGTGAATTTTTGTATATGAACATCTTAAAAGTTCTAGCTGCAAAAATCCATTGAACTTCTCACTCTTGAAAATAAAGATTCTTTATTTGCATCTATGCTTCCACGAAGAACCAAATGGTAAATGGACTGCATTTGTATAGCGCTTTCAAGGGGCACTTGGCAACTCTAGCCATAGACCTAATACGTTCTACCTTACAAACAAATGGCGCGACTGAATAAAGTACAGAGTTGGTTAAAAACTAGCTAGTAGTTACGAAGCCTCTAGAGTGGACTTTACGTTGCAATTTAAAAAGTATTTACGAACGGCTGGTGCAACCCAACCCAGGTTATTAAACCATTGAAATGATTTCTAAAAGGTTTTATTAAGTTGAAAAAGTTGCCAAGTGCCCCTTTAACAGACCCAATGGCCACAAAAGCACTTTATATTTTGCCTCACATTCACCCATTCACATACCGACGGCAGTGTCAGCCATGCAAGGCGCCATCCAGCTCGTCGGGAGCAACTGGGGTTAGGTGTCTTGCTCATGGACACCTCGACACTTGGTCAGGTGGAGCCGGGGATTTAACCACCCAGTTTATAGACAACCTACAACCTTTTACATCCGTGGAAACTTTCCAATCCACAAAGGTTCTTCACAGTGGAAAAAAGGTCCCTTAAATGTATTAAATGTTCTTCACACATAAAATAAGAACTGTTTGCTGAACATTTTCTTCTGTTATGTCACCAAGCAGATTTACTACAATCTAATCGTGTTGCGTAAAGGTGAAGCACAAAGGCCTCCAGCGTAACGCAGTGAATGAATGTGCCCTCTTAGGTTTTATGGAGAAAACACTGGCACTTTTAAGCTGTGGGACTGGTTGAACAGTGTGTGCTCAAGTGTATGTTGGCACACAGGTGTTTGTACACAATGTCATCACACGTCTCTACCCTCACGCACCAAGGGACGAATCAACGATTTGTCCACATTTCAGTGTTTCGCAAATTGTACTCAATAAACACACAGGTATCTAGCCAGATGGGGCCCGTGTGCCAGTTCCTCTGTGATATGAGGGCTTGATGGTTTATTCACTTCTCCTTGCTGCAGTTTAACCTCACTTGACTTTAATGTGTGAAAGTGTACGGATACTCGCACTACAAATAATTCCCTGCAGACCTTATTACTTTATTATTAGTTTGGCATTTGG
The DNA here is from genome assembly GCA_038021265.1 of Cyprinella venusta. Lineage (NCBI taxonomy): Eukaryota > Metazoa > Chordata > Actinopteri > Cypriniformes > Leuciscidae > Cyprinella > Cyprinella venusta. The sequence continues at coordinate 4,610,527 of CM075864.1, read as the reverse complement.
CCATTGTCTGGTTGAATTCATTCTCTTTCTGAAAGTGCATGCTATCAATACTATCAACAATATTTCATGCTCCTGACTGCAATGTGCACTTTTGGAATCAGTGACAGACAACTGTGATTTCCCAAATGAGTATAACAGTCTTTAAAAACAACAACTTTCAGTTTTGAACTTTCATTATCAAGTTGTTATTGCTGTAACTGTCCCATCGAAAGAGCTCTTCGATGTCAAGAAGTATCGATTTGTGTTTTGTTTTCGTGTAATATGCAGTGGTTCAACAGTTGTAGGCTACTGCTTATTGTTCGTTTCATTTTTTCAGGATCCTTTGATGAATAGAAAGATGAAATCGTAATCTTTAGCAACATTACTGTCTCATCTGATCAATTTAACGTTCTGACCCCAAACAAACGCATATGAGACTGAAACAGTCCACTTGTACATAGATGGAAGAAACCATAATGCTCAAGATGGAAGAAATAGGGGTGTAACGATACACAAAACTGACGGTTTGGTTTTCCCACAGTTTTGACGTCTCGGTTTGGTTCTGTTTAGAAAGCTAATTTTTGTTTAAATAGTGAAAAAAATTGTCTCTGTCTTTAAATTAATTCAATTACAATTAAACATTTCGCAAGGATATAGGCTAACAAAAAAAAAATCTGCTAATGCTGTAAACTATATAGGGAGCTGCACATTACTATAACATTAAAGGTTGTTGCCTACACTTTTAACCTAAATTCAGATGCTATTTATTTTTTAGATATAATAATCAACACACAACACATTGTATGAAAACATGTAAACTGAACATAAGGCAGTTTTTGCATTAGCTTGTGTTTTTACTCTAATTGAAAATTTACACAGTTGTTATTTTCATGAAAGATGTTTTAAACATAGGGCCTACATTAAATAATCAAGATATCATTACCAGGTTAAATATAGGCTAACTAACATAGTGCATTTAGTGCAAGGAACTATTTGTGGGCACTGAATCGCTTGCCAGCTGATGTAAATATAATGCTAGTGACAAGCTAAAGCTATGTTGTTTTATTGACGTCTTTCTGCTGCTGAAACACTGCTTGAGCGATTACACAAGTTACGATGCCTTTCAGTAAGTATACTGTATCTTTCAACATACCTTCAGGTGTCCATTTTGTGACTGAGGAAGAGATGATCGCGTTTACTCGCGCGTCGCGCTGCCGCTTGAAATGAGGAGCTAGTAGCCCTACAGCGATATGTCACGCCACGTCAAAGAGCGCCAAAACGCCATTTATTGTTTGAATTTCGTGACCAAATAGACAGAATTCGAAAGATTGCTTTTTATCTTTTACACGGAGCTTGTTATTTGGTGTTTATGGTGGTTAGGCTACAAAACTGAATTTGTTGTGTAGGCTACTAACCTACTACACATAAGACATTGTCCATTGAGCCGGACAGGGCGGGGCCGGGGTAGCAGGGGGCGGGGCGTGTTCGGTTTCGCACTGAGAGTATCGCGATTCGAATCGTGAGTTCAGTAGGCCTATCGCGGTTTTTCGGTTCGGAATACACCACTAGTATACCCAGACAGCTGACATTGAATCATCGTGGAAACGACGTCTCTCATGACATCAATGTTGATCTGGCATTGTTTTGCTCATCAAATTAACGTTGAACCAACGTCAGACGTGGCATTCTTCAAAGCTAAATGAAAATCGAAAATCGGTTTGCTTTCCTAACGTTGAAACAACGTTGATTTCAAGTTGATTTTCCATTAGTTTTGAAGAATGACGCGTCTGACACTGGTTCAACGTTAATTCGATGAGCAAAACAATGTCAGATCAACGCTGTTTCGATGTCATGTTTTCAAGTTGATTCAATGTCAGTTTGCTATCTGGGTATTCAGTGTCTGAATCTCAGATTGCTCTGAGCAATTTAGTGATAAGAAATGACTGCAGTTTTGGGGGTCTTTTGTCAGGTGTGAGCACATGATGAGAGGAGGTTAATCTGGGTGGGTTATGTAAATGTCCTGCTTTTACAATCCCCCCCAATACCACTGGGAAAGGAGGATTGCGTAACACTTTACGCCACCAGCGACTCGTCTACCCCGTTCACACAATACTTGCAATTACTTTTCCACGCAAGTTACCTTTCTTCACCTTTTGGCCTGCACAATATTTATAGTTCTGCAATTATACAAGCAGAGAACCATCTGTGTGTGCTGCAACATTCCCCCTTCTGTTAAACATCAGGAACAGTGTTGTGTTAAGTGTACATGATGGCTCAGCTGCACCTGGGATTGTTTTGTAACACTTAATAGAGCTTGAATCCACTGTGAAGCTCGTGAAACACACTGAACACAGACAAATGATGAGCATTACTTTCACTCTTCAACACTGCCAGTGCTGGAAATGTTGCCTGGGTCATACATTTCATAATTTATGCCGTAAATCCTCTGGTGAGAAATGCCACCCCAAAAAAATAAAAAAGGACCATTTATTGGACCATAATTATAATTATTATTATTATAGCATTTAAACACATTTCATTACATCTTCTTTTCTTTAGTACAAGAGGTTTTGTTTTTTTTAATTAGCATATATTAAAGGCAAAAAACATTTGTGTATATTGCATTATAGTCATTTTGTTTTCCTTTTCCATTTTAATTTTTTTCCATCAGAAATCATTCTAATATGCTTTTTTGGTCAACAATAACATTTCTTGTTTTATTTTATTATCAATTTTGAATATAACAGCATTTTTTTTCTTTATTAAAGTTTTTAGCGACATTTTTCACATTATTATTTAAGTTTATATTGATTTTGGTATCAGATATCAGGTGAACATGTTTTTTTGTGATGATGTGTTTCAAAATATCAGTAAATGAAGCATTCCTCAGTACTTTAGTTCATAAGACAATATTGTTTTATCATAGATTCTCGTATTACACACTCGTTGTATCTGTACAATTCTAAATACATAGGTTCTCTGTTAAAATACAGTATGATAAAAAATCTCCAGTATCATTAAGTTCATCAGATGTCCACTACTTGCTCATATCTATACTGAAAAATCTCTTGCGCTCACTTGAATCCCACAAACATAACTCTTGTGCTTATACCAATTTAAAGCTGAAGTGTGCAATTTTTCTCAAGAGTGAAATACTTTCTCTCAAGGAGGTCTATAATACGTAGAGAAGTTATCTGTCAGCATTTCTATTCACCTCAAAGCTTGTTGTTCATTCTGTTAATTCAATCCTGCCATCTTTGCTCATGGTTCCGCATGCAGGTTTTTTGAGCCAATCACCTGAGCCGTAAATACCACGTGACTGGAGCTGCATGAAAATGTCAGGACAATGCAGATTGGAACCTCTATTACAATATCATTAAATATTTGCAACATTCAAATCAGTCTGAAAACTATTTTGGAAATTCCATTTGAGGATGCACAGACATCACACACTTCAGCTTTAAATCATAATTCATAAAGCATACTGCAATGTAAAATTGATCTTCACTGATCTGCGAGGCGCAGCCTTCACCGTGTCAGATCGTGTCCATTATACTTGCTCCGAAGTCTGTCTTGTGCGGAAAAACTCCAACCAAGTTATTTCACAAAGTAACTAATCACAAATTAACGTCTAGATAAAATTAACACTGATTCTTGTAGGATGCTCAATAAGTGCATAGTTGTGTTTGATCATTTTCATTTGCAGGAAAGTACTTTTCTTACTTTCCCTCACCTGTTTGCTTCCACTTTTTGCTTGTGTATTCTGTGAAAATGTACAAAGTGTGTTACATTAAAGGGCTAGTTCACCCAAAAAAGAAAATTATGTCATAATTTACTCACCCACATGTTGTTACAAACCTGTATGTGTACACAAAAGGAGATATTTTAAAGAATGTTCACTGTAAAAATAATTGTGATTTTAACGGTAAAAGACTGTAAAAATGCTACAGTGCAAAAAACTTAATTGCAGAAAGTTTCTGTACTATATACGATAAATAATTGTGATAGATAGCATGGTACATTTAATGCAATGTTACTGTAAAATACCGTTAAATTTACAGTTTTTGAAATTGAAAAAGAACAACTCATTGTATAATTTACAGTAAAAAAACGTAAATTGACATTAATTCCACACTGTAAAGAATATTGTTGCTTTAACATAAAAAATAAGTAACCTGGTTGCCTTAAAATTTTATGTTCATTGAAATGGAAAAATTGAGTTAATACAATGGAGATTAATTTAATTACTACAAACTCGAAATATTATGTTATCTGAACTAGATAAATTATCTGAGTTGATTTGACAAAAAAAAATGTTGTGATTACAAATCATGAAAATATTTTTTGTGTGACACTTCACATTTTATGTATTTTTGTTGAAACGGTAAAGTTCTGCCAACCACAGCTGCCGTATTTTTTAAGGTAAAAATTACGGTTTTATTTTTTACAGAGAAAGTTTCTGTACTATATAAAGTAGTACAGAAAGTTCCTGTATTATATACGATAAATAACTGTGATAGATCGCATGGTACATTAAATGCAATGTTACTGTAAAATACCATTAAATGTACAGTTTTGAAATTGAAAAAGAACAACTCATTGTATAATTAACAGTGAAAAAATGTAAATTGACATTAATTCACATTTTATGTGTTTTTGTTGAAACAGTAAAGATCTGGCAACCACAGCTACCGTGTTTTTACCGTAAAACTTACGGTTTTATATTTTACACTGTTGGTAACCAGCCAGTTGATGGCACCCATTGACTACCATAGTAAATTCTGGTAAAAAAAACTGTTAATTGGTTAACAGAAAGTTTCTGTACTATATACGATAAATAACTGTGATAGATCGCATGGTACATTTAATGCAATGTTACTGTAAAATACCGTTAAATTTACAGTTTTTGAAATTGAAAAAGAGGAACTCATTGTATAATTTACAGTGAAAAAAAAAACGTAACTTGACATTAATTCACATTTTATGTATTTTGGTTGAAACGGTAAAGTTCTGACAACCACAGCTGCCGTTTTTTACCGTAAAAATTATGGTTTTATTTTTTACAGTGTTGGTAACCAGACAGTTGACGGCACCCATAGTAAATTCTTTCCTACTATGGAAGTCAAAGGGTGCCGTCAACTGTTTGGTGACTAACATTCTTTCAAATATCGTCTTTTGTGGTTACAACTCACACAGCTATGGAACAGCTTGAGTAAGTAATGACAACATTTTAATTTATGGGTGAACTATCACTTTAAGACAGTGTTATGTTGTTAATTTCAATAATCCAGCCAGGAGGCTGTGGCTTTCACACTAAAGATTCACAGACGGGTGTGATATCCGAGTCTTGACTGTGCATTGAACTGAGTCCCGTATCTGAGTCGTCATCATTCCCATCACATGTTTTTGAAAGGCCTCTTGCCTGCTCCACCCACACACTGTCCCCCTCGAGAGCCATCAGTCTGTCTGTTTCTATTGTGCTTTCCTCTCTCAGCTCCGCATTGTCTGCACTGTCCTCCTCAAAATCCAAAGAGTTGACTTTCTCCAATAAATCCGTCAGTTCTTTCTCTTTCGCCCCAAATATCTCCTTGGTCAAGTCCAAATCGTTCCTTATCGCCTCCAAGTCCGTGTTCAACCGCAGGCCGATGTACAAACTGGTGTCGAGTTGGGTTCTGATCCTCTCCTCTTCCAGAAGCAGGTCGTTGTCAGACGACACACCTAGTGCTGAAGATGCATCATTATGTTCTTGAGTCGTGACTCTGAGAGTTGCCTCGCCAGAAGTGCTTTCGCCGTCTTTATTCGCGAGTTCCTCGTGCCTTCTCTTCATCCATCTCTGGTTGAGTTCCTCTTGGATCTCAGTCGTGATGCTCTCCATGAGGGCCTCGTGCTCAGCCAGTTCCTCTTGCAGTTTGATGACTTCCTCGCATCTCCTCGCGTATTCCTCAAACTGGGCGAGAGCTTCTTCCGGGCTGGTTTTGCCCCCCTCGCCAACTTTATCAGGGCTGGCGTCCACTAAATACGTATCCTGGACATAGTTGATCCCGTGCGTCTTCATTCTATCAAAATGAACTTTGGCCTCGTACCTGTCGATTTCCCTGTCGAGCTCTTTTATCCTCTGAATCTGCTGGCGGATGGTGTGATCTTGAGATATGACCAGGTGCACAAGGGTCTCCATCTTCTCCATGCATGATTCGTCCTTAGATGCAGCCTGGGCTCTTTTCTTGTTGATCTTATCCAATTTTCTGAACGCTTTCCTGACTATCCGTCTCTGTTTCTCTTGTGACAGAGCCATGGTCACCCTCGCGGTCCCCTTGTAAACACACGGGCTCTCCTTGCTGAGAACGACGCGCGCCTCCGCGCTCCGCGGCCCGTTGCTCGGGAGAGACGCCTCGTTCTTCACAAGCACAAACCGCACGTTTTCTTGTTCCTCTCCCCACGCGCTCCACAGCCGCAGGATCTTGGTTTTGTTGGGTAAAATCCGCTCGACCCCTCTCCATTTCTCCACGACGCAATATGACTGAGGAGAGCCTGAGAGAGACACGCGCGTCTCCAGGTTCTGCTCCTCCAGTAACACCCGGATCACATCTGCGCAGGTCGTGCGCTTCGACAAGCCGGACACGAGCTTCTCTTCGCGACAAACCCACACTGATATTTTACTCTCCTCTGCCTCCATCTCTCTGACTGAAAGTTACTGTCCCAGCAAAGTTTCCTGCTGCAGGAAATTCTTCAGATGAAGTGAAAACTATTATTATACAACGTAAAGGGTTAATCCACACTGTTGAAATGCTAAAGTTGTAATGTTTGTTGATTGAAAGAGTTGCTGATGCTCGTCCTCGTGTGTGTCTCTCGGTCTCTGGGAGTGAATGAGAGCTGACGGGACAGCGCTGCTGCGAGTGCACTGCACTGATCACATGACCTCTCTCTAGCCTAGATAGTACCCTTAAAAGATAGCCTACCTGTTGTGTGTACTTCAGAGATGTCCCTGCAAAAGGAAGGGGAAGTTATTTTGATTTAATATTACGTGGGTACATGAAATATATATATTTTTTTCAAAAACAACAATGCACACTTTGCAGTATCCTACTGCAAAATAAGAATAGTTCATTCTGATTACGTGGTGATAAATAATTAGTCATACATTTGCTCACAGTGTTAATGCATTTGTTCATTAATCCATTATTAACTGATACAATTTTTGATTGTAGTAAGTAAATGTCGAAATTAAGATTAAATATTGGAATAGCTACCCTTCAGAGCATTTTCATTAGTTCATGTTTACTTATGTTATCAAATAGAACCTTATTAGTAAAGTGCCACACATTTATTCTGTGAGCAGTAGTGGATAATGGAGGTTTACACTAACAAAATCTGTATTTAGCTGGTCATGTGATTTCAATATGTCCCCTTAGGGCACCTCACTAAATCAGCTGTTATCACCGAGGGAGTCATCTCATGTGAGTGGGCATGATTTAAAGTACTATTCACCTTTAACCTGAGTACATCTTTAACCTGCCGTTTCCGAAACAATAAAAACAAGCAGCCTCTCCAAACCCACAGTAAACTGATCCGTTTCATAAAGGCCTGTTCACCATACCTGAAATAGATCTTGTGATGAGATGGACCGTTTGTCTGCAAAGTCATTTTAATTGCATTTTTTAATCTTGAAGGTCAAAGTTGGTGTATCACGCTTGGAGAAGGCTAGTTGAAATGTGCTTCTTTCAGAGTATTGCTTTAAGAAATTGAGAAAAGAAAAACTTAATTAGAAATTGTGCGTCACAACACCAACAACCATTTATCCTGTCGTATATAAGTCTGCAAATTTATATACTACATGTAAACTGTGCATTGAGTTTATATGCTCTTATTTAATTTGTTGTTAAAAAAATAAAGGGCCATAATCCTTGTAATAAAAAGCAAATTGAATGATCATTGTATGCTTTTAAACTTCATAAACTCTGCATATCCACAAAAACAAACACATATGCAATAACGCCACACCTTACTTCGCTCTCCCTGTTAACGAAATTGTATATTTAATGTTTAAACCTTTTAAATGTCTTTAAGCAATAAATAGCTAATAGGCCTACAGGTAATTTAGGTTTAACTGCTTCCTGAGAACGATCCTGCAGTGACACCTGCTGTTTACTCTCATTATTGCAAACTTCACAATTCATCTGTAAAACACCGCCCCTAGTGTTCACTGCTATTACTTTTATTACATGTAGTGTACCAGGGGGAAATCATAAATACAGTAGGCCTAGGCTACTAATGACGCACTCTCAGAAAAAAGGTACAAAAGCTGTCACTGGGGCTGTACCTTTTCAAAAGGTACACTTTTGTACCCAAACGCTGCATATTGGTAGCTTAGTGGTACATATTAGCAGCACCTAAAATGTATAAAAATTAGGACATAAAATGTACATATTAGCACCTAAAATGAACATATTGACACCTAAAATGTACATATTAATACCTGAAATGTAGCCTACATATTAGTACTTAAAATTTACATATTAGCACCTAATATGTACATATTAGGACCTACAGTAAAATGGATATAGCTCCAGAAAATGTACATATTAACACTTAAAAATGTACATATTAGCACTTAAAATGTACATATTAACACCTAAAATGTACATATTAGCACCTGAAACGTACGTAGCACCTAAAATGTACATTTCAACACCTAAAATGTACATATTAGCACCTGAAATGGACAAAAGTTTACCTTTTGAAAAGGTACAGCCCCAGTGACAGCTTTTGTACCTTTTTTCTGAGAGTGCAGCTTTTATACGCATTAAAATAGAATAAATTATGTAAATTAAAATCAAAAGCTAAGGGCTACCATTACTGTTAAAGACATACACTAAATGTGTTGATTTTCATAAATAATAATAACCTAAATATACAAAATACACTAGACACACACACCTTAATTTGAAAGGTTGGTTCACCCCCCCAAAAAAGAGATAATTCGGTCATCATTTACCTGTACAGTTGATGGACCCTGTAATATTTTTTCTCCATATTATGAAAGTCAAAGGGGTCCATCAACTGTCTGGTAACCAACATTCTTCAAAATGTATTTTTTGTTCAGTAGAAGAAAGAATCTCGAACATGGGTGGTAAATAATGACAGAATTTTCATTTTTGGGTGAACTGTCCCTTTAAATTTGTTTTGAAAAAGTGACGACAGGTGGCGCTGCAGACTAGCAGATCATTTCAGTGCTACAGTCAGTCAATCATCGGGAGAACATCAACTACAATGACAACTTTCTTCTTAACACGTGATTCCAAAACTGTATAGATTTCTTCTGTGGAACATAAAACAATATTCCTGGAAACTTTCCACAGATGAAAAGTCATACGGGGCTGGAACAACATTAGGGTGAGTAAATAATGACAGAACTTTCATTGTTGGATGAATCCCAGCAAACGCATAACGTTTCCCTAACGTTCCCAAATGGTCCCATGAGGCTATTTTTTGGGAACCAAAAAAGAAAGTTATAGGAAAGTTCCATGTAGATTATTTTTAGGTTCCATTTTTATAATGTAAGGAGAATGTTCCGGGAACGTTGCCTTAACCTATAGAAAGTTCTAGGAACGTTCTGTTCCCAGAATGTTCCCAGAACCTAAATTTGTTTGCTGGGTATTTTCCATTTCAATGAAAAGAGGGAAAGATAACATGATCAGATAAGCTGTGTTTTAATTATTTATTTTATTCAATATTGTATACATACAAAGTATTCTAGAAAGCTACAAAATATCTACCACTTTATCAAGGCGGCATCAAAATGTTACGGAGCAAAGACAAGACCATATGCGATAAAGAACACACACATAATACATTTTTTTCTTTTCTCTCTCAGCCTTGCTCCAATGTTTTTTTTCACCCCCATCATCAGGGATATTAAAAGATATCACACCTTTGTACCAAGAAAAGCCAGAATATATAATTTTATACAAAGCACCTTTTTACAAAAAAAATCTCTGCACACAAACCCAATATCTTTTTTATGATACTATCTGAACTAGAGAAAAGTTCACTTTAAAGCCAACATCTTAAATGGTAATGAACATAGGAGGTACCAGTACCTACACACAGACAAAATACAAACATAGATCAAAAAACAGAAGCTAAACTGCTGTCATACTGTAGTCCGGATTCCGCTCAAATCCTTACTTAGCATTGTCCATTACTAGCAAAATAATGTCCGTTTAACATTCATATTAAAGGCATTAGTTCTCGAATCCCTAGAGAAGTAAAGGGGACTGTTAAGGAGGAACTGACGTAGCAGATGCACCAGCAGTAACAGTATCACCACCCGAACGGGCTCTGAATATACTGACGTCGTCACAAAACATGTAGAACAATACAGGAAGATCTCTATATGAAACGTGAACAAGAAGGCGAAGGTAAGGCAAACACAAAACAATCAACATCGTTTGCCTTTTGATATTGAGCGTACTTAACTCCACAGTTTACTTTAAGCGGTACAACATACACAGCTGTAAATCTAACTTGGTCGTTCACTCTTTGAGGGTTTCATCCACTTAAATGGACAACATGAATAAATTATGCAGTGGAGATGATACGGTTTGGTGAAGCCAAGAACTTTGCGTATAATTTCCTCAACTATCTTTAAGGTCTGAGGAGAAAAACACCTTTACGTCACTTAATATAGTGTTTGCTATATTCACGAAAGAAAAAAAAGACATTAAAATGGCTTAAAAAAAAGGAAACACCATTTAGCATTCATAATCTCCATGGTGCTGTGAGGTTTTCACTTTTATAATTTGATTATGCACTAGAAAAGACACTAAAGATAAGTCTCACACAGAAGGGAACCGAAGTTCTTGAAAGAAGAGAGAAAAAAACAAAAACATGACAGTTTGCCACATCCACCAAATCAAATGCTGATAGAAATTTGTTATTAATAATTATTACATAACTTTATTTCAGAACATCTCCACTCACTAGCCCATGTTGATTTTTCTATAAAATTTTATGAAGGCAATGTGGTGAATATTTTACCTACATCCACTTTTTTTTTTTTTTTTTTTTGGTTTTCGATCATCTTAACAACGCAAAATAACATCTGTCTTTTCTAAGCTGGAAAATTCGGAACCAAAGGCACTTTCATGCTACAGTGCAGGAAATAAAGAGGAGCTCAGTGCGTCTCCAACTTTTTGGTCTTTTCGGATAAGAAAGGCAAGATCAGATACTTTACGTACAGTATGTCTAAATATGTCTTCTATGTGTCTCTGAGAGTGAAAGGTCAACCAAATGGCCAGAGCTTTTTTTATATAAAGATAACACGTAGGATCTTATGGTGCGGTCACATTTGCAAAATTGCGCGAAATTCAAGGAAATTTCAAGGAAAAAAATTTTGGTGGAGAATGCGGGCATCTTTACATGTAACCTCCGATCAACCAACAATAGTCCATTGACTATTGTCAATAACGTAACGTCCCTTTAAAAAAAGCAGCTTTCTGTTGGTCAGTGCGACGAAAATTAATTTTTCGCAAAATTTGCATGTGGAAAATTTTCGCCATAACGCAAATAGTGCAAATTTCTATTGAAATGACAGGATTTCGCCAGCAAATTAAACGTGACCGCGCCTTTAGGTCATGTGTCCACCAAAGCGTTTTTTGCCAGCTGAAAACGCTAGACGCTCTGCTGAAGACACCGTGTTTTGGGCGCTCGAGAGCGTTTTGGTAGCGCAGCGTTTTTTACCGTTGAGACGTTTCGTTGCTATGATACAGAATATCCACAGCACAGTTTACTTGTAACTGATTTCGCGGATAATTTGTTTGATACTAAGGCTATGTTTACACGGAAACGATTCTGAAGAGAAAACGCAAAAGTGGCGTTGCGTCATCACTTTTTATTCTGCGTTTAGACGAGCATTTTGTGTGAGCCTCAAAAACGCCGTCGCCGCGTAAACGAAAGGCACATCCGATAAAATATTTTTACGTTTTCATTCGCTCCCGTGTAAACAGGGCCTAAAAATGTATTTTTCATCCATTAAGTTCGGTTAGCTCTGCTAGTTGGTGTCGTTATACAGAAAGAATGTTGCGACAGTTGGTCGGTGTGGTTTAGTCCCGCCCCTCCTCCACTGTGATTGGACGGCTGGGTAAAAAGTTACACTGATGAGTGCTGCGTTTTATCCAAAGTTGAACAATTTTCAACTCCCGGCGACCAGTAAAAACGCTGGGCGCGTCAGCATGAAAAAAAAAACGCCTAGCACCTCGTTACGCTCATGGCGTTTAAAAAACGTGGCGCTCCCATTGAAAACAATTGAAAACGTACGCCATGCGCGTTGGAAAACGTTCGGTGGACACACGACCTTAGTGTTACGTTTTCCCGAAAAACGACTGCGCTCATCTGCGTTGACTTCATACACTAAGGCACTGTGCTGTATATTGTTACACTTTGGCAGGTTTGTACTGTACAATTCCTACAACATGTGACAATAACAAGAAAGTCTTCCAGCTTAGGAAAGAGGTCACAGCTTTAGTGGCATCTTTTGGAGTTCACACAACCATTATTAAGGCTTGCAGTCGTAGAAATCGATTAGGCCACAGAGACATGGGCTGTGCGGGAATGTCGAAGGCAGCGAAGAACTCTGGGACTGAATCTTACAGAAGATGAAGGAGTGCTCCATGACGTACAGCATGTTCAGGGATGGGCTTTGTGAAGTGTGGCTTCCCCAGCGGGTCCGACGAGTGGGTCCAAGTGCTCGGGTCAAACCCCCGGTGGTTAATGCAGTGCGTTTTGTTTCTAGAGTTATCTTTTATACAAGCGTGTCGGCAGGAGGCGTTTAGCTGTCCGGTCAACAGGGTTGATTCTCTGCATTGTCTTATTGCAGGTGGTGACACGTAAAAACACACACACGGGTTGGTATAAACTTCTCGTATCACAGTGCAGTAATTCCTCAACGAAAATGAAAAAGTAGCATGTACAAAGTAACTCTTTTCAAGGGCTGGGCTTCTGAATTCCCTGAATTCTCGGAATGTTCGGAATGAGGGAACTTTTGTTTTCCGATGGCCACAAGAATCTGTTGTTGTTTTTTTAACACCTACAGTAGTTTTCTTTTCAATAAATCAATGTTACAGAATGAAATTTCTCAAATACTTTTTCTTTGGGAAAAATACCTGCGGGAATGTACTGTATATACATCTGTACACCTACATCCCACTCACACACACTTATGGCTGCACCCATATGCTTTCAGATCTTTTGAGTACATGATTTAAAAAATAAAAAAATCGAAATGAGGTTGTTTTCAGATTCAACCTAACTCAACCCACCCCTTAAGTCGAACGATACCGTATGTCACTTTATATGTATATTCTACGAATGAATCTTGATCCGGCATTCTTTGACATTCTTTCCTGTATTAAAAAACTTAATACAACTGTACCGCCATTCACAGCTGCAGTTAAACGTCAAACACATATTAATAAAGAAATATATATATATATATATATAATTAGAAGCATCACCCAAATGTGAGTGAAAATCATCTTGAGTTAGTGTTGAGCTAGAGGCACTGCCACTGTACTGAGGTCGAGAGTCTGTGTGAAAGAGCTGCTTCATTCCTTCACTAGTCTGTAGATGTGATGCTGGGCTCCGTGCTCGCTGTTTGACACTTCGAACACACAGGCCATGCACAGCAGGGTCTCCTGTGTGTCTCTGTTCGTTACCACCTGAAACAGAGAGCCAGAGACGTCGCATTACTGCACAATAAACCACGTGAAACCTGTCAAAATCATATTTGGGTTACACTTTATTTTAAGGTGTCACTGTTACAGTGTAATTATACATTTAAGTACTGAAAGTATTAAGTACTTAAGCATGCAACTAAGTGTAGGGTTAGTTGCATGCATTTGTGACTAATTTATAGTTATTACTATAGTAAATACATAACGTGTAACAAGTACATATTAAAATAAAGTGTTAACCATACAATTGTCACTAATCTATAGTTATTACTATAGTAAATACATAATGTGTAACAAGTACATATTAAAATGAAGTGTTAACCATATATCTACAAAATGTTTAGAAAATTAAGCACAACACCCCTCAATTCTCATTACTGTAATGGTCAAAATATAATTCAGCGGTGGCAAAAAAGTATTACAAAAATGTATACACCTCCTGTTTAATATATAATATAATATAATATATGATGAAGGGAGACAGTAAAGACAATTATAATGTTCTAAACAATTCGATTGAACTATTTATATTCATCCAAGAATCCTAAAAAAAATGTTATTAAATTATTAAGCTGTTTTCAACATTGATAATATTAGGAAATGTTTCTTGAGAAGCAAATCAGCATATTAGAATGATTTCTGAAGGATCATGTGACACTGAAAACTGGAGTAAATTACATTTTAAATTACAAATTACATAAATTACATTTAAATATATATATATATTTAAAAAAATGTAAATTCTAATAATACTTCACAACATTTCTGTTTGTACTGTATTTAACTGTAAATATAGCTAGAAAAAATGTTATTATTAAATTATTAAGCTCTTTTCAACATTGATAACATTAGGAAACGTTTCTTGAGAAGCAAATCAGCATATTAGAATGATTTCTGAAGGATCATGTTACACTGAAGACTGGAGTAAATTACATTATAAATTACATAAATTCCATTTAAAAATATATATATTTAAAAAAAATGGTAAATTCTAATATTAAATACAAAAATTAATTTATAAATTAAAAAATATAGCAGTATATACAGTACATATCTATAACCTTTAAGAAGTAAAATAAAATATATTACATTTTTTTCTTTTGTGATTATTAATAATTATGGATCTTTACAAGTTGGTAGAGCACAATAATTTTGTCTCTTTCATTTCAAATACTATAGTAAAAAATGTGTATATATAGCAGCAATGATAATCTAATGAAAATGGCCAGAATTACAAAAAACTGAAAATATAAAAGATTTTTTGTGCTCTATAAAATAAAGACCTTCAGCTTTCTAAAGATCTACAACACATAACATTAATAAGAATTCGATGTGAGGAAAATTGTCTTGAAAATTTGGGGATAATGCAAACAATCTTTATGGTTCTAAAATATTTTATTCCTTTTATTTTGGTGAGAAATGTGACCTGAATGTGTTTTTATGAGATTCACCAGTTCACTGATTAGATTTGTGAATGGATTTGATCAAGAGGAAGGTCTCAAGGTTTTGACTGCATTAAGTCTTGTGCTTTTATTTTGTTCTTTTTTAAAGCACTTGACTTTAAAAGTCATATTTAACTGAAAACCCCTGATATGGTGCAATGATGGCTTGATAGGTAAGGTTGGGATACATTAGTATTTAAAAAGTGTTTGATCATTTTTCACACACTGGATCCTGTGCATTTAGCACTGGATGTGTGAGATCTCCTGAGATCAACCCTTCAACAACCACCACCTTTCAACAACATACACTATATAAACACATCTTTGAGTCTTTCTCTCAAAATCATGACTAAAACCTCCATCATACCAGGATGTAAGGGATTTGAGGGAAGAGAGCAGGGAAAGTGCATTAGTAAGACCTCCACTGTAGGGGAGAATAGGGCTCTAATCCTTATGTGTGTGTGAAGGTTAGAGAAAGGGGTTCCTCCCCTTTGCAGGAGATTATCAGGCTTTGCACAGCGCCACAGGAATGCTAGGAATGGAGAGTCGTATCAGCTCCGAGGCCACAGGCTCCGCCCTGCAACCTGAGAGCCTCCACTGATTGGTTTAAACGTCACTGATGACATGCAGACTCACCAATAAGATGGTGAAGTTCTCCAGGACGCTGTTCATCATGTATTTCTCAGGCAGGTGTTTGAGTTTGTGGATGAAGTTGATCATGTATTCACACATGGGAGACCGATTTATCCGGTAAACGAAGCGGCCGTTCTCAAAGCGAGCGTACTCCGTCTGAGAGGACAGATGAGAGGGAGATGTCACATAAATAAAACACCATGGCATATGATACACTACCAGTCAAAAGTATGAAAAGTATGACTTTTTTTATTTTATTTTTCATGTTTTTGAAAGACGTCTCCTATTCTTACTACGGCTGTGTTTAATACTGTAAAATATAACATTGTGATATATTATTACAATTAAAAATAACTTTTACACTGTAAAAAATTTTGTTGGTTTAACTTAAAAAAGTAAGTAACCTCGTTGCCTTAAAATTTTAAGTTCATTGAACTGGAAAAAGTGAGTTAATACAATGAAGGAGATTGATTTAATCATCAGAAACTCAAAATTATATGTTATCTGAATTAAATAAATTATTTAAGTTTATTTGACAAAAGAAAAAAAATGTTGCGATTACTAGACTGTAACAAAAAATATTGTTGGTTTAACTTAAAAAAGTAAGTAACCTGGGTTGCCTTCAAATTTTAAGTTTATTGAACTGGAAAAAGTGAGTTAATATAATGAAGGAGATTAATTTAATAATCAGAAACTCAAAATAATAAGTTATCTTAACTAAATAAATTATTTAAATTGATTTGACAAAAGAAAAAATGTGATAAATCTTGAAAATATATTTTTTTACAGTGTAACTTTTTTTATTATATTATTAATATATATTTTAAAACATAATTTATTCCTGAAACGACCATTTTTTGTGCTTATTTTTCAGCATCATTACTCTAGTCGTATGTTCCTTCAGAAATTATTCTGATATGCTGATTTGCTGCTCAGTTTTTATTACTTATTTATATTATTACACTGTAAAAGATTTGTTTTCACAACATTTTTTTCTTTTGTCAAATCAACTTAAATAATTTATGTAGTTCAGATAACTTATTATTTTGAGTTTCTGATTTTTAAATCGACCTCCTTCATTGCATCAACTCACTTTTTCCAGTTCAATCAACTTAAAATTAAGGCAACCAGGTTTCTTAATTTTTTAAGTTACACCAACAATATTTTTTTAGTGTATGTTGTATTATTTTTTTATAAACTGTTGATAAAACTTCTTAACATTTGTTTGTGTATGTGTGGAGACATTTAAACATTATAAATGTCTTTACTGTCAATTTTTATCAATTGAATGTGTCCTTGCTAAAAAGTATTAATTTATTTTTAAGTACTTATGCATCATGTAGTGTATCATGGTTCCACAAAAAAATATTTAGCAGCATATCTTTTATAAAAATAAGAAACGTTTCTTGAGCAGCAGATCAGCACATTAGAATGATTTCTGTAGGATCATGTGACACTGAAGAATTCAGCTTTACAAAATTACAAAAGTCTTGACCAAAGTACATAAAACATTTTATTTTTGTACAGGAGATACCATGTGTTTTCTCATTGAATGGAGCATTAAATGTAATATGAGATTAGATTGAGAACATTTAATGCTCCATTCAAATGTTAAATCCTGTACTCAACACTCAAAAATTCACCTCCACTTTCTCCACAACCTGTTTGCCAAACGAGCAAACTTTAGTGGAGCAGGTGATGGTCATGTTCTCCGGGCTCTCGTACTGACTGGTCACTCCATAGAAGGCCCCGGTTTCATCCTGAATGTTGCAGTTTAAGTCAGCCTATGAACCAATGAGATTGAAGCTTTAATTATCAAATTAACGTAGCTCTCAAACCGTATTCACTTTATAGCCCTTAATCCTGTAATTGTGGACAAAATGTGGGCACAGAGGACTCAGGTGTGATCCTAATTTTTATTTATTATAAATGTTGTATCACTGTCTTCGATAAAGGTTTGTCTATCCATTCATCGTGTTTTCTTTTATTTTGGGGGTATTATTGAATTTATTTACTTCAAAAAGTACCATATTTTCTATGTAAATTAATTACTATGTAGTTTTATTTATGTAATTTTTTAACTACATTAAAATATCATTTGAATAAGTTCTTAGAGCTAAAGCCTAAAGATGAAGTGGCTTTGCTGTCACCTGGTGTCGTATTTTGGCTTATTTTAGAATGCTCAAAATTACAGTTTTTCCCATTCATTTCTATGGGTGCCCATTTTTGACCCAAATACAATATTAAGGAGTTTTTTTTACCCCTTTAACATTGTAGAATTGAGTCAAAAAATTGTGTGTGTTCAGGAGGCAAACTTAGGAAAAGTAGCCAAGTCTTGTTCCGCTCAGTTCAAGGGAAGTATTTTTTAAAAATAAATCAAAACTATTTTACCCACATTTGTCCAGAATACAGTTTTAGGGTTAAAATAAATCTAAATCAGTACAAATTGATATATTTACCACTGACACATAACATTCAATAAAAAACTGCCATCTAGTGGCGATTGATAGCACAGCAACAACAACAACAACAACTACTACTACAGTATATTAAAGATTTTCAGGACTTCAATTTCAGTTTGGAGCTTCATATACTTTTATAATAATTTTATAGTGTTTGTGTGCGGACCTGCAATATTTCCGTGTTCCATATAAGAAAAAAGTCAAGCAGGTTTGGAAGAACATGAGTGTGAGTATATATGTTAATTTTCAGATTAACTATCCATTTAAGACTGCATTATCCTTATACTAAACTACCAATCAAGGCTATTTCTCCATATTAGTCTATTCAAGTATAAAGAAAAGACTGTGTCTGAGGTTAGAAAGAATAGATTAAATAACTTGGAGTAAAAAGGCACTCAAAAAAAATTCTGAAAAAGAGCGGAAAAAAAAGAACAGCTCGCTCTCTGCTCTTTCAGGAAGCTAACACGATTTTCATTACAGAGAAAGCTCAAATATTCATTTCTGGCATGCTCTCTTTTCATTAAGACAAGCCTGTTACATTTTCACATCGCATTCAAGAGAGGCATTATTGTGCAGATCCAGAGTTTCATTTGAAATTCAGATCCCTCCGTCACTTCAAACGGAATTTGAGCAGCCTCGCTCCGACCGCGACGAGGCCCACTTTGTTGGTTGCCGCTAGTTAGCATTTTACAAAATGCATACAATGTTTGAATAGCTATTAGAGGAGCGACCAGGTCATCCGATTGTTTCCCGATATTAAACGGAATAAGTGTGAGCTTTGATCATGTGCTCTTCAGCTATGCCGTGCCAAATATAGCAGCGGCGGTCTGGACGAGCAAACAGGGACGGCTGTCTTTAAACCTAAAGTGGCCCAGTGTCTTTAGGGAAATGCACAATTATTCATGCATGTAATCACTCGGTGGATAAATATTTGCGTTAAATAGGCAGTTGTATGGGTGGCGCTCTCATTAGAGTAGAAACCTTGGCACGGGGTCGGCATGCATTACACAGCACTCTACGAACATGTTATGTTATATACAGTATATTTAAATAATAATCATACTAAGTTCTTCCTGGGCTAATTGTGAGTTACGATATCTTTTGCTGATAATTGCAGGGTCTGTGAATCGCTAAACAGATGCTCGTTCTCACTCACCCAGAACTTTATGAGAAAGAATGAATTTTGAGGACCCTTGCCAAACAATTCCTTCAGCCCTCCTTTCTTCTCAGGGAATTTGTCGTAAATCTGACGAATATCCACCGACTCGAGCAAGGCATCGTTGTAAGAGTGATTTGTCTGACCGATGTGCACGAAAAGATGCTTGTTATACTGCACAGAAAAAAAGAAGAACATGTTAGAAACTGGAAAACTTCTCAAAATGACTGCAAGTACTTGATTGTTTAGTTGTATAACTACTTGGGATATCAATCTATTCAGTATTGTAAATGCATTTATGTATTGATATGTTGATTAAGTAAGCTAAGTAATCATGAATAATCATCAAATAACAATATTTGGTGAGAAAATCCCCTGTAATGTAGACAATTCACATACATTTCAGTTGTTGCTAACAAGAAGTTATTGAATAAACATGACATTCGATTATAAAAAAAAAATATCTTGATAATCTTGATGCTAATTTATACATACAAATGTTCAGATTTAAATCGTGTTTGCTCAAAATACATTAACTAATGATAAGTTATGCAACCTGACAGTTCCAGTTAAAGTTACTCTTTAATTCAAATAGTTAAATTTAATATTTTAACATAAGCATAGACTTTCAATTAGGTTTCTTTAGAAGTCATTCACTTAAAGGGATACTCCACTTATTTTGGAAATAGGCTCAGTTTACAACTCCCCCAGAGTTAAAAAGTTGGGTTTTATCATTTTCGAATCCATTCAGCCGATTTTCTGATATTTAGAGGAATATCAGTAACCAGACAGTTTCTGGTCTCATTGACTTCCATAGTATATTTTTTTTCCTGCTATGGAAGTCAATGAGACCAAAAACTGTCTGGTTACTGATATTCTTCTTAATACCTGAAAATCCACTGAATGGATTCAAAAACGGTAAAACTCAAATGTTTAACCCGGAGGGAGTTGTAAAATTAGCCTTTTTCCAAAAAAATGTGGAGTATCCCTTTAAGTACTACAGTATTTTAAAAAATATCAGTATCACTACAATAGTATTTAACTATGGTACAGAAACAGTACTTTTTTGTAAGGGTGATAATACGTGAATTGTTACAAAAAAATATACTAACAACTCACTTTCAGTCTATTTTGGAAACAAAACATTGGTTAAACCAATTTATCTGAAATTCAAAGAGCAAAAAAATATATTCATACTCAAATGTGTGTTTTCAGTTTAATTGTAGAGGACTCCTATCTGAAAACACCCACTTTTGACTGGGAGGCTGTAGGTCAATGATGAATCATTCAAAATAAGATCAAAAATTTGTATTAAGAAGTAAACCGGCTTCATTTTTATTTTAATTTTGATTTTAAGAGGGACATACAGAAGCTACTCACAGAATCTGGATCTCTCTGGTGCTCCAGAAAAGCAGAGAATTCCACAAGCCTGAGTTTCGACGTGCCGATAGATCGGCCCTGCCAGGCGGGAACTGTGGGCGCCGGTGCTGTCGCAGGCTCATAACCTACAGAGACACATTGAATATTAGCTCTTCTAATCAAAAAGACTGTGGTGAGTCTGAATGGATAAAAACAAGGCAAACGTGGACATACTTGAGATTGTAGTTGTGACAGCTGGCTGGATAGGGTATGCTTGCTGGGCAAATGGCTTAATGCTAAAACAAAGACAAAGGAGAACCAAGAAGAGGAAAATGAGCAGTCTAGCGGCACTACATACTGAAGAGATTAAAAGGGTTATACAGCGAAGAAGAAACAAAGCTGCACAAAGTATTCAAACTTGGATTCAACCCATCATTGCCTCTGGAAAGGCTTCCTCTATTGCTGATCCCTCTGAGGGAAAGAGAGATAGCTGGAAGGGTCAGGGAAAATACAGACATCAAGAAGACGAGAACGACAATAAAGCAGACAAAACAGAGACAGAAAGAATAAATAAGATTTGCATTTCCTGAAGGAAATATCAGTCCTTGGAATGAGAGCAAAAGAGACATATAAAAGTTAGCAGAGAATAAAAAGGTTCAGAGGATGTTGCTGACAAAGAAGAATATGAAAAAGAATAAAAAGCTGTGGATGAAGATGGTGAAGAAGATGCAGAAGAAAAAGCATGAAATTATGAGCAGCCTACCTGAACAGTTAGACTGAGCAGTTAGACCGAACAGTGGGACAGTAAGACCGAACAGTTAGACTGAACAGTGGAACAGTTAGATTGAACAGCTAGACTGAACAGTGGGACAGTTAGACTAAACAGAGGGACAGTTAGAATGAAAAGTTAGACTGAACAGTGGGACAGTTAGACTGAAAAGTTAGACTGAACAGTGGGACAGTTAGAATGAAAAGTTAGACTGAACAGTGGGACAGTTAGAATGAAAAGTTAGACTGAACAGTGGGACAGTTAGACTGAACAGTTAGACTGAACAGTTAGACCGAACAGTGGGACAGTTAGACCGAACAGTGGGACAGTAAGACCGAACAGTTAGACTGAACAGTGGAACAGTTAGATTGAACAGCTAGACTGAACAGTGGGACAGTTAGACTAAACAGAGGGACAGTTAGAATGAAAAGTTAGACTGAACAGTGGGACAGTTAGAATGAAAAGTTAGACTAAACAGAGGGACAGTTAGAATGAAAAGTTAGACTGAACAGTGGGACAGTTAGAATGAAAAGTTAGACTGAACAGTGGGACAGTTAGAATGAAAAGTTAGACTGAACAGTGGGACAGTTAGACTGAACAGTTAGACTGAACAGTTAGACCGAACAGTGGGACAGTTAGACTGAACAGTTAGACCGAACAGTGGGACAGTAAGACCGAACAGTTAGACTGAACAGTGGAACAGTTAGATTGAACAGCTAGACTGAACAGTGGGACAGTTAGACTAAACAGAGGGACAGTTAGAATGAAAAGTTAGACTGAACAGTGGGACAGTTAGAATGAAAAGTTAGACTGAACAGTGGGACAGTTAGACTGAACAGTTAGACGGAACAGTGGGACAGTTAGACTGAACAGTTGTACAGTTAGATTGAACAGCTAGACTGGACAGTGGGACAGTTAGACTGAGCAGTTAGACCGAACAGTAGGACAGTAAGACCGAACAGTTAGACTGAACAGTAGGACAGTTAGATTGAACAGCTAGACTGAACAGTGGGACAGTTAGACTAAACAGTGGGACAGTAAGACCAAACAGTTAGACTGAACAGTGGGAAAGTTAGATTGAACAGCTAGACTGAACAGTGGGACAGTTAGACAAAACAGTGGGACAGTTAGAATGAAAAGTTAGACTGAACAGTGGGACAGTTAGACTGAACAGCTAGATTGAACACTGGGACAGTTTGACCGAACAGTTCGACTGAACAGTGGGACAGTTATACTAAACAGTAGGAAAGTTAGAATGAAAAGTTAGACTGAACAGTGGGACAGTTAGATGAAAAATTAGACGAAAGAGTGGGACAGTTAGACTGAACAGTGGGACAGTTGGATTGAACAGCTAGACTGAACAGTGGGGCAGTTAGACTGAACAGTGGGACAGTTAGACTGAACAGTGGGACAGTTAAACTGAACAGTGGGACAGTTAGACTGAACAGTGGGACAGTTAGACTGAACAGTGGGACAGTAAGACCAAACAGTTAGACTGAACAGTGAGACTGAACAGTGGGACAGTTAGACTAAACAGTGAAACAGTTAGACTGAACAGTGGAATAGTTAGTCTGAACAGTGGAATAGTTAGTCTGAACAGTGAGACAGTTAGACTGAACAGTGGAATAGTTAGTATGAACAGTGAGACAGTTAGACTGAACAGTGGAATAGTTAGTATGAACAGTGGACCAGTTAGACTGAACAGTGGAAAAGTTAGTCTGAACAGTGGTGGGACAGTTAGACTGAACAGTGGGACAGTTAGACTAAACAGTGAGACAGGTAGACCGAACAGTTAGACTGAACATTGGAACAGTTAGACTGAACAGTGGGACAGTTAGACTGAACAGTGGGACAGATAGATTGAACAGCTAGACTGAAGAGTGGGACAGTTAGACCAAACAGTGGGACAGTTAGACTGAACAGTAGGACAGTTAGACCGAACAGTGAGACTGAACAGTGGGACAGTTAGACTGAACAGTAGGACAGTTAGACCGAACAGTGAGACTGAACAGTGGGACAGTTAGACTGAACAGTAGGACAGTTAGACCGAACAGTGAGACTGAACAGTGGGACAGTTAGACTAAACAGTGAGACAGCTAGACCGAACAGTTAGACTGAACAGTAGGACAGTTAGACCGAACAGTGAGACTGAACAGTGGGACAGTTAGACTAAACAGTGAGACAGCTAGACCGAACAGTTAGACTGAACAGTAGGACAGTTAGACTGAACAGTGGGACAGTTAGATTGAACAGTGAGACAGTTAGAACGAGCAGTTAGACTGAACAGTGGGACAGTTAGACTGAACAGTGGGACAGTTAGACTGAACAGTGGGACAGTTAGACTGAACAGTAGGACAGTTAGACTGAACAGTTAGACTGAACAGTGGGACAGTTAGACTGAACAGTGGGACAGTTAGACTGAACAGTGGGACAGTTAGACTGAACAGTTAGACTGAACAGTGGGACAGTTAGACTGAACAGTGGGACAGTTAGACTGAACAGTATAACTGTCCAATTATGGACAAAGAAAAAGAAAGTGCAGATGAAGATTAAGAAGAAGATGCAGAAGGACAAGATGCAGATGAAGAAGAAAATGAAGAAGAAGAAGCTGGTGGTGAAGAAGGTGCAGAAAAAGAAAGTGAAGAAAAATAAGAAGGTGCAGAAGAAGAAAGTATAAAAAAACAGGTAGGTGAAGAAGCAGCAGCAGCAGAACAAGAATGTTTGATGTGCCTTAGATGCACTATAATACGAGGAACAGCTTTAGAGTGACAATTGCAGCAAAACTTCAAGAGATACTCACTCTTGTGAGGATCCAGGCTGGCCCGTGGATATCATGCCCTGCCAAAACTACAGAAGAAGATAAATAAATAGACAACAAAACACAGGCTATCCACACGCACACACACCGTCTGTGCACTCTAGATACACGAGTTATCACATTGCCATTGAAAAACGAGGTGTACTACGTGCCATGCAGTCTAGTTATCTTGAGTGTGGCATTAGTGGGCTTATCTGATGAAGGCAGGTGATGGGGCACAGCTCTGAGGCTGTGTAATAGGATTGGACCCGGTGGCCAGCCGTGTGGCTGAAGTAAGTGTACTGATAGGTGTGTGCCAGAGGGCGGTCTTACCCCTGCTGCTCCGGGGAAGGCAGGACGCGGGATGCCCGGAAGACCCAGTTTGTTGTGGATGGCTGTTGCAGAGACGATCTGAGCCGAGGACATGGAGGCCATACTCTGGAGAGCTTTGTCCTTCACGCTCTGATCCTTTAATAGCATTTACAAAAGAAATTAAAACTCATAAACGGACGGACACGGTGAGCTAGGGGTTAAACTGTTTCTGCAAAAAAACACGGTTCGTTACACACGTTTGTACCATGATTCACCTTATTTTTTTAATTTATTTATTTATTTGACAGGGACAATGCAAACAAACATAGTGTCAAGATCAAGCATGTCACTGAAGTGTTGCATATAAAGTTTATAGCTAATTTTCAACTCCTGTCCCTGGAAGGGCTTTTATACACAATCAAATTTACATGATTAGCTACTTCAATTAAAAAAAAATTAAATAAACAAATCTCAAAAAAATTAAAAATAAATAAATAAATTTAAAAAATCTCATGTCTTAGAGAGTCTGAGAGACTGAGACCAGTGTAAATGCTTGCTTCTTGATTTTTTTTCTAATTTATGACAAATAAATGTTCCTGATAGCATTTTTCAAATAAGATTTTTTATGTTTTTGAAAGTTTCTTATCCTCACCAAGGCTGCATTCATATGATCCAAAAAACGGTAAAACAGTAATACTGTGAAATTGTATTTCAATTTAAAGGAACTGTTTTCAATTTGAATATAATTTAAATGTAATATATTCCTGTTATAATAATCATAAATGCTTCTTGAGCAGCAAATGATCATATTAGAGTGATTTCTGAAGGATCATGTGACCCTTAAGACTGGAGTAATGATGTTGAAAATACAGCTTTACAAGGAATAAATTACATTAAAACATTAAAGTAGAGAACAGTTCTTTTAAATTGTAACAATATTTCCCAATATTACTGATTTAACTGTATTTTTGAACAAAGAGACTTTTAAAAAAATCCAAACTTTTGACCAATTGGAGTGAAAATGTATTGAAAAATAAAATGCATTTTTTTTTTACTTTCCACTTACGTTGTTAGGTTAATAATACGAAATATATGCGATAACAGTAATACCAGGTCATCCTGCAATAATGACACCGAGAGTGAATATTTGTGATGATACAATAAAAGAGTTCAAATATTTCTATATTTACTGGAGAAAAACTGTGACCACAAAACCATGGTACAAACCGAACCGTGAGACATTGGAAACCATCACCCCCCAACAGAGAACACATAAAGCAGCCCACGCGCTCACACACACACACACACACAGATCCACAGATAAGAAAGCATGTTAAAAGATTCTTCAGAGCTATAAAGCCGTTGATCTTAAGAGGAATGTGCGAGCACTAAAGACGGGAAGTCTGAAAAGAGCGAAAGCCTCCAGCGCAGAGAACGGGAGATTATAATGTTTAATATCGAGCGCAGAGTGAATGAGAAGTGAATTTAATGTTATATATTATCTTGCAGCTCCTACATTTCTAATAAACTGCATTGTGTCAGTCGGGAACAAGGTTAAAGTAATGCTAACTTTCTTCTTTTTTTTTTTTTGCTGTGTGTAATGTTCTCATTTTAAAAGCTCCAATCAAGGTCACCGAAACAGTACAGATGAAGGCAAGTGCCTGAAGGACATCACATCACTTTCTCCTTTACACATCCTCCTTGTTATTTTCACAAGCAGGCTTAAGACAAACTCTGAATATTGAGTTTAAATTACTCAAGGAATGTCTGTGCATGGACACATTTCTAAAACTGTTAATTTAATAAACAAAGCTAAAGTGGGATTGTCTAATTCTTCAACAAAGGCAAACATTCCACGTGCTTATTGTATAGTGTGCATGACCATATCAGGATGGAAGTCTGTGTGAATGGAGCAGAACTGCATTGAAAAGAGTGAAAAGTGGGCACAAGCGGAGGATTGACATGCCGGGAGTCACGGCTCACGTATGAGAGAGTGAGAGCTGGCTTAGACAGAGCTCAAGCAGGAGTTTAGCAGCTGCTATACAGCGACGGCAACACAGTGATGCACAGTCAAGAGCACTGAGGACTCGTACTTACCATGCTTGTCACCTAAATGCAAACAAACAAGGTTACATTGTCAATTTTCAATTTACACTTTTGAGCACGTTAATTCAAACAATTCATGAGTGTGCTGAGAGACTTGTGACATGTTCACGGATTTATAGATCCGATTCACAAATTAATTCCTGCTGAAAGACCAGCATAATTGTGTTTTGGATGTCAGGCTTCTTAAGTAGTTTAATATGGTTAGACAGATTCCACCGAACTTCACCAGCTAACAACACGCAAAATCAACGGAGCTGCATAATTTGGACATGGTGCATTATGGTCATTTTATTCCTCCTTTCCGGCTAAAAATGGAATGATTTTATTTGCAAATATCATTTCATGAATTGACGACTATTAAATTTATTTCCGACAACTCTCTGAGAGATTTGTATGGTAATAGAGATTGGTTAATGTATTTGGTTTTGGCCGGATACTGTGAGCATGTAAAGGACTGTTCACACCGGGACGAATTTTCCGCGCGATATTCGCCGACGTTTAACGCCTCTAACTAAACTAAACAAAGGGCGCCAATGTGAGTGTGCATTATAAGTAAAAAACATCATTTTTTTAAAAAACGCCTCGGGTTCATTTTTTTTTTAGTTTGACGCGGCACGTCAAAAACTATTTTACCAATGAGATTGGTGCTTTTGCTCACGTGTTTGGAGCTTCTGAAGTTACAATAAAACACAACGTGGGGGGCGCTCAAACACAAAGCGGTCTTGCCGAGCACATATGCAACGGCGAAGAATATCTACGCCAAGTAGCGTCGCCGTCTACACAGCCAGGAGGAACTAAAAGACGAGGAAGATGCGAGGCAAGATGAATGTAGAGCTGCTGTTCTCGTTGGTGCGAGAACATAAAGAACTAGGGATGCACCGAATATTCGGCCGCCGAAAATTTTCGGCCGAAAATGGCCCAAAAGTGCATTTTCGGTTTTCGGCCGAAAGACTTTTATCTCCGAAACAATACGGCCGAAATATTGTGATGACGCAAACAGAAACCGCGAGCCGCACGTGCTTGTCTGAAGCAACGTGTCTGAGGTGTGGACGCATTTCAGTGTATCTGAAGCCGCGAGGAGACGGAAGCCTTGTTTATCCACCTATATCTGCTCTAAACAATGCGCGCCGCCATGACGACCACTCCGGTTGCGTGCGGGTCAAGAGCGGTGCACGCGCTGTCTGTGGAGACTCGCGCTACGGAGGCAGGCGAAAGTATAAACAAGGCAGCGCGAGTCTCCACAGACAGCGCGCGCACCGCTCCAAACGGTCGAGGCGTTTATACTTGACGCGCTCTCTGTTGTACTATTCCTTGAAACGACAGTGGACGACTCAAAACTGTCCTCTAACCATTAGGAATCGGTGAGAAGAAGAAAGATAAACACATGATAATGTTTATTTCTTTTAGTATTCCGCCACCAATACAAAAATAATCATGTAAAACCCAGTAAACCCTGAGATTATTACTTGTGACATTACAAAAAAATATGTATGGGAATTGGGAACATGTATGTATGTTTTTGAGAGAACATTTCATTTTAAAACCTTTCTGCAGGCCAGTAGATTATTATTTAGTGTACACATGAGTGGGGTCAAGTTAAACATTTTAGTTTGAATTTTATTTTATACTGTGCATCGTACAAAATAAATATTTGCATAGTTTGTAATTGATTTATTCTTTGAAAATGTTATATTAATTTATGCAATTGCAATGCCTTGATTTTAGTAAAGTTTGTACACAGTCATAGCCATAAATGCAATTATACTAATAATTGGCATTATTTCGGTGTTTCGGTTTCGGTTTTCGGCCTTGGTTTCCTCTTTTTCGGTTTTCGGTTTCGGCCAAGAATTTTCATTTCGGTGCATCCCTATAAAGAACTATATGACAAACGCGACAGCGACTACAAACATCCTGATAAAAGAAAACTGTTATGGAGTGGTATTGCAGAGAAAATGGGCGCCATCTAATGTCAGGGAATAAATTTGCATGTTCACTCGGCTCATTGTCAACGAAAACCGATTGGGTGTGAACACAAATAACGCATTGAAAAGCCGGCGAATAACACGCGCTGATATTCCTCTCGGTGTGTACGGGCCTTAAGGCTATGTTTACACGAAAACGATCTGAAGGGAAAACGCAAAAGTGGTATTGCGTTATCACTTTTTATTCTGTGTTTAGACGAGCGTTATGGGTGGAAAATCTGCGTGCATATGGTGACGCAAAAGTGTGTGAAATTCGATGTAGTATACACTCCAGGCGGCTAGGTGGCACTGTGAAGCACTACCTCACAACAACTCCAAGTCCACGCGCCTGCATATAACCTTATCTTTCGTGCAGACTTTTTACCATTTAGACGGGAACGTGACGGTGGAGCGTTTTTAAGATTTCCACTCTGGAGGGTGGTTTCACTTTTTTGCGTTTTTAGGCCCCAAAAACGCCGTCGCCGTGTAAACGAAAGGCACATCCGATAAAATATTTTTTAAGCGTTAGGCCTTAGACATGTGTAACATACATAAAATAACCTCGGAGATCCGAACCGGACGACAGACGTTGCCTAGCAACACGCCCCCTTTCCTCGGATTCCTCCTCGCGGACGTCGGACAACCGCGAGGACACCGAGCAAGAATTCCGTTTCGGAATTCAAGATGGCTGCGCCCTGTGACTTGTAAGAATGAACTGTTTTCATTATTTTTGAACCTCTTTGGTATTTTAAATGACGATTATAATCACTCGTATTACTGCGTCCCCTGTAGGTATGGGAATCGGTTGTTGTGAGTGCAATTACTAACGCTGCTAGCGTTGCTAACAGAAGATTAACATGAAAAACATTAAATAAAGTGAACATTTTCAAGTTCAAATGGCTGCGTTTTGACAAGGTGTAGTCATAATATATATTTTTTTAATGTTAGTGCCTGTTACTCGGCCAGTGCTACCATTTTAACAGCTTTCCGGGTGGCGTCCATTTTTTTCTCCGACTCGGAAATGCAAAACATAATAGAACGCTTGAAGTGTGGACGTGACGTCAAATCCGAGGTCCGAGTCGGCAGTGTTGTAGTCGAGACCACCTCACTCGAGTCCGAGTCGACACCGAGACCAGAGAGAGTCGAGTCCGAGTCAAGTCCGAGACCAGTGAGGGTTGATTACCTAATTTACTTTTATTTACTTAGAGAAATCCTTTTTTTTTTACTGAATTTACTTAGAGTTTAAAAAATATGATCAGTTTAGGGTAAAAAGGCCACATAGTAGGTGGTGTTAAAAGTAATTTTATTACAATTTGTCATGCGCAGTTGTGCACTAGAAAATCACCAATCACTGGGCGTGTCAATCAATTTAAAGAAATATTTTATTAACATACATTAATAATCATGAAAAATATTTTTAATTGAACTCGGGAATAATTCCGAGTCCTAAAAAAAAAATGTTCGAGTACGAGTCAATTCCGAGTCCAAATGCACACGAGTCCATGACAAGACCAAGACCATTAAAATATGGTCTCGAGACCGAGTCCGAGACGAGTCCGAGTCTTGAGTACTACAACACTGCGAGTCGGTTCGTTGGGTATAATGGAACGCACCAATAGTTCATTTCTCTAATGATGCATCATCCTATAATGGTAGTTAAGCAGCGAGTTGAACAACGCAATTGAAGTTGCCATCAGCTGGTGAACAAGGTGTTGAACCATCATAAACTCCAATTGAAACCGATGCTGGTCTAAACTGGTCTTTTCATCAGGGTTATAACACAATGACTGAATAAATGTGATTTCTATTTAATAAATGCGATTTTAGTGATATCCTCCCCATGATACGCTAAGCCTTCTGAAGTCACACTGCACATGCTAATAGTAAAACCAAGATTAAGGAGTCAGTGTGAGTGCTGGTCAAGCAGATGAACTGCAGAAAGCATCTTTAGAGAAGATTTATAGCTGATAATATGGCAGTTTGAGATTACTGTGGCTAGGGTTTCATTACAGACCAGCTCAAAGAGGGGCACCATAATGACAGTCATTTCAGTCAACATGTCTCAGATAAGAGCACACTGGGCAGGTTTACTATAATGCTACGCTGCAAATGGCAGGAGGGAGCTCAAATTCTTCCCCGCTCCTGATTTCTAATTTGCTTTAGATGAGAGTAGACAGAGACCCATACAAAAGCTGGCTGTTTTTACTCAGGCAGCCGCCAGTGTCCCTGAAAGACCAGCCATTCATGGCGGAAATGCACACAGACGCTCCACTAGACACACACGCGCGCACACACACACACATACACTGGGGGAGTCATTAATCTATCTGAGTAAACTGGGAACTGTGGAAAAGTGTGCTGGTCAAAAGGAGTTAGTCATCACCTCACAAAAAGAAAGAGAAGGAGATAGAGAAGTCAGACCAACCTCGAGGTCTTTTCGGTAAACACAGACATTAGGAAATGACCCTTGCAGATGTATCTTAAATGACAGGTCAATTTATTATCAGATTATCCCTTCCACAAAAGCCCCCTTTTTTTGTAAGCCGCAGCCTTTGTGGATGAGATGCATTTGATGTAAGGTGATTATATGCAGCACACTTTGCTGTTTATATGGCTGAATCACACAGGGGGGGGGGGGGGGGTGTTTGGAAATGGTAGGTGGATGTGGTGGTGGTGGTGGGGGGGGGTTGATTTCAGTAGTTTCATTAATGCAGCATGAGGAAAGCATTTGACGGCCAGTGGGTTATTGAAAAAAAGAGCGAGAAGAGAGGGGAACGCCACAAAAAGCATCCGAGCGACGGCCCTAATGGGGCTCTTTGGGCCAGACTTCTTGTGCAGAGCGTTTGGGAAGAACAGATGACCTCATTAAACTTCAGAAGAGATAAAGGCAAAAGCAGCGCTGGTTTTACTCTAGACTGTGCTCTTCTTGTAGTCATGTGTCTGCTCGTGTTGTTTAAGCAGTGACCAGAATCCAGCTGAACTCTGACCTCCAGCTCTCAGCCACTCTCACCAGCTGAAGCGAACTGCCAGCATGAGACACTCCACACACACACGCAAACACAACACAGAGAAATACATTCAAGCGACCAGCGAAGTGCATTGTGCTTTTGAGGCTTTGTTTTGTCATATAATGGTAGATTTGAACATCTTTAAAGCAGTTCTTCACTGTGTATCATGTGGGTTGTCTATAAAGGTTTGGTGGTTCAATCTCTGGTTCCACCTGACCAAGTGTCGAATTCGCATCTGAAATTTTCGCACGTTAAAAAAAAATTCGACCTCACGTTATGTCAATCACGCTTGCACACCACCTCCGAGACTTTCGTCCGTCATAAAATTAATCGGATCGGGTTCGATTTTCTGCGTTTTTCGCAATGGCCTTGAGTCCGAAATTTTCATATGCGTTTTTTCGTTTTCGTGTTCGTCATTCTAAAAATTCGTCACGCACAGAAACCTTGCACACTGAGTCCGATGCGTATTTAACGCATTAAACCCTTGCCCTGGTTCCACCTGACCAAGTGTCGAGGGGTCGGTGAGCAAGACACCTAACCCGAGCTGCTACCTATGAGCTGGATTAGGCGTCTTAATCCAGCCGTTGGCGTGTGAATGAGTGTATGGATGGGTGAATGTGAATGTATAACACTGGCTGTGTCCGAAATCTCCACTCAAACCACTATAGAGCACTATATAGTGACCTCACCAGCATAATAGAAACACCACTTTCGGACACTACTAGGACGTCTCTCGGTGCCGTTGATTACGTCATTGCTGTCGCCCGTCCGCCATTTTTACGATCAGCACAACGCATAATGGTATGTAGGGCTTGACCATTGGTTGTACACTAAAATGCATTCTGGGATACATTGAGAGGACTATATAGGGTATAATAATCATCACGATACA